>CM045762.1:10205052-10805052 GCA_025200525.1 Camellia lanceoleosa | reverse complement strand
TCAAAACTCAGATCTGTGTTTAAAAAAAATATCGCATAATATACATACATACACTCACTTACCGATATATATACTTATACACATGTATGTATGAGTCATATATATATATATATATATACATACATGCACACACATATATATAAATACATACACATATACATAGGAAGAGCAAATTAGCGGAGACGTGGCGCAGCTTGGTGTGTTTGCCGGAGGGAGCGGCAGAAGAGGATCGGACACCGGCGGCGTTGGCGAGGTCGACGCAGGAGTTCCAAAGGTTGTAGCTGAGCTTCCATATCTGAAGCTTGAAGGAGTTAGAGAAGGGAGAGAGGGAGGAGAGAGACAAAGAAGGTGGGGAGAGAGTGGGTGGAAAAGGTGGGAAAATTTAGTTGAGGGTATAATAGTCAAATAAAATATTTAAATAATAAATTTTGTTCTTTATGCAAGACTTTATAATTATGGGGGGATTTAGAAAGTATAATTTTTTTCTTAATCCTTTTAACAATGAAAGGAAGGTAAAGGGGGTTTATAGCCAAATTTCCTTTAATTATATCCAACCAGATTGTTTTCTGCAAGACTTTAAAGAAACTAATGGTTCTGTCAGTATTCACTAGCAATCAACGTAAGGCCAGGAATGTACGAAACTAGACTCGTAACCGGTTCTAATGACACTAATTTGATAATTTTCGGATTTATACCCAAAGAGAACGACACTCCCGAACTTACTATTTTAAACCAGTTTTCTGGACAGATTTGAACGCATCGGTTTATATGGATTTTGACTCCCAAAAATTATGAAAAAATTCATATATGCAATTCAATATGTAATTAATCTATTGTAAAAATTTCAATTCAAAATTAATTCGTTTGATATGGTTTCTTGATTTTTAAAGTTTGTGGTTTTGTGCAGAATTCTTATCTAACGACTTTAACTCCTTAATTCGCTTTAAAATTTTGCATGATAATAATACACACAGAATACTATCCTAATCCGCCAATCCGCTCCTTTTTCTTCCAACAACTCACAACACCCACATGCACTATAATTATGTATACAACATACTATAATAGAACAAGAATAGATTTATTGTTGCCTTAGAGTTGTTGAGCCACAAAGGTGCTTTCTCTCCCTCTCTTTTCTATCCCTTGCTCTCTCTTCCACTCTCACGTTACTGCTGCTGCTGCTGCTGCTATAGTGTTGTTAGGAACCCTAGGGTTGTTATATATATATCTAAACAAAACTCTAAATAATTATCCTTTGTTTTATATTCTTTTTTTTTTCCTCTCACCATTAATTTAAATAAAATATAACTATTATTATATCAAAAAATACTTACTAACTTGTCCCCTATTTTTTTTAAAATAAAAAATCTTACCTCTAAATTAAAGACTTTCACCGTAAATTTATTTTAGGTTTCAAAATTAATTAAAAGACCCTCCAAATATTTAATTTGCACTTTAGGATTCACCATCAAAATATTTGAGATTGTAAAATTATTATTATTTAATTATTTACTTTATTTTTATATTCAAGTTCTCACAGTTACTCCATGGACAGCTCCATTTCCCTACTCATAATGCTCTTGAAGGACCAAAACCAATGATAAAGTGCTTACTCTGTTGCTTTTCAGATAGTGCTGCTAGTTAAACATCTTGAAAAGTATTTTAGCTGAATGCCATTTTTAGCACATCAAAGTTATTGTTAATGGTTGTCCAATTACAATTTAAGTGACATGTTGTCTAATCACAAAATCAATTTAAGTAGTATATGTCCCCTAGGGTTCCCAACAGTTTGGACGTAGTTCTCTTCCCAATAAAGAGGATAAATTTGAGTCTCCTTAACTTACCTATCAAAAGGAAATTATTTAGAATGCACAAGTCTTTTATACTTTTTAGGTGTAGGGAAAACAGAATTTATAGGTTCATACTTATTATGGTGATCTTGAGTTTCGGTCAAATAATTGACGACCTGGTACTTTAATCATTTAATTATGTGTAGTTGTCCAACCTCATCTTGGACTGCAAATGATTTTGTTTAGCTGTCTGCATATTTCAATCCAGTATGTCATGAATTTACGGCTCCAAAAAAAAGTTCATGATTTTCGTTTTAAGACGATTTCTGTTTAGTCCAATTTTTCTCTGCCTTCAATCACTGTAGCATAAATTGGTCCATGATTCCTTAATCCTTGTGCTTTAGTCGAAGCTTTTCAAAAACCGTGCAGGTCATTAAAAATCTGTGTCTAGTTTAGCCTTTAGTACGGATGGACAGTTGTTTGCATCTGGAAGTTTCGATGGACTTGTTCAAATCTGGGACATAAATTCTGGGAATGTCAAGTGTACGCTTGATGGTCATAATGGGGGCATTGAGGTGAGATTTTATGACTATCAAGGTTTTAAAAAGCGGCCGCAACCGTTATGTAACGCCGTTCATGAACGGTTTTAAGGTTATCGCCACCGTTCTGCCGCTTTTAGGTGTGATTGAGATTCACAAGTGTATAGATGGCATGCTAGAATGTGCTTGTAACGGTAAAAGAATAGTGCCGTAATACGCACCGTTACGTAATGGTTCCAAACTGTTTCTTTCGAAAAAAACACAAAAACAAGCTGAAAATGGGAGAAGAGGGATGGAGAGAAAAGGGAAGACAGAGAGAGAAAATGGAGGAGCAAGAGATAGAGAGAGAGAAGAGGGAAGATGAAGAACATATTATTGATTTATTGAAGTTGTAAGACCTATGTTATTCTATTCAGCTGCTATTACTCAACTATTTTATTTGTGTGTGTCTATTTATACATTGTTTGAAAATAATAATAACAATAATAATAATAATAATAATAATAATAATAATAATAAGTGTGATCATTATCTATTTGGCTTGGTTAAAATATGAATATATATATATATATTTAGGTTTTTATTTATTCTCTTACTTTTGTCATTGTTTATCTTATATATAATAGTTAGTGATTGATTTTTTGTATGATATAAAGTCATTAATTATTAAAATAAAATGTAAAAAACTTAGTTTATAGTGATTTAAAAATATAAAATATATTGGATCATACTTAAAAATTTACAAAAATTGATCAATATTTATTTTTAACCTAATAAATATGATCATGGAAAAAAAATACGCCAGACGGTAAATTTTTTCAAATTGTGCGAAAAATAAAAAATTCACGATTCGGTTATCCGAATAGCTACACTACGCCTTTACACCCAAGAATCGCTTTTTAGCGCCACCGCACAAGCAACCAAGACCGCCAAAAACCTTGATGACTACTCTTAGTGTTTTTTGTCACATAGTTAATGGATGAAGATTGAGTATGAACAATCTGCCTACACAGTGGATCAGGTGGCATCCAAAAGGACATTTGGTCTTGGCTGGTTCGGAGGATTCCATTGTTTGGATGTGGAATGCTGACAAAAGTGCCTGTCTTTATATGTTTTAAGGTCATGCTAGTAGTGTGACCTGTGGTGATTTTACACCTAATGGTACTATCCTAGTTTTGGTCACAACAAAATAGAAATTGTGCTTATATATGTATATTTAAGGATTTTCATTCAGAAACTAAATTTTAGAGGTATGCACTTGTTTCCTTTTAAAGATTTGTGTTCTGTTTTGTCCTGTGCGGGTAGTACTTAACATTCAATTTTTGTGCTAAATTCATAATAGTGTAATTACATGCTTGATGTGCTGCAACATATCTTTTTTGTGGAAATTTGAATGGTCGTAATATGAAATGCTTGAAGTTAATGGGGGAAGATGGGCCTTGTCCTCCCTAATACCCATGGTCAACACATGATCTGTTGACAAGGCATAATATCTTGTTTCAAGATACCTATAAAGTTTATGATGGCTGAAAATCCTAAAAAAAATGAATTCCAGGGCCAACTCAAATGAATTGTGAGCATGGCTTTCATGCCTAAAATGGAGTCCATCATGCTTGCATGTTGGTGTGGTTCAAAATAGCATAAAATAAAGTGAAAAAAAAAAAAATGAAATAGGATTTCTTTGAAACTACAGAAAGAAAGGTTTGTGCAAGCAAATTACTAAAGCAGGCACGAGTTACAACCAGCAGAGGCATTCCGATTGCCTCTTTGTCCATTAAGTTTCTCACAGGTGTATTCTTCTGCCTTTGCAAAGATGCTACACAGTTGTATGTGCAAATTCTGAATGTGATCCAGAAAGCAATTTTGGATTTTGAGGTCTGCAATTGTAGCTTCGAAGCATAGCCACCTTAAAATTTCAAGTCTTGAACTTCTAATTATTGAGCTCATGATATTTCAGTTTAAGGTCTAATTCTCGATTTTTAGGGTGTTAGTTGCATCTGTTAAAGACCCATCACCAGCAATGACAGCATCCAGTAGCATTGATTCATGTCAAAATTATATGTAAGAATATAGCACATGCGTCTTTTTCATGTTTCTACTTTAATCTGATTATTTCATTTGTGTATTTGGTGCCATTTAGTAAACTGTTTTTTTTTCTCAGGCCAACAAAAAACGAGAAACTGGATGAACGGTTTCTCAGTTCTGGGATGGTTTTGTTTCTTTCTAAACAGAAGAAAATTTGAATTTTAGGCTGGTGGTATTTGTTTTTTGGATTTTGCTATTCATTATTGACCAAGAATGTTCTATCTTCTGTAAGTCATTCATATCACACTGAAGGATTGACATGCTTAACAATAACCTCTGATTCAACTCTTGCTCTTACTGGTTCTAAGGACATCCCTGTTCACATTGTGAATATAACTACTGGAAAGGTATGAATTCTTGTTGCATTTAGTACATTTGTGCTTTTGTTTTCTCATTCTCATAGTTTTGTTTTTGCTTTTTTTTTTTTTTTTTTTTTTGGGTTGGTGTGTGTGTGTGAAGACTTGAGACAAATGACATCATTTGGCATCTTAGGGCGTTTGCTTATCTTGGTATTTTGGGCATTGCTACATAAACCCATGTTGCTCATTTAGTTGGAAGATCTCTCTCTTGGGTTTCTGGCTTATAAGCCTCATGAATCATAGATGTTTGTGCACACTAGCGCCTTGTTCTATTGTATCGGCTATTCACTAGTTTTGGTCTCTAATATTCAGGGATAACGAGGGTGGGTAGATGGGAAAAATGCCTAGCCTTGGGTATAATATGGTCTTAGACTTGAACTTGCATAGGGTTAAAAACGAGCCGAGCCAAACTTTAGTATGTTTGGACATGTTTATTAAGAATTTATTGAGTTCAAGCTTAATTTCAATAAAAATTTAACGAACTGAGCTCAAGTCAAGTTGGCTTAGGCTTGACTCTAGCTCGTGCCTATTCATGAGCCTTAACGAGCTAAAGAAATTATAAATTCATACTTGCATATAAGACTAAAGTTAGAATTGAAACTTTGATTATAAAATTATTTGTACAATATATATAGACATACATTGGAGGGGGTGGCTGAGATGTTATGTATGGTGAGCTTGGGTAGCCTCTGTTTTTCATGTGCTTGTTTGGCTTGAGGCTTGTCTGTTATTGAATTGGAGCCTCACCAATTTTCTACTGTTGTTTTGAATTATGCACATGATTGGTCTTGTCATGAGTACCAACATAGTTGGGATGTGTGGCTTTGACAATGATGCATTTTAAATCCAAAATTTTATCTTGTATGTCTTTTTTTCATCAATAAATTCTCTTTTGCTGATAAAAAAAAAAAAAAAAAGTAGCAAAAAAATACGCTATCCAATTTTTATTCTTCTTTCACATGTGCCACTACCTAGAAATTGTTTTGTAGTCAAAGTGTATAAAACATAATAATCACATTATCTCAATTATTTTGATTGAAACACACATCTTTGTACATTTCTTGCCTTTATTTTGCCTTTAGCCCAAAATTATTTCTAAAGAGAGGCAAATTTTGCCTCTGAATTAATTTGTGTTTTTCTCAGGTCAGAAATAGCTTGGAGAGATGCAAAATATGGTCAAAGAATTCAAGGACTTTGTGCTTCAAGTTTTTTAATTTTTTTAATATATGTAATCATAGTTAAATATTTTTTTTATTAATTCCTTTGTATATACTTTTGAATATTCAACTTTCATTTATGAAATATATGATGTTATTCCATTCAATATGTGGTTGTGATTCAAAGGATAGTATTTAGTCTGTATTACATTCTTCAAATGCGTACAAAAATAATATTGATTATTCTTCAAATATTGCAAACTTTTTTTTTATCACATGCATTAACTGTGATAAGAAATGCATATAGCATGTGATCTTATCTCATTTTTAATCACATGTTTTTATATGTGATCTAAATGTTTATTATTACAGGTTGTATTAGTTATACATTACACATAAAAAGTGTGATCTAAATGTTTATTATCACACGTAAAAAGTATGATCTAAATATTTATTATCACACAAAAAGTATGATCTAAATATTTATTATCATACACATAACGTGTGATGAAATCATCTTTTAATGACACTCAAAACATGATTAAAAATGACCTTTTTTAATTGCTCTCAAAGATCACACTTTGACAAAACTTAAAACGTATGATTAAATAACATATATCACACATAAAAAGTGTGATCTATTTATGATTTTATAGTAGTGTTTCTTCACAACTTCACAAATTTTTTTCATAAATTTAAGATCGAAATACAATCTTAAGATTATCCAAGAAATATCTGATATCCATTTATGTAAATTGTCTTTAGAAATGTTTAAGTAAGTTGTGCAATCTCTAATGGGCCCTAAAAAGTGGATGAATATATCTTATAAGTTTAAAACTAAATTAAAATGATATCATTTTAGGATGTGTAGTTTAAAATAAAAACGTAATATTTTAATGTCATTTTGCTTTAATTTTAATGTTATGTTGTTGAATAATGTGTTTCATAGACATGTTTTACTATGGTAAAAATCATAACAAAATTATTATTAAAAAAATGACAATACTAAAAAGTTGCAAAATAAGAGAGGCACGAACTACTTACGGATCAAAAATTGTTAATTGAATTAGGTAGTTGGTCAAAAGAAAACTAGTTTGAGAAGAAAAATTATCTAATGCTCCTGTAGATAATTCAAAGAGAACGGCTTCTTTCCCATTTGAATACTAAAGAATGTTGTTTGGACACTCAGATTGTCTACCCATTAACATATTAAATATTGGGTCAAGTTTTTTATTTGGATCTAATTGTGAATTTGTAAATAAGTAGACAAAATCTTAACTATTAATTTATAAAAAGTGTCAATGTGACAAACATCTATTGCTTGTACTAAACTAAACGTCCAGTTTGAATATCTGGATTGGTTGTGGAATTCAGAAATTCAAACTCGAGGAGCTCCACCCATAGCCAAAAACTGAAGGGAACAACAAGACACATTAAGATCAATTGACTTACAAATAACTGCCATCTTCTTTTTAATTGTTTATAACAATCATTCAGTTAATAGTTTATTGTATTGGTAGAGAAAATACAACAATATAGTACACCAAACTATCACAATTGGGAAAAGTAAACCCCACTGTTGATTGTATTTCCATGATTCTTTTCTTGCTTATGAATAACATTTCCAATCAATACTCTCAGAATCACCATTTTCCTACTGTAATTAATCACAAAATTCCCACATCTCAATGGAAACAAGTGCTAGACTATATCTCCAGTGTGATCCCTTAGTCATCATTGAATTGAGAATGTTTTTACCTCTCAACAAGCAAACTTGGCAATATTTTAAAATTAAGTAACACATCATTATTTTCAGTGCAAATTCTCTATCAAGTAGCCAACAATTTTGTCATTCAAAAATGATTAAGAATGAAACAATGGGAATGGTTTGAGTTGTAACTTTTAAGATTGCATTTTAAAGTTAAAAAGCTTAGCAAGGCCAAGTTTGACTGAAATCCAATTTAAAAGCAACTACATAAAAAAAAAGTACAAATCCTTAAAGGTTACGAGAAAAGAAACAAGGAGGAGTCATGATATGCAACTCTGATTTGACTCGTGCTTTAGGAAAACTAAACAGCATAACAAAGCTTTAGAACTCAATACAGCAACAAGGGTAAAATCTTTTAAAGTGATCCTATATAGCTGCTATCCGGATGCACATGGACTCAAATGCAACAGCTACATGAGACATCCCTTCAAGTGCACACCATTGCTTTATTGTGCTACTTAATGGAACCGATCTAGTTTTGAAATAAAAACATTAGCAACTCAATAATAGCATATACATAAAAATCATAAAAGATAATTCAACAAAGTAATGCTTCAAAGATAAATTCTACTTACCTAAATGACGCCATTTGTTTTTTGCTGATTTCTTCCTTTACTGCATCAGTGGGCACTCTTCTTGGACCTTTTCACCTTCTTATATTATTTTCCTTCAACAATTTTCATCAGGCATTCTAGACTTCGAGTTACAAACATAAGATATCCCATAACCATTCCAATACAAAGCCGCATCCATACCCCATCACAACAATACTTTCCAGTTAAATCTGCCCTCCTAATCTGAATTTTCATCATGTTGGAGTGTTGGTGAAGGTGGCAATGGCTGTTGTTTCTCACATATCTTTGATAAAGGGAATCCACATAAGGCTAAGTTTCCATTGTATGAATCATTCCCAAATGTATTAAATTGGCTCCCTTGAGGAATTCGTCCCACTAGTTGGTTATCTAAAAGATTTAGTACCTCAAGAAATGTTAGACTTGCCAGTTGCTGCGGAATCTTCCCAACAAACTCGTTTAACGAAAGGTCCAATGATTCAAGGTTTGTTAACTTTCCAAGTGAAGCTGGGATATGGCCTGTAAGGTTGTTGCGAGATAAGTTAAGACCTCGAAGCGAATTAAGCTTCTTAATGGATTTCAGAATCTCTCCTTGGAATTTGTTGCTTGATAAATCAATGATTGAGAAGACCGTTAAGATTCTTGAATATTCAATTTCATATCCTTTCATCATTACCACCACAGAATCTTGATAATAGTATTCATCCATGTATTTCAATTTCAATTCATGTTCATCCACATTCGTCATAGCTTCAAATTGTTTGATATAATTTGTTGGCAAAAGCATAGTGAACTCATTGTAAGACATGTCGATAATTCTCAACTTAGGGAACGGATGTTTGCTCTTGGTCTTGAAGGTGCCTATGTGACCATGAAACCTATTAAACCTCAAGACAAGAACCTGTAATTCTGTAAGAGTTTCCAACCAGTGGGGGAATGTATCATTTATCTTGTTTTTTCCAAGATCTAGAACTTCCAAGTATTCACAATTGAGCAAAGATCACGAAACTTGTCCTTCAATTTGGTTGCCATCCAAGTTAAGATTCCTTAGCAAATTGCCTTTGGTAAATGTTGCAGTAAAAGTGCTAGAAAAGCTATTGATCCCTAAATTCAGCACCGAGAGACTGTTGCTCAAGTTTCCCAAACATTGTGGAATCAAGCCACTCAAACTGTTATTAGACAGATCAAGAACTAGAAGTGAACTCAGACCGCAAATCAATGGAGGGATTTCCCCGCTCAATTTATTGTTTGAGATAGAGAAAACAATTGTGGTGTTCGGTGGAACAGGGAGTGGTCCTTGGAGTAAGTTGGAGTGCAGGTCAATATACCATAGATTCTTCCATGGAAGACGCTCTAAACTTATAAGGAAATTATGAGAAAGATTTAAATTTTGCAATGAATCTTTCCCCACATTGAATAACCATTTTGGAACTTCACCATGAATTTTGTTATTTGAAAGGTCTAGAGAACGCAATCTGGTTTGCTCTCTTAAGAAGTTTGGGAATTCGCTCAAGTTGCAAGAAGCTAATCCTATAGTGTCAAAGGTGGTCAAGGTAGAGTTGACACTGTTGTTGATGTTCAATGAGAGACCATTATATGAGAGATCAAAATAGGACAAATATTTTAGATTAAGCAACTTATACACCACTTAAGTTATTGTTACTCAAATTTATAACAACCAATGAAGGCAGAGCAAACAACAAAGATGGTATTGTACCAGTTAGCTGATTTCTAGAAAGAAACTAGTCAGTAAGTTGGCTCATGTTGCCAAGGGAATCCGGTATTTGTCCGTTCAAGTTGTTTCCGTCAAGATGCAAGCCATTAAGCTTTACAAGGTTTGAAATTGATGAGGGGATTTGACCGCCAAAACTGTTATCTGCGAAGCCTAGATTGGTGATTTGTGTAACGTTTCCAAGAGAAGCTGGAATGGACCCCCGAAAAGTTGCAGTTAAAGAGGTACAAAATATTCAAGGCTTTAAGATTGCTGATTGAATTAGGCAATTGGCCAAAAAAACTTGTCTCAGAGAGATTAAGAAACTGAAGGGAACTAGTCACATTGAAGTTTGGAAGTTTACCTATGAGTTCTGAATTTTGTTGTAGTTTGAGTTCTCATAGGTTTGGACAGTGAAAAATGTTATCTGAGAATTTCCCATGCAGTAGACAATAACCAAGATTGAGAGATGTCAAAGAAGATAGATTTAGCAAAGCATGAGGTAAAGGTGAAGAGATATTCAACCAATCAAGGTGTAGTTCTCTTAATTGGGTTAGGCTTCGAAGGATCATATTGAAGTGTGTTGTTCATAGTAACTATTAGAATGATAGAGAAAGATAAAAGAGAGAGAAGATTATATTGTTGTAAATCTTATATATGAATTGTGTACAAAGAGCTCCTATATATATGAGAGAATACATTGGTAGTGGTGTGGTAGGTGTAGTAGGTGTGGTAGGTGTAGTAGGTGTGGTAGGTGTATTGTAAATACATTATACCAAATATATACACTAACAGAATATATACACTAACAGCCCCCCGCAAACTCAAGGTGGATAGACATCTGTATTAAATGGAAGTGTTAATACAGCGAATATGTGTATTATATGAAGTATGGAAGTGGTTAAATTGTAAGTTGTAGACTCACTTGAATTGTGAATTCGGAAAATGATTTAATGTGAGATGTAATCTCACATAACTGTTTGGCCAGGTTCTGAGCCATATTTTGGAATGATCTGGACAAGTAAAGAATTATGAAATGTAACATGGACTTTATGTTATGGAATTGGATAATGTTGTGAATTGGTTTATAAGTGTTAACCATCTATTATATGCTATTGTTTTAGATATTATTCATACTTGGTTTAGTATATTCTTACTGAGCTGTGGCTCACCCTATATAGGACATCATTTTCAGGTTTAGGTGATATGCTACCTCCAAGGACGTAGCTTGGATTGCTTAGAGATTGAAAAACTTTTGTTATTATCTTTTGGTGTATTACATGTTAATACAAGCCAAGGGCTTAAAGTGTAATTGAGTTAGTACTCTCTTTTGTGACCAAGTGTTGGCTTGGAAAGTTGTAAGCCCATAGGGCGTTTACTTTTGTTGTCAACATGTAATACTTTTGTATTTAATTACTCTGATGAATGGAAAGATGTTTACTTCTCTTATGTCTATGCATGTTAAAGATGTGGGTTATATGTATTATTTTGAGAAACAAACATGAGTTTGGAAACTAAGTCACTGAAAGGACCAGGGGGATGAGCCTTGGTGAAGATATCAGCAGGCTGATCAGCAGAGGCAACAGAATGAAGTTAAACTGTGCCACGAGTAACATGCCGGTGGATAAAATGACAGTCGATCTCAATATGTTTAGTATGATCGTGGAAAACATCATTATAAGCAATTTGAATGGCACTTTGGTTGTCACAGTAGAGAGAGGTCGCATCAGTGGAAGCGACACCAATATCAGCAAGAAGCCAGTGGAGCCATAGAAGTTCCTGGGTAGTATCTGCAAGAGCTCGATATTCAGCCTCAGTACTAGAGCGAGCAGTGAGAGTCTATTTTTTGCTACGCCAAGAAATAAGTGAATCTCCTAGGAAGAAGCAAAAGCCAGTAGTGGAGCGACGATCAGTGGGATCCCCAGCCCAATCAGCATCAGAATAAGCATGGAGCTTAAGAGAAAGATAGAGAGGAGTAGTGAAGACCATGAAATAAAGTGCCCTTGAGATAGCAAAGAATGTGCAGCAAGGTATCATAATGAGGTGTGCGAGGAGCTGACATATACCAACTGACAATGTGGACAGCATATGAAAGATCAGGTCGAGTAACTGTAAGATAGATAAGACTGCCCACCAACTGACGGTAAAGGGTAGCATCAGGAAGAAGAGTGTCATCAAGAGGAGTAAGACGAGTCTGAGGATCAATGGGAGTAGAAGCAGTTTTGCAATCAGTAAATGCAGCTCGAGCGAGAAGATCAGAAGCATATTTGGCCTGAGAGAGAAAATAACCAGATGAATCATGAGAGATTTCAAGACCCAAGAAATAATTGAAAGTACCAAGATTCTTCATCTCAAAGTGTTGGCTAAGAAACTGTTTGAGGCAAAGAATACCAGCCTTATCATCTCCGGTGATAATCATATCATCCACATACAGAAGAAGGAGAGTAGTGCCTTGAGCAGTAGTGCGAATAAATAAAGCCGAGTCATAGGGGCTAGAAATGAAACCAAAGTCATGTATAGTAGCACTGAACTTAGCAAACCAAGCACGAGGAGCTTACTTGAGTCCATATAAGGCTCGTTGCAGTTTGCAAATTTTATGGGTCGGAATAGTAGACCCAAAAGGAGGTTGCATATAGACCTCCTCAAGAAGATCACCATTGAGGAAGGCATTTTTTACATCCATCTGAAAAAGGCCTCAATTACGAGCAGCAGCAACAGCAATCAAGCTACGGACAGAAGTGAGTCAAACAACAGAAGCAAAAGTCTCCTCATAATCAATACCATATTCTTGAGTGAAGCCCCGGGCAACCAAACGAGCTTTGTAGCGCTCAATAGATCCATCAGAATGAGTCTTGATTTTATAGACCCATTTACACCCGATCGCAATCTTACCAGGGAAAAGATCAACAACATTCCAAGTATGAGTTGTGTCTAATGCCTGCAATTCATCAGCCATAGCTTGCTGCCAAAGAGGGTTAGAACAGGCCTCACGATAGGAGAAAGGCTCATAAGTAGAAAAGGCAGTAAAACCAACAATATAATCACAAAGACGAACATTAGGTTGTGTCATCCTTTATGGACGACTGGAAGAAGAAGGCTGAATAGGCGAGGGTTCCAAAGAGACATCATGAGGACCATCAGGGAGAACAGGCTTGATGGGATCAAACGGAAGCAATGGCGTGTCTAGAGAAGGAAGACCTGCATCAAAATCAGCTGGAAATAAATCTATAGAGGGATCAGTAAAGTGGAGAGTCTAATCTGGACAAGATAAGTGAAAGGAAGATAGGGAGGCAAACATTTTATGTTCCCAAAAGACTACGTGGCGAGAGATACGAAGACGTTTAGAAATCGGATCCCAACATCGATAACCTTTATGTTCAATACCATATCCCAGAAAACAACATAGACAAGAACGAGGTTCTAGTTTGGTGTGTTCATGAGGTTGGAGAAGAACAAAACATGCAAACCCAAAGACCCGAAGAGCAGTGTAAGAGGGAGAGGTACCATACAATCGCTCATAGGGTGTGTGATTATGAAGGACTAGGCTTGGAACATTATTGATGGTGTAAACTGCAGTAAGAGCAGCTTCCCCCCAAAAATTTTCAGGACAAGTGGAAGAAAGGAGAAGAGCCCGAGTAGTATCAAAAATATGCCTATGTTTTCGTTCAGCACGTCCATTTTGTTGGGACGTACCGACACAAGAACGATAAGGCTGAGTACCATGACGCTGAAGAAAAGATAAAAAGTTAGAATCCCTGTATTCCATAGCATTATCAGAACGAAAGATTTTTATATTTTTGGAAAAGTGGGTTTGAACCATTTTGGCAAAACTGTAATAAAGTTGTTTGAGTTCCGAACGATTTTTCATAAGAAATATCGAAGTATAACGAGAAAAATCATCAACAAAAATAACAAAATAGCGTGCTCCCCCCATGGTGGGTGTAGGAGATGGGTCCCAAATATTAGAATGTATAAGATCAAAAGGAGCATAAGAAACAAAAGTACTATTATTAAAGGACAAAGCCGGTTGTTTGGCAAGTTGACAAGAAACACAATCCAAAGTATCTGAAGAGACATGACCTAATTGACCACTAGAAATTAAAGATTTCAATCGATTGATAGAAACATGACCTAACCGACAATGCCAAAGATTAAAAGGTGATAATGTAGAGACAGAGGAAGCAGACGTAGGGGCAGCCAATGGAGTGGAGACTGGAACATGAAGATGAATGAGCTCGTAGATACGTCTATGTTTACGGCCGATCCCAAGGGTTTGTCCTGCACCAAACAACCATGAGCAGAAAATGTGACAGTTAGACCATGTTCACATAATTGACTAATGGAAATAAGATTTAAAGTGAGAGCGGGAATAAGATAGACATGGGATAAGGACAAACGAGATTTAGAAACAGAACCAATATGACTCACAGACATAAGAGAACCATCAGCAGTATGTATGGAAGAAAGATGAAGAGAAGAAGATGTGGAAGAAAAAATAGTAGAGTCAGAAGTCATATGGTTACAACATGTAGAATCAAAGTACTAGGAAGATGTACCTGAGGTGACAGATAAAGCAGTAGAAGGAGGAGTACCAGAAGTGGAGAGAAACTGTTTGATTAGGGTTTCAACATCTGTTTGAGAGAAGGCCGGTGTGAAAGGATCCAAAGGGTCAGACGAGGATAAGTCCTTAGGAGCAGCAGCAACAATGCGATGAGCAGGCATAGACCGAGACTGATTCCTGGAATGGTGAGAACGTCCCCGTGAGTGAGATCCATGAGAGAATTGGCCAGTAGAGGATGCACGTGATGGATTGCAAAAAAAATCTTGCTGGAGATGACCGGGGGCAGTTTTGTTGCAATAGCGGCAAGATCAGACTAAACAGTGAACCAGAAGATGAGCAGAAGGGAGCCCGCGATTCTGACAATAATTGCACTGAGAAGGCTTGTAGCTCGACTTTTCGCGCCCCCTTTCGGAAGAATGAAATAGCCCTTACAGTTCGGACTCCACTTGTGTGTTGGTTCTGAATCTGATTTCACAAGTGCAATGTGAAACAAGGAACACAAAAAGAGTCCAAATCCGCAATTGTTTTTGGAAAATCGATATTTGAATCAAATGCCGAAAATGGACTACTTTTGCATTTCGAGTCGCCACCTAAATATTTATGGGAAATTTAGGAAACCCGTGACTCATGCCAAAGGCCATTAGTCCGTCGTTACCAAAGTGTCTTGGTTCGGGAACTTAGGTATGAGAGGAGAAGGTCAATAATTGAACACCCCACTCACCCAATCAAAGATCGGCCTCTACTAATCATGATGTGGTTTTTATGTACAATATATGCTCTTGTTCTATATGTAACATACAAGTATAGACTAATTTCACGAAAAGTTGGAACGTTTGATTCCATGTTTGTTTTAAAAAATGTTTTGAATATGTATCACTGAAAATGGTGATCTCATATATACATGAATCAAAGTATCCCAATTTAAGTGATTAGCCTTCATCCACAGGCATTTAAACAGGTATATCAAGTAAGCATTTAGCCTCATGGTAGTATGTTTGATATGACAGCAATATGCTAAAGCATAAAAACTTACCTTATGTCCGAAGGCGAGTCAAAAGAAAGTAAATTGTTAGAAAAAATGCATGATCCTAATTAATGCGATATGGCTAATGCAACACATACAATGTGCAAATAATAAGCTCGGCTACTAGCATGGCATGCGAGTCAATTCAAGGCATGTGATAGAGCATGTATTCAAGCAAAAAGTTTGAATTTGACATTTGAATAATATGATGAGCCGAACTTTTATGCATGCAAACAGATGGATGCAAATCATGGAAAATGCTAAATTTAACATGATGTCCCTAATCTAACCATCATAAGCAGTGAAATAAAAGGGAGAAAGAATGGGGGTTGGAAGACATACAACTTATTACATATTTGTCCTCACGAAGGAGGGTCCGAATGTCCAAATGCGCCCTTACGTAGGAGGGTCCGAATGTCCAAGTGCGCCCTCACGCAGGAGGGTCCGAATGTCCAAGTGCGCCCTCACGCAGGAGGGTCTGAATAAATAATTATTACAAAACCGAATGAATAATAAATGAAATGGGCTGTCTAATTTATTACAATAATTGATATAAGGCAAGCCTTGACACAATAAATTCGGTATAACGTCCGACCGAATTCAATTAATCATATTGGTTCTTTATGTCGGTTGTAATCCAATTTTAACCAATTTTATTAGCCTTTTTTATTATCTGTCCATTTCTTTATATTTTCTCCTGTTTGTGTAAAAATGATATTTACATCCACTGATATATGCTCTTGTTCTATATGTAACATACAAGTATAGACTAATTTCACGAAAAGTTGGAACGTTTGATTCCATGTTTGTTAAAAAAATGTTTTAAATATGTATCACTAAAAATGGTGATCTCATATATACATGAATCAAAGTATCCCAATTCAAGTGATTAGCCTTCACTGCCGGGATAGATTATTTACAGTAATAAATTACAACAATTTATATACAATATTGAAATTACAGCAGATATATGGGTGGTGCAGCCTTCCCATTAAAGCGATAAACAAAGTTATAAAACGAAGTAAATAAAGTATTTAAACAAATTATATCACATTTTAAATTAAATGAAAATTTGCGAAAACTCACCTTTTGGAGAAATAATGAATTTTCTGAGTCACAAACTTTCTTTTTGATTACTCTCAAGTCTGTGGAATGTGTTCTCAATTCTCAATCCAAAATTTGAAATTATAACTTTAGTGGTTGTTTTTTGAATGGTGTAGTGATGAAATAGAAATAAAAATATTAAAGAAAACATTTTATTTCTTTCTCCCTCTTAATCCTTCTATCCCTCCTAAGCCTCTTCAGAATTCCCTCTCTTTAGCCTCCCTCTCCTTCAGACCCTTGATTGCCTTATATAGGCAAATAGCATAGAAATAATAATAATATAATAATATAAATATAATATATATATATATATATATATGCAAAGTGATTGAATTGGTGTCGGCATGCTGACATCAATATATATTTTTTTATTATTTTTATTTTATAATATATAAAGTATCTAAAATATATAATTTATACCAAAATACTAAACATATAATATACTAATATAATTTTATATAAAATACCAAACATATAATATAATAATTTTAAACACATAAAATAATTTGTTTTATTATTTTCTTTTTTATAAAATACACTAAAAATATGAACAAACACATAAAATTATGAAAAATTACAAGAATACTAAACTAATGAAATATTCAGTATTTTAAAATAATTTGGCCATAATGGTGAAGATTGGGATTAAAGTTCAAATTCCATTTCTTTTACTGAGAATTCTGTGAGAAACACATTCTAATTGTCATCATCGGGTAATCAAAAGAAAGCGCCCAAGTCTTAAGGCCAGTCAAAATGAGGTGTCTACAAGGCTGTGGAAGAGAAGAGGAGCTCCGTATCGGAGGAGTGGCAAGAACGGAGTCCGTATGTGGAGTAGAGGAAGGACCAAGATGAGTTTCCTCAGATAGAAGTTCAAATATAGCTTGCTCAAGAGAATGCAAGGGAGTGCGATGCAGGAGAGATGCGCGTACTGGCTCAAAATGAGGGGTGAGAGCCATGAGAAACTAAACCAACCGTTGCTAATTGCGATACTCAATAAATAAAGCAACATCTTCAGAATGGGGCCAGGTAGGTTCAGAAAGAGCAAGCTGATCCCATACAAAATATATTTGAGACAAAAAAATCATTAATAGACTGACCAGGCTCCTGTTGCATGCGATAGAGGTGACTTTGAAGCTGATACTGATGTGCAAGTCCAGTAGTTTGATACCGTTCTTGGAGAAAGTCCCAAATATCTTTAGTAGGGGTAGCAACTGAGTCAAGTTGAAAGCGACCGAACTGAAGATTGATAGATGTGACAGAGGTATTTCGAAACCAAGTGATAATCTGATAATTTTTGTTGTCCCAGTCTTCCAAGAGATCGACAAAAGTGGCTACAAGTTCCTCAGCCCCCTTTGTAGGTTTAGGTACATCCCCAGTAATAATGCGCCATAATTTGCGGCCTTTGAGAAATCTAGACATGGCTTGGGCCCAGAGAACATAATTAGATCCATCAAGAAGTACCGAAATGAGATGAGTAGAGTCGGAGCGATCCATGATGGTGTGGAATGTTTAGGGCTGACGTCAGCGATCATAGAGACGAGCGTGGAGGCGCGTTGGCGAGTGGCAATAGAATGTAGTGACGTGCGGTGATGGAGGCGGCACATGAGGGCGCGTGAGAGGCCCTTTGACGATGGGTGTGGTGGCGTTAGAATCGTGAGGAGATTCCGAGCAAGATGATGGTATGGTTGGAGGAAAAATATTTAGAGAGCTTAACAGTGTGTAATCAGTATTCAAAAGGAAGAACCAGACAGAACAAGATGTATTCTGGTGATAAACAAAAGAAAAGAGTGAAGAGAAAATTCATAGCTCTGATACCATATTAGAATGATAGAGAAAGATAAAAGAGAAAAAAGATTATATTGTTGTAAATCTTATGTATGAATTGTGTACAAAGAGCTCCTATATATAGGAGAGAATACATTGGTAGTGGTGTAGTAGGTGTGGTAGGTGTATTGTAAATACATTATACCAAATATATACACTAACAGAATATATACACTAACAGTAAGAATAATAATAATCATTTAAATAAGAGAGATCAAGGGAAATCAATTTGGATAGATGGCAGATTTTTGAAGGAATTCGACCTCTAAAATTAGAGGAAGAGAGGTTGAGATGGGTCAAACTTGCAAACGAGCCAATATCAGGTGAAATTCTAGAAAAATTGAAGTCATTGAAGGCAAGATTGAGGCTTTGGAGGTGACGAAGGAGGAAGAGGGTGCTATTGGCTTGGATGGTGTCGTGAAGGTGGCTGCAACTGAGGTCAAGTCCAATCACATGACCATTCGACCAGTCGCACGTGACCCCCACCCACGAGCAACAATCAATACTCTCATTCCAGAACAACATTTTAGGATGAGAACCAGATCCACAATATAAAGAGGCATTAGCAGTTATGGTAAATGTTGTTCTAAATTGGAGAAATGAAAATCTCTGGTCCTCAAGGCAGGTATGGCGTGCACAAGTAGAAGAAGAAGAAGACGAGAAATAGCAGAAGAAATTGATGAAGAAACATAAGCCAACTCATTTTGTTTTCTTATAAGTAGGAGGATTTAGAGAGAGAGAGAGAGATATGAAAAGCAGAGGAGAGTATGAAGGATAGCAGTTTGATTTGATGAGGGAGAAGGAATAAATGTATTACTCATTCTTATACACACTGCTAAGTCTTTCTATGGTGGTGGTGGTGGTCAAGCACGGCAACTATGTAAGTTTTTAATCCATCAGCCATGATGACTTTCAAGTTCGCAGCAGCAAGTCTTTTGTCTTTAATTCCAGTGGTCCCAAAGCTATTAGTAATGGTTTTCCATACACCAAATGGGAAATTATATTAGTAATCTTTACATTTTGTTCCTAGTGTGATTTTTAGTCTGAATAATTTCAATAAGCCCGATTTTGAATCCTTAATTTTAAATTTTATGTGAATTTGGTTCAATTGATAATACTGATTAGGATTCTTGAAAGAAAATGTTATTGAATTGATTGAAGTTAATTTATTGAATTGAACAAGTTTACAATTTTTTGTCTATAAAAGCATAACACGTGTTGCTCATGTGCCCATTTTTCATCAAAAAAAACTAAAAGTTGTAATTAATTAAACTAAATTGAGACGAAATTATAAATTTAGATCAAAATCGAATCCATTAAAATTATAAAAACAAAAATGACATAAAAGTAAAAATATAAAGACTACTAATATAATTTGTCTGAATTAATTAAAAGTTGGCAATTTTGAGATTGTTTTGCTTTTTTATAGCATAAGTTTAAGATTCATTATTTTTTGTTGTCTCAAAGTTTGAAAAATAAATTTGACAGGATATTATACTAAAAGTCTCATGATTCACGGTTCATTTTATTGAAAAATCGATAATCACATTTGTCACTAAAAATTTACATAGTCCAATATAATATAGAACTCAAAATACAAAGACTAGTGGTCCAAATAATTGCCCAAATATATTTTAAGCGTTGATTCTAGTGGTCCCAAAGCAAGTCAACAAGGTTGGTCATAAGTGAAGAAAAAGTTGGAGTTGGTATTAGAAAGCAAGAGCGAATGGAACATTTTGTTAAAGAAATGGAAGACAAACCAACTTTGGGTTGGTGGGATAAAAGGGCGAAATATTTCAAAGCCATCCAACCAATAAGGTCTAGCCTTAGGCTCTTTATGTCAACTTTAATCAAACCTTTCCAATCATTATGTTATAATTTTTTCCATTTTTATTTTGGTTAAATATTGATCTTATGTACTCAATTTATGATCAAAATTTTCTTTTCATCACAGTTTCATATGAGATTATAAATGTGAAGAGTCTACTTATAAAATAGTTGTTTAGATTATGGATTTAGATAAAGATTTAAAAAGAAAAAAGGGAAGGAAAATATAGAAAAAATTTAACTTATATTTAATTCCCCCCCCCCCCCCCTCCCCTTTTTCTTTTCTTTCCTTTCCAAATCTCTATCCAAATTTATTATCCAAACACAAGATAGGGAGAAAAAATTTACTCTAGGAAATGACATCTTGGTACATTTGGAATGAAAATTGATTGATTTGTATTACATTAGGATTATAAGGGAAATATTTGAGAGCCCCTTTGGAGATGACTCCCACACCCCCAAAGTGATACTGACCCTCCATGTATGTGTGGAGCCAACTCATGTACATGTGGGGTCCACATCATGAGTGATCCAAATTTGTAGAAGTCTTGTGGAGGTCTCAATCATTACTCTTAGTATAAATTAAGGTAGCTCATAATTTTTAACTTGGGGTGCAACTCAAACAAATTCAGTAAGTTGAGGGTTATCTAAGTAGTGTTGAGTGTTGTCTAACCCCGCCCAAGCCAACCTCTAACCTAATTTTGTGTGCCCAAGGCTAGTTTGAGCTCAATAAATTGAACTTGGGCTAGGCCTGAATTAAACACACATTTAAGTTGAATTTTTATAAAACATCCTAACAAGTAACAAAGTAAGAATCATAAGTATCAACTATGAAATAACATCAAAACAAATTAAACATCCTAGCCACATTAATAGTACTAAGAACATTTTCAATAGACTCTTTAAATGAAACTTGTTAGCTATTATATCTATCATCCGTATATTTTAGTCACTCCAATGGACTAACTATTACAATAGTTATTTTAACAATTTTTTTCAAAATTAGCTACGTTTGAAGAGTCTTGGGAGGCTCTTTAAACGGTTTGTGTATATAGATAGATAAAATAAATAGTGACGTTGGAGTACATAAATAAAAAAGAAATTAAGTAAAATAAAAAACATACATTTTTTATATTTTAGCTAATGAAAATTGAAAAGTACGGTTGGAATTGCTCTAAGCGAATATCACTAGGCTAGACTGGCCAATAATCCTAAGTAATAGGCAATAAGTGCACATTACAAACTGTTTGCACTATAAATTATTTTCTGTCAATTGTAGCATCGATTGTGACCAAATTCAATTTTATTAATTGTGGCTTGTCGATCATGGTCATATCTAATCTTATTGGTTGTGGCCTATCAATTTTAGTCTGTCAATTCAAACTAAAATTATCTTTCCAAGTGATTATGAGCATATTTTGTTGTTATGATTATTATTGTTGTTGTTGTTATTGTTGTTGTTGTTGTTTTTGTTGCTGTTTTTGTGCAGTGTGTAGCAGACGTGGGGCATAAAGGTGGTTGTGAACCCATGATGTGCAAAGAATCCAAGATGAGCAAAGAACTTGGCAACGTGGGTGACTATGGAAGATGTTGCTTACAAAGTGAAGTAGTGGAATATAACTTGATGTGAAAGTGGGCTGCTTTCAGCAGTTACAAAAGGAGGACGGTTTCAAGCCTATAATAGGCAAGGATGAAACAAAGAAACAAGATCTAGAAGTCATCAAACTCATCAGTCTTTATTATTATTATTATTATTATTATTATTAGGAATATCTTAACTTTTAGTAATAGCTTTCAATAGTTTGTAACATTATAAACTTAAAAGATTTCAATAAAAAAAATGTATGCGTTTATTTCACTCTTTTGATTGTTAATTATTCTAAAGAAGTTCTTGTACTTTTAAAACAATAGAATCTTTAGATATTCGTCTGGTTTTCTATTTGAATGTTTGATTAAAATTGTTATTAAATCTCTGTCAATCAAGACTTAACAAAATTTTTACTAACACAAACATAAACTTGAAACAAATGTTGCAATAGTTCATTCACTTCTTTAGTCTCCAATTCCGTCTCCTAGTAATTTGAAGAGAGAAAAAAAACAAAGAAAGTCAAAACAATTCAATTAATGCAAATCAAATTGAAATTGTAATAATTTATATGTATATTTAATATTTTTATATATTTATATTTAACTTTGTAATTCAGGTTTCAAGTTGTTGAAAATCTTTGTCTACGCCTAGCCTTGAATTTAATTAAGGCTCACTTCATTGCTGCATAAACCTATATTTTAAAAATATATTGTCAAATCCTTAAAAATTCAAGTGGACTCATGTTGCACTGCCTGAGTAGCAACCTTATTTTTAACTGCTTAATTGGATGAATTTAAATCTCTCGGGCTTCACTTTTCCAACAATGTTACATGCACCAAAAAAAAAGGGGATAAAGTTCATTTAACCCCCTTGTGGTTTAACTGTGAAGCACTTTATCTCCTTGATTTTAAAAATAGTCAATTATCCCCATGTGATTTGGATTGTTTTACAATTTACCTCTTTACCGTAAATATTTCCATCCAAATAAACAGAGTTCGTACCTCACACTCTAGCAATTATGGCCAGACTAATCAATATTCAACCAAATCAATGCCCAATTTGATTATATATACACATATATAAAATTGTGTATAAATAAACCTATATATATATGTATTAAGGGAAATTCTATGTAATGTGCATATGTAAACCTGTGTATGTATATATATATAATGAATTAACTCAGTAAAATCCTTTTGTTTAAACCTGTGTATATGTAATTAGTTGACACACTTGTTCAAGAGGGTAAAATAGTAAATTTTTAATTTTGTTAATAGAGTTAGGTGTTGCAATTTAGTCCAAAACCATATGAGGGTATCTTATTAAACCACAAAGGATAAAATGAATTTTACCGGAAAAAAAATCAATATGTACCTCATTTTATTTTGAATTTAATTCCCTCTGCACCTAGAATAAATCTAAGCCATGCATTGATTTTTCTCTACGTATTTCTTTCTACTAATTAGACCCAATGCATATTTAGAAAATTTCTATATATACCAGACGAGTTCTTTTTCTTTATTTTTAAATTTTTTTATTTTACCAACAAAAAATTTATTAATAAAATGAGTATATAGTTGGGAGAAACAAGAACAAAACCACGCATCTCCAACACATAACAGCCACAATTATAGAACACTAAAATGTCAAGATACTTAGATACCAACATACTTGCTGGCAAGATACCAACATATAAGACCAAAGGCAAACAAAAGAAAAACACAACTCAATTGACCAACAAATCAAATAAATTAAACAAGGAAATATCTGTTGATATCATTTCCCCCTTGCTGTGGTGAGAGCGACCCCCAGTAGTGGCAGTGCCAATCTGTTGGCAGTAAGCACCAAATTAAGGTCCCCTATTGTGCCCATATGAGGGTAACAGCAGTAATAATGGAGCTATACATGGCTATGGTGTCTCAGAAAATGAACATGTGAAACCACTTGTGTTTTAGCATAGTTGGCATGCCTTGGTCAGGTTCATTGTTGTTATAGCCACTGGGTATTGTGCAACTGGCTGCAAAAGTTACAGTGGCAACGAGGGTGGACACCAATAGAAGAGTGTTGAATCAGTCCTTATAGCTATCTATGTTCACTTGCTCCAGTTGCACAGATGCTTGTTTCTTTTTAGCATTGAGGGTTTTTCTACAGTAAGCTTGTGGTGCACCAGCGGCTTTCAATGCAGTCCATGTTAACCGTTGCAAGATAAAAATGTCCCACAAATTTAAGCTATGACCACCTAATGGCTATTGAAATAGCAGGCCATTAAAATTCCTTCCAGTCAATGCTAAATAATAATTCATAGTAATATGAAAAGGAATGTTCACGCACAGACAACCTTTGGGGAACTTCAGCTTTAGCACAAGTGAAGAAGCATTTCGAGATTGTATATATGGACTGGCACAAGATTCACAATAGTAACCATTACATAACATTAATCATGAATAACAATAGATATAGCTTTGCTTGGACCCTATTTTGGCATATTAATGTAAGTGGAGTTTGATGCAAATAAAAATAAATAAATAACATGAAGAAATCAAGAGCAGACATACCCTCATTTTGTTATGTTTGATTAGGTATCTGAAGTGTAGGGTTATATAATTAGCTGAGGGCATACCTTTCGAAATGAGGGCATTCTTTCCATGTAGTATTCAGCAGAATCAAGAGCAGACACACCCTCATTATTCACTATAAGTCCACACTTTCATCCCATGTTAGGGTACTAACAATCTTTGGATGCCAATCCATGGTGGCCAAATGCAAGGGTGTGTTTCCATGTTTGTCCCTCATGTTTATAAACCTTCTCGAGCTCAGGAGTTTGGAGAAAGTAACTAACCATGTTATGTCCTCTGCTCTTGGCAGCAACATGAAGAATATTTTGACCATGACAGTTGAGCAGTTCCCTCGAATCAGGCCAATACTGAAGCAACGCCCGGACAACATCAACATGGCCTTTAATTGATGCTAAATGAATAGGGAAGTAAGCCATTGTTGTCCCTTGCAATAGCACCTGAACTCTGTCTTCCTAACAAGTACTGAACCTCTTCAAGATAGCCCAATCATGCAATCAAGTGAAGTGGAGTCCTTCATCTCTTAATTGAATGAACCTTGGTTCTGATTTCAATAAGGCATCTAAAACACCTGGGATTTTAAAATAAATTGAGAAACAAAAAGGCAAAAACCAAAGAGAAATCAAGAATAAGTGTTAGAATTACCTTGGTTTCTTTTTAAAATGGCAGCATGAATAGGTGATTACCCTTTAAGTCTTTCATTTATATTTTCAATCCCAACTGTATCACATAGAATATGTGTGACAAGTTCCAAAAACCCTACTTCAGCAGCTAGAAACAGAGTTGATTTCACTTCATTGTTCAGATAATATAACACTTCTGGATCTACCGTGATCAAATAATAAGCTACAACTTGGTGACTGTTCATCAAGGCCTTGTGTAATGATATGTTGCCCTTTTCATTTTTTACCCTCAAAAGCAGATTATCCCAATCAACGTCTCTCTAAAATTTCCCACCATTTTCAGAACACATTTGAATCCCCGAAGCATATAAATCAACCAAATCAATGTCAAACACTAAATACTTTTTTCCTTTTGTTCTCTTTTTGTTAAGTACTCAATAACAATGTACCTGATAGAATACTTTGAAGTAATCATCCTCAACATACAGAAGCACAAGAATTGCAAAAAGTCACGCCAACTGACCTCTGAAGCAACAGAAATTATTGACGTTACTTCAAAGAGACATAACAATCAAGTAAAACTGATACAAGGGAAGCCAAATACTCCCCTGAGACCGAGGGAAGATATCAGCAAGAAGGTTTTTGTACCGCTTCACAGGCTGTCTCAACCTTGCCCGCAGGGAAGGATAGAAGAAACAAACTTTACCACAAATGGGCAAAACCCTCCTCGACATAACCCCCATTTTCCAAGGAATTGAATTCAAACCCCTCCCCTGAAAAACCAAATCACAAATTCAAACCAAAATTCACCAAAACAACACTGACCCAATTGACCAAATGAACAATAATTCAGAAGAATTCCCAAAAATTTCATTTTTGTGGCAATTTAACGAATTGGACACAACAAAATTGCCAAAGAAAAGGTCACTAAACATATCAATTTTGCGAAATTCAAACAAATTTATCAAAGTTTAAATCATACCCACCAATCCAAACAATACTAAAATTCATATACTGAACAATCCAACTGCTAAAATCGTGATCTAGATAAGCCTACCAACGAATGGCTAACATCTTCACACCATCAACACACACATTTACACATATATACAGATTAGAAACTTAAGATAACCGCAGAATTTGTTACAGAAATGTAGCAGGAAAGTACAATTAGTTCTCTTTATAAAAGAAAATCAATTTAACATGCTTCAAAATTTCCAAGATGTCAATAGAACAATCAATTTATATACATGCATGCATACATACATAAGTAGAAAAGAAATCTTGCTTCGTCTAAAAAGAAAAGTTAGAAATTCTTCCATAGCAGAACACCCATTTCATATCCAGGAATATTTGATGCAATGAACACAGCAAATTTGTGGAAAAATTAAACAGCAGCAACAGCCAAAGAAGAAGCATATATTTACACAATCAATAAAAAACAATTGAGATTTAGGATAATTTTTAGATAAATTTGCAGATGAAAAAACAAATCCAAACTTAGATACACAAAATTAATGCAAAAATGTCTTCCTCGTACCTGATTGAAGAACAATAGAGAGACGCACAAAATGGGTCGGTTTTGTACCTGAAACAAAACGACCGAAAATACAAAGCGAACCCTTCATTCAATTTGAAGAATGACAAGTCCAATCACTTCAATGAAAGCTGAAATCAATAAAACAGAGCAACAAAAGAACACAAAAACAAACCTGAAAAAATAACGCAAGAAAGTTGAAGTTGAGGAAGAAACCTAGAAAAGGAGAAAATCGGAAGAGCAACTAAGAAGACAAGGCCAAACGAACACTAGAAAAATTGATCCTGAGAGAGAATCGTTTGATTGCAAATTTGAAATTTTGCCTCTTTTATAGAATGGTTATAGACACATGTAGCATTACCCTACCTTCTTAGGCTATGATCTTCTAACTTTATTGTTGAATTTTTAATATATTTCAAAACTCACTAACGAGACCCAAGATCTTTTTTTGTTTAAAATTTTTTATTTCTCTGTTGAGAAACATTCACAATTGTTAAATTATATCTCTAAATATTCATATCTTAGCATTCTTATATAATTCAATGACTATAAATATTACAAGACATGAGATCATAAAATTTGACTAAACTTGTCTCTCAACCACTAATGTATAACTTCAATTATTGAACAAGATGAACAAAAGCAACTGCTGTATTATCTAACTTTCCAAACACAAAACTTCTGTCATTCAAACATTACAGTGTCCATAATTTACATTTATTATTATTAATTTTATTAAAAAAAAGTGCTGATTCTTAGAAAGATCTAAGGAAGCAAAGTTGACTGATCATGTTGGCTACAAAACAGAGGAACTGGCTGCTTAAACTATTTCACAGAAAGTGCTGAAGCAGTTAGCATAAATAAAAATCAAAATAGATACTTTTTTTCCCTTGTTTTCTTCCCCTCACGAATCTAGTTCTAATTTTTCAAGAAAAGAATATTTTGAAAATGAAACAAACAAGCTAATGTCATTTTAAATTAATTTCAAACTCAGGAAGTTGAATTATGTTCTTGCTGTGCTAAAAACCATAAAAAAATAATTGCAAAGGGAATAAAAAATAAATAAATAAATAAGGCAAAAGTGAAAAGCTGCAAAATAGGAACTCGGCCAAAAAAAACTTGTCTTCAAGAGGAAAAATGCACTTAGACTCATTATGCAACAACTAAGACAAACACTGAGACACCCCTTCAAGTAGATACTATTGCTTTATTGTGCTACTTAAAGGTATGGAGCTAGTTTTGAAATAAAACATAAGTAACTCTAATTTTGCTTATAAATAGAAACTACAAGAGATAATCCAACAACATAAAGCTTCAAAGACAAATTCTGCTGACCTGATAACACCATTTGATTTTGCTGATTTCTTCCTTTATTGCATCAGTGGGCACCCTTCTTAGACCTTTTCAACTTCTTATGTTGTTTTCCTTCAACAATTTTCATAAGCCATTATGGTCTTTGAGTTACAAACATAAGATATCCCATAACCATTCCAAATACAAATCAGCATCCATACCCCATCACTACAACTTGCTAGCTAAATCTGCTTGACTTGTCCGGATTCTCACCTTGTTGGAATGTTGGTGGAGGTGGCAGTGGCTGCAGTTCCTTACATTTCTTTGATAAGGGAATTCCACATAAAGTCAAGTTTCCACTGTGTGAATCATTTCCAAATGTATTAAACTGTCTCCCTTGAAGAATTGATCTTGCTAGTTGGTTGTCCAAAAGGTTTAGTACCTCATGAAACATCAAACTTGTCAATTGCCAAGGAATCTCCCCCAACAAGCTTGTTTAAGGAAAGGTCCAATAATTCAAGGTTCATTAAATTTCCAAGTGAAGTTGGGATATGGCCTGTAAGGTTGTTATGAGATAAGTTGAGACCTCGAAGAGAATTGAGCTTCGCAATGGATTTCGGAATATCTCCTTGGAAATTATTGCTTGATAAATAAAAAAATTAAGAAGACCATCAAGATTCTTGAGTATTCAATTTCAAATCCTTTCATCACCACCACCACCACAGAATCTTGATAATACATCTCACCCATCACATTCATCATAGCTTCAAATTTTTCGATATAATTGGTTGGCAAAGGGCCGCTAAACTCATTGTGACACAGTGTTTTTTAAGGCGAAAAGCGAACCGAGGCCACAAGGTCACCTAACGCCTAAGCGCGAGGCGACGAGGCGAGGGCTTCATCGAAGCGAGGCGACCAGAAATGATATTTTTTAAAAATAAATGGTATAGACAAAAATATAAATATTTTCAAGAACCATCATGCAGTTATCATTCCAAATACTAAATATCCATAAACAAAAGAATTAAAATAGTTGAAATTAATTGAATCAAAATAATTAATTGAATAACCAGGAAATTAAAATAACCAACAAATTAATTGAATTAAAATAAACAAATTAATTGAATTAAAATAATTAATTGAATAACCAGGAAATTAAAATAACTAGGAAATTAATTGAATTAAATTAAACAAATTAATTGAATTAAACAAATTAATTGAATTAAAATAAACAAATTAATTGAATTAAACAAATTAATTGAATTAATTGAATTAAAATAATTAATTGAATAACAGGAAATTAAAATAATCAGGAAATTAATTGAATTAATTGAAATTTTTACACAAAAGAAAAAAAATAATTGAATTAATTGAAAAAAAATTTAATTTCAAAATAATTGAATTAATTTTAAAAATTAATTTTTGCGAATTAAAAATTAATTTTAAAAAAATGGATTAATTCGAAGTCGAACAGTGTTCGACAGTACTCTTCTTCTTCAAGTCGAAGTCAAACAAAGAACAGGTGAAGTCGAACAGGTCCGACAGTGAACAAAGGAGAAAGGAAGAAGAAGAAGAAAGGAAGAAGAAGGTAGAAGAAGCAACTCACCACGTCCGAAGAAGGAAGAAGCAGACCCAGGCGATCAACTTCGGCAGAAGAAGACCAGATGCTGCGATTCGACTTCGGCAGACGATACACTCCACCAAGTCGATCTAGGGTTTGGCTTCTTATTTCGTAATTAACTTTGTCGATCAAGGGCCCAGATGATTCGAACGAAGTCGATCAAGGGCCCAGATGTTTCGCACTTAAATCAGGCAAAAATACGATGAAGCGTCGCTTCTTTCCCCCTCACGCTTCATCACCTAAGCCTTTCTTCAGGCGCTTCTGAGTCGCCTCACCATTTCACCTCGCCTCAGCACGCATGAAGCGCTGAAGGCTCGCCTTTGATAACACTATTGTAACATATGTCAATAATCCTCAACTTAGTGAAAGGAACTTTACTCTTGGTCTTAAAGGCATCTATGTGACCATGAAACCTATTAAATCTCAAGACCAGACCCACAATTCCAAAAGAGTTCCTAACCAATTGGGGAATGTATCATTTATCTTGTTTATTCCAGGATCCAGAACTTCCAAGTGTTCACAATAGAGCAAATGTTGCACTTGTGCCTTTTATGGTTCTTGGTAAATGTATTTGGACCCTTCATTCTATTTTGGGAACCTTTGGTGTGTTTGTTGGAAGTCCCACATCGGTTTCATTCTATTTTGGGAACCTTTGGTGTGTTTGTTGGAAGTCCCACATCGGTTACAAGACACATTTTAAGGTGGACAAACTTCTATATATAGGTGCAAGTGCATAGGGTTAGCTTATCAACTTCTATGGTTCTTTCTTGGTTTAATGAGCCATTACGAACCGAGCTTGAGTTATAAATTTTAGTTGCGCCGAGCTGGATTTTGGCCATAGTTCCATTGGGATTTTGGCCATAGTTCCTTCGCCAAAGTTGTGTTATTTCTCGAGGGCTTTGCGGTGTGTGGTGGAGATCGAGTTTCAACTCTTTTCATCTTCTCCGTTTGAGCTTCGAATTTGAGGTAGGGATAACCTACTCCTCTTTATGAGCTTTGTCTTTAAATTTTAGCATTTTGATATGTTGGGGGTTATTGTGCAATTTTGGAAAAGTTTGGGGCTTTTGTGCTATTTTACAAAAGTTGGGGTTTTAGTTATAATAAACCTATATGCATGTTTAGCATAAAGAAATGTTGGAATTGGGAATGTATGGGGTTAAAGGATGTAGTGGGGCAATTTACTGCTCACCTAGTTGAAATGTTGATTTTATATTCATTTTATGCATTTATTTTCTATTTAGAAATAACTGTTTTGGGCTATCGGTAGAGGATAGTCTTGATTGTTGTAGACAATGCATGATGATTAGGCAAACTAAAATTAATCACTAGAATGTGTCATTGAGTATGACGATTGAAAGAATACATTAACTTTATGTATTGATTGATGATGTGTCTAATAATTGTGTATATGCATTGTGTTGTGTTGGAGGAGATAGGAGATGTACTCCACGGTTTAGGGGAAGATAGGGGATGGACCTCTAAACCGGGTGTTGTGTGGAAGGAGATAGGGGATGGACTCCGTAGATACAGCTCATATGCTTATCTTTGAGAAGTGTAGATACAGCTCATATGCTTGTCTATTGATGTGATGATACAGTTCATATGCTTATCTTTGGAAGTGTTGATATAGCTCATATGCTTATCTGTTGCTATGTTGATATAGCTAGTATGCTTATTTATTGTGAAATGAGGAAATGTTTAATATGAGTTACTGTCTCATATCAGTTATTTGGTCAGGTTCTGAACCATGGTTATGAATTGAGAATTGTAAAGGAATGGAAAATGAAACTGTAATGTGTTATGAAAGAATGTAAAAGTGTTAACCATCTATCAAACTGTTAATCTTTTAGTCATTGTTCATAGCTGGTTTAGTGTATTTCTACTGGGCTGTTAGCTCACCCTATACGGGAATATCATTTTCAGGTACAAGTAGCATGCCACCTCCAAGGATATAGCTTGGGAGGCTTAAGGCGGGCAAACTTTATTGTCTTTCTTTCTTTTGATGTATTACATGTGGATTCAAGCCAAGGGCTTAATGTGTAATTGAGTTAGGACTCTTTTTTTTGTAACCAAGTGTTAACTTGGAAAGTTGTAAGCCCGTAGGGCATTTGTTTGTTGTTAACATGTAATACATTTTGTAATAGAATACTCTGATGAATAGAAGAATGAGGGTCTTTTATATATCAATGCATGTTAAAAGTGATGGGTTTTATGTATTATTTTGAGGGCGTGACAGCAAAGATCGCAGAACTTGTCCTTCAATCTGGTTGCCATTCAAGTTATGATTCCTCAGTATGTTACCTTTTTTAAATGTTGTAGTAAAGGTTCCATGAAAGCTATTCATCCCTAAATTCAGCACTGAGAGACTATTGCTGAAGTTTCCCGAACAATGTGGAATAATTCCACTGAAATTGTTATTAGACAGATCAAGAATTTTAAGTGAGTTTAGCTTGCAAATTAAAGGAAGGATTTCTCCTTTCAATTTATTTTATTGTTTGAGTTAGAGAAAGCAATTGTGGTGATAGGTGGAATAGGGAGTGGTCCATGGAGTAAGTTGGAGTGTAGGTCAATAAATTGTAGTGTTTGCCATGGAAGTTTCTCTAAACTAGTAAGAAATTATTAGAAAGATCTAAATCTTTCAATGAATTTTTCCCCACATCCAATACCCATTTTGGAACTGCACCAATTTTGTTGTTTGAAAGGTCTAGAGAAAGCAATTCAGCCTGTACTCTCGAGAAGTTTGGAAATCCGCTTGCAAGAAGCTAATCCTATAGTGTAAAATTTGGGCATGGTAGAGTTAACACTGTTGTTGATGCTCAATGAGAGACCATTATGTGAAAGGTCAAGATGGGAGAGATATTTTAGCCTTAAAAGCTTATCTAGCTCCACTATACCACTTAAGTTATTTGATGAAAATTACGAGTGTGTCAAGTTTGCAAGTTCATAAACAGATCCTGGAATTTGTTCTTGCAACTTATTGCCACTCAATTCTATAGAAACCAGTGAAGGTAGAGTAAATAACTAAGATGGTATTGTCCCATTGAGTGAGTTATTTTTAAAATCAAGGTAAGCTAACCTGGAAAGCCCAATTGCATACAAAGGAATGGGACCTGTTAGCTGATTTCCACAAAGGTCCAAGAAAGCAAGTTGGCTCATGTTGCCAATGGAATTTGGTATTTGTCTGTTCAAATTGTTATTAGAAAGAAACAAGTGAGTAAACTTTGCAAGGTTTGAAATCGATAAAGGGATTTGACCGCTAAAACTATTATACAAGAAGTACAAATTGGTGATTTGTTAAGGTTCCCAAGAGAAGCTGGAATGGACGCTGAAAAGTTGCACTCAATGAGGTACACAGTATTCAAGGCTTAAAGATTGCTGATTGAATCAGGCACTTGGCCAGAAAAACTTGTCCTAGAGAGATCAATAATCTGAAGGGAACTAGTTATATTAAAGTTTGGAAGTTTACCTGTGAGGTTTCTGTTATCCCATACCTCGAGCTTTTGTAGGTTTGGGAGGTGGAAAATGTTTTATGAGAATTTCCCACACAATTCACAATAAGCAAAACTGAGAGATGTCAAAGAAAATTGATTTAACAAAGCATGAGGTAAAGGTGAAGAGATATCCAATGCATCAAGGTGTAGTTCTCTTAACTGGATTAGGTTATGAAGGAGCATATTGAAAGTGTGTTGTTCAAGTCTCCCCTCATGAATACCAGAAAAATCGAGCGAAATCAATTTGGACAGGCGGAGATTTCTGAAGGAATTCGACCTGAAAATAAAGAGTTCGAGAGGTTGAGATGGGTCAAATTCATGAATGAGCAAAACTTAGATGATATTATAGAGAATTTGAAGTCATTGAAGGCAAGATTGAGCCTCTGGAGCTGACGAAGGTGGAAAAGGCTGCAATTGCTTTGGATGGTGCCCTGAAGCTCTCTATAACTGAGGTCAAGTCTAATTACATGACCATTCAACCAGTCATATATGACACCCTCCCATGAGCAGCAATCAGTACTCTCATTCCAGAACTCCATTTTAGGATAAGAATAAGATATACACTGTAAAAAGGTAAAGCCACTTGTGACAAATGTTTTTTTAAATTGGAGTAGTGCAAATCTCTGATCCTCAAGGCACGTGGGGCGTGCAGAAGTAGAAGAAGTCCGTGATGATGAACGTGTAAGAACTTGAGAAAATGAGAGAAACAACAGAAATTGATGAAGCAATATTAGCCAACTCATTTCTACTTATGGAAATCAAAGATATCAAAATGAATAAGTTGGATATTTGATGATGGAGAATGATAAGAGAAAATGTATTCTTCTTATACACACTACTAAGTAACAGTAAGTCTTTCTCTGGTGTAGACCGTCAAGTAAGGCAACCACGTAAATTGTAGCTTGTCTTCCATCAACGTTTGGTATGACGGAAAATGAAAATCAACTGAAACATTTTATGTTGATCATGGAAAAAAGTTTATTTAGGCAAAAAATATTTTTTGAACTAAACTCCTTTCCTACCAACGACATCAGATGACCTCCACCTCCATCACCCTACCACTATTACCGCCAACATAACCACCACAATTTCTGCCCTATCACTGCCGATGTTGCTGCCATGCCAACATTACCACTACTACAATCACTAGCACATTAATTTTACGATCAAATGTTGAAAAATATTTGTTTTTTATTTGTAATAAACATTTTCAGTAACAAAATATATTTTACCAAAACAAATAGAGTGGTAATTCTAGTGGTCCCAAAGCTAGCAAAGGTTGTCCATAAGTCATCAAAAAAATTTGGAGTCGATATTACTAAGCAAGTAATGCAACAGTTTGAGACTGGAATTGTTAGAGAGATGTAAGAAAAACCAACCCGGGTAGGTGGGTTATTTCTTAAGGAATGTGGCAGGAAATAAGTAGTTTGAAGTGGACACATGTTGGCCAAACTCGTATTGAGAGAGAGAGAGAGAGAGATTTCCAAGTAATCCAATACAAGGTCTACCCTCAGGCTCTATATATTAACTTTCATTTTAATTTTGGTGAAATATTGAGATATGATCCCATGCACGCATTTTTATAATCAAAATTTTCAATTCTTCAGAGCTCCAGATTAAGTTATAGACGTGAAGAGTCTACTTTCAAGACAGACATTTAAGAGGGAAAAAATTTAACACTAGGGAATGAAATCTTGTTACATTTACAATGAAAATTGATTGATTTGTATGGCCAATTTTTTCAAATGCAATTTTAGGAAATTTTAACTAGGGGTGCAACTCAAGCATATTCAGCTAGGTTGGGGGGTTTCTCAAGTTGTGCTTAGAGTTGTCTAAACCTTCCCAAGTCTGACCTCTAGCCCAATTTTGTGTGCTCAAGGCTGGCTCAAGCTCAATATATTGAACTTGGGGATAAGAAACCATTGCACATAAAGTTAACAAAAAAAAAGTGGTTTCATTCACTAACTACAATTTTTTAAGTACAAACAACCAGGTGATATGAAATTGGCATGAACAACTAAACATAAAATCCTAATATGCTCCTACTCATAGCACCAACAAAAAATTTATAATTGGAGTTAAAAAAACATAGGGACTATCAAAAAAAAAATCCTAGGTTTGAGCCTTCTAACAAAATAAACTTTGAGTGTTTAACTTTGTCAATTTAAACCATATTATTTTGATTTGTTTTCAAATTAAACCATTTGTCTGTTTTTGCTATGTAAAACGGATGGGAAAAGGGTATTTTATTTTTAAAAAAATGAGGAAAATGTTGTGCATGGTGATACAATATAATAGGGTATATACGCAAGGTAAATAGACATGTGGCATAATATGATTGGAGTTAGGACTAAATTGACTCAAATTGACAGTCAAAATGATAAAAATTAAAACTTAAGGGACTAAAATGATAAGGAACGACTTTAGCGACTAAAACTGTCTGTTAGCCATACTGTTCTCGTTAACAATATAGACGAATGTTAGAGCTATGACCAAATTGATTCAAATTGACAATTTTGAGGACCCAAATGACAAAACTGAAACTTAAGGGACTAAAATAAAAAAAGATTGCATACTTTAGGTATAGACTATCTTTTATCCAAGTTTTGATATTTGGAAAAAGAAAACTAGTTCACCCACTTGATAGTGCCCAAGAAAACTACCCTTATTTTCTGTATTTTCTTTCTCACAACTTCACAAATTTTTTCATAAATTTAAGATCAAAATACAATCTTAAGATTATCCAAGAAATATCTGATATCCATTCATTTAAATTGTTTTTAGAAATGTTAAAGTTAGTAAGTTGTGCAATCTCTAATGGACCCTAAAAAGTGGGTGAATACATCTTATAAGCTTAAAGCTAAACTAAAATGATATCACTTTAGGATGTGTAGTTTAAAATAAAAACGTAATATTTTAATGTCATTTTACTTTAATTTCAATGTTCTGTTGTTGAATTATGTATTTCACAAACATGTTTTACTATGGTAAAAATCATAACAAAATCATTATTTAAAAAAATGACAATACTAAAAAGTTGAAAAATATGAGAGGTACAAACTACTTAAGGATCAAAGATTGTTGATTGAATTAGGTAGTTGGTCAGAAAAAAACTGGTTTGAGAAGAAAAATTATCCAATGCTCCTGTAGATAATTCAAAGAGAATGGCTTCTTTCCAATCTGAATATGGACTAAAGAATGTTGTTTGAGCACTCAAATTGTCTACCCATTATCATATTAAATATTGGGTCAAGTTTTTTAATTTGGATCTAATTGTGAATTTGTAAATAAGTAGACAAAATCTTAACCATTAATTTATAAAAGTGTCAATGTGACAAACATCTATTGCTCATACTAAACTAAACGTCCAGTTTGAATATCCGGATTGGTTGTGGAATACGGACATTCAAACTAGAGAAGCTCCACGCATAGCCAGAAATTGAAGGGAACAACAAGACACATTAAGATCAGTTGACATACAAATGGGAGAGTTGGCAGAGAAAATACTACCATCTTCTTTTTTAATGTTCATAACAACCATTCAGTTTATAGTTTATTGTATTTGGGAGAGTTGGCAAAGAAAATACAACAATGTGGACGTTTGGGAAGTGGCTATTTTTTAGGCTTATTGGCTATTTGACTATTTTAGTTGGCTATTTTAGTTTTTGTGTTTAGAAAGATGGGATGAAATTTTTTTTTTTTGGTTATTGTTGTATTAAAAAATGTGTTTGAAATGATTGTATAATGCAAAATGACCAAAGTGTCCCAACAAAAAAAAAAAAAAAAGGATGTAGTCAATGCTGTGGCAGTTAGTACACTGCCATGGTCCAGTTTGTTTCCATGAAATGAAAAAAAGTACATGCTGGGTTCAAAACAAAGTACAGGTTGGTCTGAGGCGGATGTGTAACCCAAGGGTAAAATAGTATTTTTATCCGTTAGTGGCATCCAGCTGGATAGGCTCACTGTAGCCTCAGCTACACTAAGGCTATTTTGCTTTTTTTGACAAACAGGCTAAAATAGCCTATCCCACAACTTCCCAAACACCGCCAATATAGCACACCAGACTATCATAATTGAAAAATATAAATCCCACTTTTGATTGTATTTCCATGATTCTTTTCTTGCTTATGAACAACATTTCCAATCAATACTATCAGAATCACCATTTTCCTACCGTAATTAATCACAAAATTCCCACGTCTCAATAGTAACAAATGCTAGACAATATCTCCAGTGTGATCCCTCAGTCGCCATTGAATTGAGAATGTTTTTACCTCCCAACAAGAAAACTTCGCAAAATTTTAAAAATGAGTAACACATCATTATTTTCAACGCAAATTCTCTATCAAGTAGCCAACAATTTTGTCATTCAAAAATGATTAAGAATGAAACAAGGGGAATGGTTTGAGTTGTTACTTTTAAGATTGCACTTTAAAGTTAAAAAACTCAACGAAGCCAAGTTTGACTAAAATCCAATTTAAAAGCAGCTATATACAAAAAGAACAAATCTTTAAAGGTTGCTACATGATGCGATAAAAGAAATAAGAAAGAGTCATGATATGCAACTCTTATTTAACTTGTGTTTTAAGAAAACTAAACAACTTAACAAAGCTTTAGAACTCAATATAGCAACAAGGGTAAAATCTTTTGAAGTGATCCTGTATAGTTACTATCTGGATGCACACAGACTCAAATGCAACAACTACATGAGACACCCCTTCAAGTCGACACCATTGCTTTATTGTGCTACTTAATGGAACAGATCTAGTTTTGAAATAAAAGCATTAGCAACTCAATAATATTATATACATAGAAACCATAAAAGATAATTCAACAAAGTAATGCTTCAAAGATAAATTCTACTTACCTAAATGACACCATTTGTTTTTACTAATTTCTTCCTTTACTGTGTTGGGCCTCTTCTTGGACTTTTTCACCTTCTTATATTGTTTTCCTTCAACAATTTTCAGTAGGCATTCTGGACTTCGAGTCACAAACATAAGATATCCCATAACCATTCCAAATACAAAGCCACATCCATACCCCATCACAACAACTTTCCAGTTAAATCCATCCTCCCAATCTGAATTTTCATCATGTTGGAGTGTTGGTGAAGGTGGCAATGGCTGTTGTTCCTCACATATCTTTTATAAGGGGAATCCACGTAAGGCCAAGTTCCCATTGTATGAATCATTCCCAAATGTATTAAATTGGCTCCCTTGAGGAATTCGTCCCATTAGTTGGTTGTCTGAAATATTTAGTACCTCAAGAAACATTAGACTTGCCAGTTGCTGCGGAATCTCCCCACAATCATTGATTTTTTAAGAAATAAATTCCAAGGAGAGATTCCGAAATCCATTGGGAGGCTTAATTCACTTTGGGGTCTTAACTTATCCCATAACAACCTCGAAGGCTGCATTCCAACTTCACTTGGAAATTTGAAAAACCTTTGTTAGGTCCTATCTTGTCAAAACCCGCGAACAAACTTATTGATTGAGTTGTAATTTTCTGCACTTTTTTGTCTTCCTCGCTCGAGCGAAGCAGTCCTCGCTCGAGCGAAGGACTGCGTCTGGCTTAAAACCTGAAAGAGGTAAATGTATGCTCGAGCAAAGCATTGGTGGCTCGAGCGAAGATCAATGTACGCTCGAGCGAAGATTTGGTGGATCGAGCGAAGGATTGCGTCCATACAAAAACCTGAAAGAGTTTATTCCTCGCTCGAGCGAAGAGTTCGTGGCTCAAGCAAAGGCACTAGTAGAAATCACGCGAGATAAGCTCCTCGCTCGAGCGAGAGAAGCTTCGCTCGAGCGAGCTTCAGAATCCGAATTTCTATAAGTGATTGGTTTCTTCCAAAACTAGGATTGCTTTTGGTTTTCTATAAGTAGATGGTTTTCTCCTAAAACTATACTAACTTTTCCTAGATCCTATTCAAGAGTCCTAGGGTTTTGTTTGAAGTTTTCTTCTGAGTTTTTTTTGTGAGTTTTCCTTAATGTTCTTGAGAGAGTTCTAAACTTATGAATTGAGATTCATACATCAAGGAGTTTGATACTTTATATTCAAGAGAGTTCTCTTCGGTGGCTTCCGAAGATCAAAGACGTAGAGTTTCAAAAGGCGTTTGATTCTATACGTAGTCGTTAATTCGGCAAGTGAAGTTGTGGAATCAACTTCAGAATTGATCAGTTCCGTGATGAAGGCGTGGTGAAAGAGTTACAGAAGATTTGAGGACAAATTGACTGGGTTGGGTAATTTGTGTATTATCTTTGTAATCTTTCTTTCTTCAGTAGTGGATTGATTAGTGGCGGTTCGCCCGTGGTTTTTTATTACAATTGAAGGTTCTTCAATTGTGGTTTTTCCACGTAAAAATCGTTTTGTGTCGATTTATTATTTATTCCTAAAAACAAACAAACTAAAATCACTCTCGTAAGTGCTTGTTGATTTTAGATTGAGTGTTTTGAATAATTGGGATTTGGAATATTTTAATCTTGATCTAATCACGAATCACTTAGGATTTTCAACCTTGAATCATTGGACCTTTCCTCAAACAAGCTTGGGTGAAAGTAGAAAAATCAATGCAGGTTTAAGAACAAAACATATGATGTCATTCTTGAAGTACATCAAAATATTCAAACAATTTAACAAAATTTACAAACACTCTACAAGTTGATAAAAACACAAAACCACATGTACTATTCTTAAGGGTAAAACACTTGATATAAAATTCCATCAACATTTAGCACTTAAATAAAAATCAAAACCAAAATGTCTCTATCTCATATGATCATCTATTTTATATAGAGTCCATGTTCTATATGTAATTATGTGGCCACTCAGTTCCTTGGAACGACACTTTGGAAATTTTAAAATCTACTCAAAACAGTAAAGGGTGTTGGCTATGTTATTCCGAATTTGGATAGTGGTGTTTATGGTGGGTTCAACAAGACAAAGAACCAAAATACTGGGGATGGTGTGTTACTTCAAGTATTCTCAAAACGAAACCCAACAATAACTTTATTAAAATTATGAAGTAATGGAATGTAACCAGTAAAGGCAACAAATTAATTTAATATCTAATTTGACATAAAATTGAGTTTGGCATAAGAATCACATAAAATCCATCAAAATACAATAATTACATAAGGTTATTTGTACACAAATTTCAACCAAAACTAACTTGAGCATGATACCCAATTCAAGGTAATACTGTTTTTTTTTTTTTTTTTTTTTTGATCGGCAAATTTTAGTTATTAGATTAGCACCTATGAGAGAAAATCTCTCCACTCTTGACAAAGTACCTAAATGCTTGCACTTCCTTAATTCAACTGCCCTAAGAAGAGTTAAACCCATGACCTCCCTAGCGACTAAACCCTAAGGAAGGCATGGTGGCTAACTAGGCTAGGCCTAGTTGGTTAATTCAAGGTAATATAGTACTCCCTCCGTCCCAAAATATTAGTCCCTTATTCCATTTTTCATTGTCCCAAAATATTAGTCCCTCTTCTAAAATCAAGTACAAAAATAATATAAATTTCCTATTTTGCCCTTCTTTTAAATTAATAAACAATATTAAAAGTACAATTATGCATTGATATTCTCAAAAAATGTACTATCAAAAGGGTCATTTTGGAAAATCAACTTTTTTCAAATGCAATAATTGTACTACCAAAAAAAGTTAGATTCCCCAAAAGGGACCATTATTTTGGGACGAAGGGAGTATCTCACAATAAAAGATAATAATTGCATATGATCAGATTCTTTTTTCTTTTTCTTTTTTTCTTTTTTTCTTTTTTTGATCAGCAACAAGAGAGCACTTTATTAATGATAAAAGAGAAGTACGGCAAAACCAAAAAGGAGCAAAAATTGCATCATAACAAATCCATCTCATCCCAACTAGGTTGAAAGAAAGCGAAATCATGTACAAGCTCCACCAAGAGAAAACAAAGTGGTTTGCAACAGATCAAATACAGCAAGAGGAAGGAAAGAAAAGAACAAAACAAAACAAAACCATACTCCTACAGCCCAACACCAAAACCCAACAACACCAAACTGCCATAAGGCATCCCGAAAGCCAAGTAAACAAAGGCAATAGATCAACATGGAGTCAAGGTGAATGACAACAACACAGTAGGAGCAAAGAAATCAACATCACAACAGCAGCAACAAGAAACCAATGTGACAATCAACCTCACAGCATCATCAAGCAATATTTAATCTCAGCAACAAACATTAAGGCACCAAAAATTCAATCTCAGCACTAAAAGCATTCAGTTCACAGCTTCATGTTCTTTATGTCTCCTTTTTTCATTTTCCATTTTCTGTACATGAGCATGGATGATTTTGGCTCTTCTTAGCTGAAGGTAGCTTCTTCTTTTCTTTTTTTTTTAATTTCTATTTCTATCCAACAACAAAGGAGATGACAAAGGAAGCTATACATAAAAAGATAAAGTCAAACTCATCAATTTAGTTTTGTGCATTTCCTTTGTTTCCCCCCCTCCCCCCCTTTTTCCTTCACTAACAACCAAAATAAAGCATTAATAACCAAAGCAGCAATCATACATGAAAATTCGTAGAACCTCAATACAACAAGCAAATTCATGGGAATAATTACAACATTATAATAAGATTTTTAATCATAGATACAATACAAACATAAAATAGAAGGGCATAGACATAAAGAGAGAGAGACCTCTGTTCGGAATTGTCAAAACCAGAGTTGGAATCAGAGAAATCAACAGGAACAATGGTGCAGCCGGAGCTGTAAAGATCCTTGCTGGTGACATCTAGGGTTTGATCATCGATACATTTGGCCCTCAAATGAAGTGAGAGATGAAAGAGTGAGAGGCCTTAATCGGTTAACCAGGTTGCCTATTTTCCACTATTAAACAATTGAATGGTTGGGATCAAATTTAAGTAATCTTAGGGTTTAGAATTAATTTTATATTTAAACTATTTGATTTGATATCAATTTTACCTCTACCATAACTAAACAGAAGTTGATGTGACACTATCTGAAATTTCATTTCTAATCGACATTTTAGAGATAGTTTGGGAGGTAAAATAAAGTTTCAAATGAAATTTGGGAGACATTATCAATTTCTGTTTGATTATAAACAAAAGCTAATGATGGAGGTAAAATTGATCTAAAATCAAATAGTTTAAATATAAAATTAATAATATTAAAACAATATAAATTGAATTGATTTTTTAGTGATAAAGAGGTAAAATGATATTTTCCCGTAATGATTTGTATTTCACAAGGTTGTAGATGACATCAATTAATGAGAGCTAAAATATCATACGGTAGGTAGTAATTAGACTACAAAATTACATAAATGAGTTGTTCACTTATTTCATTTACATTCAAGTAAGATGGTATTACCTCGCGATTACGATTTATTAAGCTTCTAATTTTGATCAAAACAATAATGTGCTCTACAATTTCTGACACTAACATTTCGTTTATTTGGGTGAAAATGTAAGACGCACTTATTAGTGCTTTAATGGAATAAGGTTATCTGAAATGTAAGAGACACTTATTATTGCTTTAATGGTTTAATGTTATTTTTAGTCATCAAAATTATGGACGAAATTGAAATTTTATCATCGAAAGAGTTAAAATTTGAATAAAAAATATATAAAGAAGTGCATCCAAATATATAAAGACGTGCATCCAAATATTCTATCCAAGCATCAAAAGAGAAATGTTGATGGAAAAAATACAGTTGAAGAAGTTAACAATTATCGTGTCGTTCGATTGGATTCTTTTCCCTCTCTCCAAATAGAAAATTTGCAAACCTAATATATCTTGCCATATATGATTGTCATAGTTTTTATGCTTGCTGTCTTCTTCCTCCTTGTAAGTTATCTATGGACCAAGATAAAAAGCTCTTAGAAGAAAACTAAGGGCCAACAAACTGAATACCACCACTCTACCATCACCGCTGCAACTCCACCACCATCACCTAATGTTATTTGTACTTCGATTAATAAGGAAACGAAAGAAATTTGAACATAAAAAATTAATAACACAATGATACACCTTCAAAATAAAATACAACTTCACCTAATCCAAATCAATGCTACAAAGAAGCTTTTACTACCACAAACAAAATAGAACACCAAAAAAAAAAATTCAAAATAGCAGCAGAATTTCATAATTCAATTGGCAAGGAACCAAAATAATATCAGAAAACAAGAAATTAAATCACAATTGGCAAAGACCCAAAGTCAACTTATTCATATAGTAATACATAACTTTTGTGATTCTATCGCATTCTATCGCAATCAAGTGGGTAATCGATTCAGGCACCACAGTAGAGTGTAACTTTTTCACAAATCTTGTTCGTATAGTGAATTTTTTGCAATTCACTATGATAACCTTTGGATCATATTACACAAGTAAATCAAAATTTTGTTTCTCTTTTCATCTTTTTCCCCATTTTCTAAGCAGCCAAAAGAGCGTAAAAGGAATCTGCGCACCAGATTCGATTCCTCAAGAGATCTTGAAATTAGTAGTATTTGTCAAAGATTCAAAGTAGATAAAGAAAAGAAAAATACCTAACCTTTATGTTGGAGAGAATAGACGACTCAAGCAACTACATTGAACTGAGATAGGGGGCTCATGATGCATAGGAACCCCCGAATGAAAATGAACACTAATTTAAACATTTACAAAATTCATAGATGCATTTCAACATTTACAAATTTTCCATTAAATGCATCTCCAACAAAGGGAAAAAGGAAACAAATTCCACCAACTAGGAAACTCAACAAAGAGGGAGAAGGGGTTAGAAAACTTATGTCACAAAAAAAAAAAAAAAAAAAAAAATTTTGCAATGTTGTCACGACCCCATCCCGCCCCTAGTAGGATGGTGCCGTGATGGCCAGTAATCCGAGATTACCGAAGGCCAGCTTTCAAAATTCACACACAATCAGAGTATAATATATATGGGGCTCACAAATGCGGAAGCAATAAATCGAAATACAAATGGTCCATAAGAGCTATGCATAGTTCAAATGGAATGACAAGTACAATGTGGTTCCTCATCCAGTCCTTAATAAACAAATTACAAGTTACATCTTGATCAAAAGGCTTCTCGAGCCGACATGCACAAAATACAAAAGGTGTAAGCCAAGAAGCATGATTTCAAGATTTGCCGACGTAAATACAACATTGCCGACATGAATACAAAACAAAGCCGACATGACAAGAATCCAAAACAAGCTTTGCAAAACACATCTAGGCGTCGCCGCCGTCCTGCTCATCACCTACATATATATAGAGAGGGTGAGCTTGGATACTCAGTGAATGGTACAAATAATAAAGGTTTTGCATGAATATAGCCGAAGTCCTTTCAAAACAAAGCAAGCCAAAACCATACAAATATTAGCCGAGGTCCTTTCCGAACAAAACATATCAAAATTCTTATCGAATCAAGGGATGAACCGTATTCATCTATCCAGTCTTACAAGTCTCGAGGGATGCTTACTGGCATCGGCAAAACACAAATCGGGCTTCCGAACAAACAAATCCACGCGTAAACCGCTTGGCACAACAAAGACGAGGCGATCCGTAATCGATTAGTCAAGGTACTGCGAAAGTTTATAGTCCTCCAGCACGAGGGACTTGTGTTACTTAAGCCCGTAGCTCTTTTTAACACGATGGTCTTATGTTACTTAGGCCCGTAGCCCGCTTTAACACGATAGTCTTTACAAGAAAGGACCGTATCCTCTTATACTTAGTGCTGCAAAAGTTTAGAGTCCTCTAGCCCGAGGGACTTTTAAACGTGGTGCTGCGAAAGTTTAGAGTCCTCCAGCACAAGGGACTTTCAAAAGATGACATCAAAACAAAGCTTATACTTGATACATCAAAATAGAGCTAATCATTCATGCTTAACAAATACTTTTCAAAACAAAGCAAAACAAAGCTCATCAAAACCTGATAACATAGCTTTATTAAAAATACCACTCACCTAGATCTTCTCGGGTGTAGGCTCAAAGCAAAAGTCAAAGTCCTACAATCACATGGCAATCACATTCTCAAAACAAGCTTTACATGCACGCAATGATCTCGGCATTCCCACCAGATCCAAATCAATAACAAAGCAAAACATGCTGGGAGTTCAAAAACATGGACCTGGGTACCCATGCAAAAAGATCATGCAAGAACAGACACAAAACATGATTCTTGTTCCAAACTTTCGGATCAAAACGAGACTTTTCTTCAAAAACTCATGAACACTATTTTCTCTTCAAAAACCAACTTCAAATCAATGCATAGCGTGCAAAACGAATTCAATCATGCAATGCAGCTTGATAAGCAATAAGAACAACCAGAGTAGAGCGAGAATCTAACCTCAAAACTCAAATCTAACGGTTCGATCCTCAAAGATCAAGCTCGGAACTCTACTTTTCTCTCTAAAACTCTTCCTTCTTCCTCTAGAGCTTCTCTCTCTAAAACAAAGATTTGAGACAAAATGATTTATTTCTAAGTCTGCCGGCTATCTTAACACTCAGCTCAGACACGTGGCACTACCGGGTTGGTTCAACTCAAAAATGACTGATTGACGAGACAAGTCTATAACAAAGCGTATGCAACAAGCTAAGGCAAGACACATCGACAATCAAAGACATCGGCTAAAGACAAAGCTTCGGCAACAGGGTAACAAAGACATCGGCTAGGGAGGACAACACTTGACTAAGCTGTGCCACACCTTGGCCTGGATGTGCCACACCTCGATCTAGGCCATACCTGCCCAAGGACAAAGATCACTAGATGCAAAACATCTCGGCCTCAAAAGCGACATCTCGGCTATCATGCCGGGGTGGAGGTGAAGGTCAACCAAGTGGTTCCGAAATAGTTCTAAGTACAAAGGTTCACAGGTGAACTAAGCTCAAGATGACCTCGGCCACACCCAAGCAAAGAACAAAATCATGCAAGCAACGCTTAAGCAAAACGAGGCAAGTCTCAAACAAAACAAGACAAGGCAAAACTTTGCAAAACAGCATAGCAAGACAAGATCATACATGAATGTATGCAAATATGACTAAATCAAAGTGAGGGTTGTTACAAATGTGTAACTTTACCATGTGTATAATGCTACTGACTTCGATTTCCCTTACTCTACCACTAATTACACCACACTTCCTCTTGGCTTTGATAATCTCCTCTTTTGGTGAAAAATAAAAGAAATTGGAAAGACAAATAAAATTGTAATTATATTCTAAAGTCATCAATAATTACCTTAAATACTATTCTCATATCAATTTTACATCTCACAATGTTAAATTGAAAGATCTAATCGTCTACAACCAACCCAATTTCCAAATTTTGTCAGATTAACACTCCGTAGGAACTTGAAGGTAAAATTCCAAATATCTATATTATGAAATTGTAAAATTGGTGAGATTTTGTTTTTCCCCCTGAACTTTCTACATTTTAATAAATTAATACAAATGAACTAGAACAGTGACATATTTCTTGTCAATATTAGTATGAGTACATGACTTAGGAAATTCTGCACCCGATCTTCAAAGAATTGTTATATTTTTTCTGACTCCATGACAAGTTCCCTATTACCAAAGATAGGTGTTGATTTGTTTTCTTTTTTTTTTTTTTTTTTGGAAGGGGTGGTTGGGGGACTACATCCGACACAAATCTATGATTAAAGTCAACATTACTCCTTCAACTGTATTCAATTTTATTTTTCTTCTTTACCTTAGTTCATATCCTCATGGCTTCAATTTTTGTCCATTTTTGCGTGTGCACGGGTGTGTGTATTAAAGTTCACTATCTTCTCAATAGAAGAAAAAAAATGTAGCTATCTAATTGTTGATAAAAAAAAATTAGAAGAAAATAAAAAAAGAAACAGAAAGAAAAATCAAGCTTTGGTAAATATACTTCTTGTTGTACGAAAAGATTCAAGCGAAAATATGGCTCCAAAATACAACAAATACAAGCAAAGAAATAAAGTGTCACACCCGCCAATGCCCTGCTTTCAATTAAAAGAGAGCAAATACTAGCAAACAAATAAATTGACATACCCGCCAGTACCTGCTATGAATTAAACGAAAGCAAATAAATAAATTGACACACCCGCCAGTGCCCTGCTATCAATTAAAAGAAAGCAAATAAATAAATTGGCACACCCGCCAGTGCCCTGCTATCAATTACAAGAAAGCAAATAAATAAACTGGCACACCCTCCAGTAGCCTGCTATAAATTAAAAGAAAGCAAGGAAATAAAGTGGCACACCCGCTAGTGCCCTGCTATCAACTAGAAAGCAAAGGAACACAGATAAATTAGCACACCCATCAGTGCTACTGCTTGGAGGGAGGGAGGTATACCTTTACTTCTATTTAAAGATGGTGAAATTGAGGACCTGTGAAAAAAGAAAACAAAACATGAAAATGAGTTAGAAAATAAGACAATGCTTAAGGAAATTTAAGATTATGGGGAGAAAGGGTATAATATATGAAAATCCTAAGTGATTCATGATTAGATCAAGATTAAAATATTCCAAATCCCGATTATTCAAAACACTCAATCTAAAATCAACAAGCACTTACGAGAGTGATTTTAGTTTGTTTGTTTTTAGGAATAAACAATAAATCGACACAAACGATTTTTACGTAGAAAAACCACAATTGAAGAACCTTCAATTGTAATCAAAAACCACAGGCGAACCACCACTAATCAATCCACTACTGAAGAATGAAAGATTACAAAGATAATACACAAATTACCCAACCTAGTCAATTTGTCCTCGAATCTTCTGTAACTCTTTCACCACGCCACAATCGCAGGCGATCAATTCTGAAGTTGATTCCACAACTTCACTTGTCGAATTAACGACCACGTATAGAATCAAACGCCTTTTGAAACTCTACGTCTTTGATCTTCGGAAGCCACCGAAGAGAACTCTCTTGAATATAAAGTATCAAACTCCTTGATGTATGAATCTCAATTCATAAGTTTAGAACTCTCTCAAGAACATCAAGGAAAACTATCAAAACACTCAGAAGAAAACTTCAAACAAAACCCTAGGACTCTTGAATAGGATCTAGGAAAAAGTAATTCTAAAAAATAACCTAAACAGGTATAAATAGAAAATCTGAGTCCGCGATCTCCGCTCGAGCGCTCCACATCCCGCTCGAGCGGCTTCAACAAAATATGCGTGTGATTAAACTGAGGTACGCTCGGCGCTGAGAGTCTCGGCCGAATCACACACCCCAGTACTTTTACAGTCCTGCCAAAATACTGAGATCCTTCAATCTCGCTCGGCGCCAAGCAGACCGCCGAGCAGGAAAGACAAAAATACAGGAAAATATACATCTTTAACAACTCAAAGTTTTGTACCCGGATTTGACAATAAAGGGACCTAACAATCTCCCCCTTTGTCAATTCCCGGACAAAACCTTTCTAAACATTTTCCTTAAACATACACACTAAGCAAGATTAAAAAACAAAGAAAATTCTAAACAACTCTAAAATCAAACACTCTTGCCATGAACACAGCCATCCAACTTCATCCAATATGCACATGTGTAATCACAACCAACATACCAAAACAAAACTGTGGAATAGCATAAGACGAGACAAAGATAAAATGATATCCACAGCATGCTATTCATCTATCAACAAAATACCCAAAATATCCAACCATCAACAAAATAGTTAAAACATCAAGATGACAAAAAGATATGTACCACCAATGTAATAACCAAAGACTGTCCAAATGTCCAAAGTTACCAAAGTTTGTGTGTAACAAAAACTCTCCCCCTTTTTGTCCGGGAAGCAAAAACAAATCATGCATCAGGAGGCTGTGGCTGTTGAGACTGAAGGAGATGGACTAACTGAGTAAGAGTCTGCTCCATCTGACCAAGACGACCATCAAAAGCATCAAAGCGTACATCCAGAAAATCCAAGCGCCAGGTCATGACCTCTTGAAACTGCTGAAGCTGAACATGAAGATCCGGAGGAGGAACAAGATCTCACCACTGCAATGCAAGATCAAACTCGCCTCCTCAAAGAAGGCCAATGACACCTGCAGAAAAACCAGCCCGGGAAGACTCCCCCTTAACATGAGCCCTACTTTTTGACACAGTTTTTTTAGTAAACGGGCGAGAAGGAAAGCCAAATTCGTCATCTTCTAAGACCGGGACCTCAAGATTAGATAGAAGACGGTTTATCAAATAACCATACGGAAGGCCAAGCTGTTTATTCCCATGAACACCGATCATCTTTTTGATAATAAGGGTGGCTAGGTCAAAAGACATGTGATTGGCAATACAGTATAAAATGAATCCTTGGTCTTGTTTAATCTCTGAGGAGTGGGTGGTCACAATGATGTTGGCACAGACAATAAGATTAAGCAGTCTGAACTCCGGAAGAAGTTCAAAATGTTTAATCAAATCACCTTTCGGCCAATGGCGAGAAACACCACACAACTCCATAGCCACAGTATCAAAATTACAGGTAGGTCGGTCTGGAACAGGAAAAGGATAGTGCTCGGGAAAGACTTGCTCAATCTTATGAGGTCGTGGGGTGTGAAATAGATTTGGACCTAACCCAGGTGGTGAAAGAAGGCTCAAAATCACGAATACCCTCCATATTACAGTAGAATTCTCGAACCCAATCGAGATTCTGACGCCCAGAAAAAGATAAAACTAAGTCACCACCTAGTGGGTCAAATAGAGGACGGATGTGGAGGGACTCAAAAGTATCAGGTTGAACATTCCGTTCTAAGTGAACGGTACAAGCTTCAAAAGATTTATGGAAGGACTTGGATTGTTTAGCAGACTGAAACCTAACAGAATTATAGGTAGGGCGAGACATTGCAGCCTTTCGGCGCTTAGGAGCAGACATGACTAAGGATGACACAACTACAGGCCATCAATTCCAAAAACCAAACCAAACACAGAAAGCAAACCATTAGAACAAGGATAAATAGCAGAGGTAGCAAACCAACAATCACAATGCAGAAGAATAAGGACAGGAAACAGGGCAAACATGGACAAAAATTGGCACGGTATTGATGAGATTCATAACACAATACACAACATGATAGATAAATTGCAAGGCATAAGTATGAAACATGATATAAACCAAAACATTGCAAAACAGACCCAAAATATAGACCCACAATCAAGCAAGGAACTTAAAACCAAGTAAAAACATGAAGACCTGAAAGAATCACTAGTGCCACAGACACAACAAAGCAAAAACACAAAACAAAACACATGAAGACCACCAAAACATAGACGAGAGGACTCGGTGAAGGTGTGTGAGAGAAGAAACCACAAAACCTAGACACAAAAACCAACAATACACACAAAAACTGACTCCCTTTATAGCCGAAATTACAGGAAACAATAGCGAAGAAGAGAGGGAAAACTTACCAAGGATCAAATCGCCAATGGAGAGGAAGAAGGAAGGTGAATCGAGCCTTACACTTGCACAATCCAAACCCTAGGTCTGAGAGATATGAAAAGAGGGAAAAAAAATGACCTGAAAAGTCGAGGGAGGGATTTAAATACAAAATAGGTCCGCTCGAGCGTCTTCACTACCGCCGAAAGGAAGAAATGCGGAAGCTGCCACTCGGCGTGAATACGAGGCTCGAAAGAAAAACCCTCTCGTAACTGTGAAACCAAGAACAAAATGCTGCAAGGGTGAAAAATACACTCGAGCGGAAAATAGGACGCTCGAGCATAAAACATTTTTTTTTTTTTTAAATAAAAACACCTAGGATGTCCTGTAACAAGCAAGGTGACCAAGTGAAAAACTATACCACAAGGACAAAAGAATCCATCAATCATGAGTCCTGAAAATTTGAGAAAATAGTTGAAGCACCAGTTCATGAAGAAAACAGATAGTATTAAATCAAAGCCATAAGTATCATAAGAATGCATAACTCAAAAACACACATGAGAGCTCACATAAACAATGTGTGTGTGTGCAATCCTTGAGAGCCACAAAGTTAGAGTTAATCCTTGTAGTGATTGGATGGCTAAACCTCCGACACGAGTAACTGACCATTACAGAGAAAAGTCAAACCACTAGGAATCACGGGGTATTTGTTGAGTAAATGTGGAGGCTCCCCCTCAAGCAATGATCCCTTTTTTTTTTAACTTTTCTTTCTTGTGGGCACTCACCGGTGGCATACACGCTCAAGAGTATGGAGACCAAACCAGAGAAGAATGAAATCAAAAGGATGGCCTGGTTGGTGCCTCTTGAGGTAGCCTTTTTCTAATGCCCGAATGTCATGAACTGAGGGAGAAACCATGGAAGTGAAATAAGATGGTAGATGGTTAAGAGACTTAACATCACCCATGATATACTAGTATGGGTCAATTCCTCTGAAAAAGTACAAGAAACACTGTCAGTGGTCCATAGAGAACTTTGATCACTTGTGCGGAAACCCCTGCAACAGTTTATCTCAAGGATGTGTACAGAATGAGTTCATGAAGTAAATGAGTATGGGCATTCAGAATGAGCTATGAACAAGGAAGTATGAGATCTTGTAAGAAACATGAGCAGTGTTCATAAGAAATTTTGATGCAAATATATCAGGACTCAATCACAATGAGATTAAATCATCTACGAATAGTAAGCCAACCACTCACACTCACCTCATATAAAAATAGGAAACAACCTAATTACTGAGCATTCCACCCAAGGTCTTTCTAAGAAACTCAAATCGAAGAAGATCAAGGGGTTTTGTAAAAATATCAGCTTTTTGATGCTCAGTAGAAACATGTTCCAAAACAACAAGGCCTTCATCCACTAACTCTCGAATAAAATGATGACGGATGTCAATATGTTTGGTGCGAGAGTGCTGGACAGGATTTTTTGAAATGTTTATGGCACTTATGTTATCACAAAAAAGAGTGAGAGTGTCCTGTTCTATTCCATAGTCATGAAGCATTTGCTTCATCAACAACATTTGAGCACAATAACTCCCTGCAGCAATGTACTCAGCCTCAGCAATTGAAAGAGATATGGCATTTTGCTTTTTACTATGCCAAGAAACCAGATTATTCCCAAGGTAAAAACACCCCCCGAATGTACTTTTCCTATCATTAGCACACCTTGAACAAGATCGAAAAACCAAGAATTTCAAATTTGAGTATCAGTGGAAAACCAAAACCCATACCCCAAGGTCCCATTAACATATTTGATGATGCGTTTTACCGCAAGAAGGTGAGACTCTTTAGGATTGGCTTGGTAACGGGCACAAACACCAACACTGAAAAAAATATTCGGACAACTGGCTGTGAGATACAAAAGACTCCCTATCATACTCCTATAAAGGGTAGGATCAACATCAATACCAGAGGAATCTTTGGAGAGGTGAAGACTGGTGCTCATGGGAGTGCGTGCATGTTTGGAAGACTCAAGACCAAACTTTGACACAAAATTTTTAGCATACTTAGACTGAGAAACAAACATACCCGAAGGAGACTATTTAATTTGAAGACCCAAAAAATAAGACAACTCTTCCATCATGCTCATCTCAAACTCATGTGTTATGCAATCGGAAAAATATTTCACAAGATGCTCAGCAGTAGATCCAAACACAATATCATCAACATATATCTGGGCAACAAGAATTTGAGACTTAGTATGTTTCACAAATAAGGTCTTATCCACACTACCCCTTTGAAAATCATTATCAAGAAGAAAGGTAGTAAGTCTATCATACCAAGCCCGAGGGGCTTGTTTCAACCCATACAAAGCCTTGTCTAACTTGTAGACATGACTAGGACATTTAGGGTCCTTAAACCCTTTTAGTTGCTCAACATGTGCCTCTTCTTTTAAGTACCCATTCAGAAAGGCACTTTTCACATCCATTTGAAACAACTTAAAGCCAAGAAAACATGCAACACCAAGTAAAATACAAATAGATTCGAGACGTGCAACTGGGGCAAACGTCTCATCATAGTCAATACCCTCTACTTGTGTGTAGCCTTGAGCAACCAACCTAGCTTTATTCCTAACAACAGTACCATTCTCATCAGATTTATTTTTAAAGATCCACTTGGTACCTATCACATTCATGTCTCTAGGTCTGGGAACAAGAGTCCAAACTTTGTTACGCTCAAATTGACCTAATTCTTCATACATAGCATTGACCCAACTATCATCTAGCAAGGCCTCTTTAAAATTCTTAGGTTCAATTAAATAAACATAACACATATGTGATACCTCATCCCTAACTGCCTTTCGGTTTTCATTCGATCGTAAACACTTCCAATCACCGTTGAAATTTGGATGATTCGGCCACCCTTGCTGGTGGTTTAAGCTCAGGACTTGTGGTGACAGAAGCAACAGGAGTGATGTCCCTTTGAGCACTCTTTGGACTTGAACTTACCTGTGAGGATGGTGCTGTATCAATTTCTTGTGATTGGACCGCAGCTTCTCCTTGATTTTGTGGTTCAGTATCCAAGATTGGAGCCTCACCATTGTCATCCTCATTTGTTGCTGGAGTAGGTGCACCTGTGTCATCTATAACCACATTGATAGATTCCATTAAAGATAAAGTTCACAGGTTATAGACACAAAAAGCCCTACTGTTGGTTGAATACCCTAGAAAAATACCTTCATCACTTTGGGAGTCAAATTTGCCCAAGGGCTCCCTATCTTTGAAGATGTAACATTTACTCCCAAAAGTTTGAAGTATTTTACGTTAGGTTTCAATCCCTTCCACAATTCATATGGAGTTTGTAAAGTGTCGGGCCTTAAATACAAGCGATTTATGACATAAACCGCAGTATTTAGGGCTTCAGCCCAAAACTTTGGAGGAAGTTTCTTACTAAGGAGCATGACCCTAGCCATTTCTTGAACAACTCTGTTCTTCCTCTCAACCACTCCATTTTGTTGTAGAGTAATAGGTGCAGAAAATTCATGCTTAATTCCTTGCATATCACAAAAATCCGAAAACGAACTATTTTCAAATTCACGACCATGATCAGTTCGGATTCTAATGATACGCCCAATAGAAACACCCTGTTCATTTTGGATTTTAAGGACTAAAGCCTGAAAAGCATCAAACGTATCAGATTTTTCCCTTAAAAAACTTACCCAAGAAAACCGAGTAAAATCATCAACAGTTAGAAAAATGTATCTTTTACCTCCAATGCTTTCAGTGTGAGTAGAACCCATTAAATCCATGTGAACCAATTCAAGAGGACGTTTGGTTGTAAAGCTGTTCACCTTTTTATGAGGGGCACGGGTTTGCTTTCCAAGTTGACATGATCCACACACATGGCTCAAATTCTTACCCAGTTTAGGTACTTCTCTCACAAGTTCTTTGTTGGCTATCTTAATTAGGTCTTTGAAATTCATGTGACCTAATCTTTGATGCCACAAATCAATGTTACTTATGATGGCAGAATGACAAGTGAGATCATCAGTAGTAACAATCCCATAGCAATTATCAGATGTCCGAACCCTATGTAAGACAGTATTTCCCTTTTTATCCAAAATTTCACATTTATTTTTTGCAAACAATACTTCATGATGGGAATCACACATTTGACTAATGCTTAAAAGATTTGCTTTAAGACCATCAACAAGTAGAGCATTATCCAATTTGGGAAGACCAGCAACACTTATAGAGCCCTTACCAATGACTCTAGAAGTGCCGCCATCTCTAAAGGTAACAATTCCTCCTTCATATTTTTCAAGAGGGGTGAAGTAGGATTTGTTACCGGACATATGACGAGAGCACCCACTATCAAGATACCACATGTGTGAGTCACGTGCTTTTAAGGCAGTGTGAACAACTAAACAAGTCAAATCATCTTTCCTTACCCAAATCCTTTTGGTCTTGGTCAATGTCTTGGCGTTGTGAACACCCTCATGAATCTTGGTATTCCGCCTAGACATGTACGGTTGTCTCCTAACCCAAAATGTATTCGAATTTCTACCCTTTTGATACACCTTACCAAACAGTTCATAGTAATAAGGACGAATGTGGCCATACTTACCACAATGATGACAAATAAAAACAGGTTTTACCTCATTTTTGTTGACGGTAGATGAAGAGAAGGATCATCCTGGTCTATCTTCAGCTTTCCGTTTGCTTGAGTCTTCAGGTTATGTGAGGTAGAAGCCTGTCCCTTGTGAGCTGTTGCACCATAGCCTAGCCCACTTTTGTCACAACCCATTTGTTGAGACCCGAGGATGTCTTCTAGAGATTTGGAACCTTTGTTCCACATGGCAATTGTTGCTCTAGCGATACGGAGTTCTTCATCTTTCTGACTGACTCTTTCTTCCAATGCAGCTTGTGACAACTCAAAACTTCCAAGCTTTTCTTCATATGTGGAATACACCTTCAGAAGTTCATTCCTTTCAGTTTCACAAGATAATAGTTTTCCACATAAGTCTTGCCTGTCACTTGAGATCTTGATGACATTCTGTTTTGCTGTTACAAGTTCTCCTTTTAGCCGGACATTCTCGCTCTCACATGTTTTGAGTTTGAGAGAGAGTTTGTCGTTGGTTTTGGACAAATTCAGAGATTCCTCGTACAGCTTTTCGTAAGCTTGTTGTAGTTCATCGACATTGATCTCATCATTGTCTCAGATGTTTCATCATCCTCTTTTTGTTCTTCATTCTCCTTGACCTCATCCAATCTAGCAACCAAGGCAGATAAGTTGCTGGATGGTGGTGGAGGTGAATCTCTTCTTTCATGGAATTGGCTCAGAATTTCCCATGCATCTTTAGCCTTTGTGCAGTGAACAACCCGTTGCTGTTCTTCATTAGAAATTGCACCATGAATAGTGATCAGGGCTCTCTGATTTCCCAGATTATCTGCACTTTCTGTATCTTCTTCAATGGCTTGCCAACCTTCTGGTTCAAAAGCTCTCAGAAAAGCCCTCATTCTGATTTTCCAATACGGGTAGTTAGTCCCATCAAAGGTGGGAGCATGATGCAAGTTTTGACCACGAACTACTTCCGAAGGCTTAAAAAGAGGTTGAGTAAAAGTAGTCCAAAATGCCATGAAAGCACTATCCCCATCTTCACCGGATTCAGGTTCTTCGGGTTCTTGCTCCGTCCCGCTTTCATCATTCCAAGTCACAGTGTAGACTTTATTTCGATTCTTTTTCGAAGGGCATTCAAGGGACATATGGCCAAACCCTTGACATTCATAGCACTTGACCCCTTGCCCCCTTACAATCTTCTTTTCAGTTTTTTGAGCAAATTTTGGTGGAAACGTTTTGGGTTTATCAGTACTGTTATCTTTTGAAATAGGGTCTCTGAAATTAGTCTTCTTTTTCAAAAAAAATTTAAACTGTTTTGTGAGCATAGCCGTCATCTCAGACTCTAAATCAAATTCAGTCTCCGGAGGTTTTGCAGTCTCATGAGCACTCGTGAAAGCCACAGTTTCTTTTTGTTTTTTCTTTGAAATTTGGTGGGCTTCATAAGTCTGCAAATTTCCAACCAATTGATCGAGCTTGAGGGTATCAACATTCTGAGCCTCCTCAATGGCTGTCACCTTTGATTGGAACCTCTCGGAAAGGGACCTCAAAATTTTTCCAACAACTTTAGCTTCCGGAATTTTTTCCCCGAGAGTGAAACAGGAATTCACGATATCACTAAGTTTTGCATAAAAATCATCAAACGTCTCATTGTCGTGCATAAAAAGGGTTTCAAAGGCGGAGGTGAGACGTTGAAGTTTTGACCTTTTGACAGAGGTAGTACCTTCGTGAATCGTTTCAAGAATATCCCACGCCTCTTTTGCTACCTCACACGTGCAAATTCGACGAAATTCTTCAGGTGTGATGGAGCAAAAGAGGGAGTTGAGAGCCTTGCTGTTCCAACTCGAGTTCCGTAATCGCCAGTTGTCCCATTTATCAAGGGGTTTAGGAATATCAATGCCATCGATGGTGACAATAGGTTCACTCCACCCAAAGACCACGCAGTGCCAAACTTTCTCATCGATGGATTTTAAAAATGCTCTCATACGAGCTTTCCAATAAGAATAGTTTGTACCGTCGAGTAAAGGAGGTCTATGAGTCAAGTTACCTTCACGAATAGAATCCATAATACTAGTCACACAAAATCACACTCCTATAGTTTTAATAAAACAAAGAGTGACCTACTTTGATACCAAATTGAAAATCCTAAGTGATTCGTGATTAGATCAAGATTAAAATATTCCAAATCTCGATTATTCAAAACACTTAATCTAAAATCAACAAGCACTTACGAGAGTGATTTTAATTTGTTTGTTTTTAGGAATAAACAATAAATCGACACAAACGATTTTTACGTGGAAAAACCACAATTGAAGAACCTTCAGTTGTAATCAAAAACCATGGGCGAACCGCCACTAATCAATCCACTACTGAAGAATGAAAGATTACAAAGATAATACACAAATTACCCAACCCAGTCAATTTGTCCTCGAATCTTCTGTAACTCTTTCACCACGCCTTCGTCACGGAACTGATCAATTCTGAAGTTGATTCCACAACTTCACTTGTCGAATTAACGACCACGTATAGAATCAAACGCCTTTTGAAACTCTACGTCTTTGATCTTCGGAAGCCACCGAAGAGAACTCTCTTGAATATAAAGTATCAAACTCCTTGATGTATGAATCTCAATTCATAAGTTTAGAACTCTCTCAAGAACGTCAAGAAAAACTATCAAAACACTCAGAAGAAAACTTCAAACAAAACCCTAGGACTCTTGAATAGGATCTAGGAAAAAGTAATCCTAAAAAATAACCTAAACAAGTATAAATAGAAAATCTGAGTCCGCGATCTCCGCTCGAGCGCTCCACATCCCGCTCGAGCGGCTTCAACAAAATATGCGTGTGATTAAACTGAGGTACGCTCGAGCGCTTGAGAGTCCACTCGAGCGCGAAATCACACACCCCAGTACTTTTACAGTCCTGCCAAAATACTGAGATCCTTCAATCTCCGCTCGAGCGGGAAAGACAAAAATACAGGAAAATATACATCTTTAACAACTCAAAGTTTTGTACCCGGATTTGACAATAAAGGGACCTAACAATATATGTACGACGAATGTCATTTTGCACATATCCTTTCGCATTAACAAACCATCTACACAAACACACAAATATAATCATTTAGCTCTTGAAGTAATACAGTTACTTTCATTATATATTGTAAAACTGCATATAAATCCAATCCAAGATTACTTTGAGCTACAAATTTTCTATAGATTGAATATAAACGGATAATTTATTATTTTTTAAATATATATTCCACAATCATTGCCACTGGATCCGCAATTACATTAAAATCCCCATGTTTTCAAAAATATGTTTCAAGTTTTAACTAGGGCTAAAAAAATAAACCATAATGTCTTCTAATTCCTAGAATAGAAAGCAGACTTTCTGTTGGGGAATGACCATATTATATGAACCAACTGTCTTTGTATTTTCGTTAAAACACAAAAAAAAAAAAAAAAATTGTCTTTGTATTTTTGCGTCATTTTGGTTTTAGACCAAGAAATAAACAAAACACCATCAGCACTACGAATTGCAGAGCTGTTTTCGTTGATAAGGTTTTCAAAAGGGCACTGTTGGAAAATAAAACAAGTAATGCCATGTAAATAAAAAAATTCATACATAAAATTTATTCTGAACTATATAATTGCTCGAGCATGTTGTTTTCCATAGTTTTTGCGACAAATTCTGTATAACAATTATGTTTAAATGTGTGCATTGGATAATTGAAAATGGAAGATCCAAAGTCTCCCCATGCAAAATTGCACTTGTAAACCTTGCAAAACCCATATTATAGCAAATATTATTGCACCTCTAAAGGCTTTAAACAAACTAAACTACTAAAAGAATTTCCCACTTATGGCGATTTCATGAAATGAACAAAATGTGCATGTTTTGTTAGGGTTGTATGCCAGTGATCATAGTTTGTGTCACCAGGTAAGTGTTGTTAACCAAGGGGTAAAAAACACTCAATATGGTTGTGTGCCTAATGAGTATATAATTATGTTCACATAAAAGAACACGTAACACAAAGCACTCACTCACAAAAATATATTCAACACAACAATGTTTACAGTAAAATAATAGAATTCAAGCAAATCAAATAATCCAAATCCTTGACAATGAAATTATTGAACAAATACCTCAAGTAATACCATTTTCAGAAAAAAAAAATTTAACGAAAATAATTTAAAACCATTACAGTTAAAAAGAAAACTCAAAAGGAACCTAATCCGTGCATGCATTACTTGCATATATCCAATGATTTGTCACAAAAGAAGAATGAAAAAGATTTTAAAGTTATTACATTTCACATAAACATAGATTTGTAGAAATGAATGTAGCAAATAAAAAATTAATGTGAAGCACAATGCTTTCCCAACCAATGTGCTAGGTTTTCCCCAACCAATGTGCGAGGTTTTGAATGAGCTAAAATTCAAAAAAATTCAGTAAGATATATTTGATCATTGGATACCCAAGTTATATTTGGAGGTTGTTTGGGATGATCTAAATAAGTGCACTTTTTGACTTTTTATGAAATATGGGTTGGGTTTGAAGTGATGTGGTAGAGAGGTGATGTGACTTAAATAAAATAGTGACTTTTTGACTTTTTAACTTATTTTGAAGATGCCAAACTTAGCCTTGATCTATTTGAGTGAGCTAGATTTTAACCATTTTCGGTACCCAAAATAATTTGAAATATCTCATGCTTAACACTAATTTACCAAAAAGATTTACTTATCTTCTTTCTAGTAAGTAAAAAGGGCAGCACATTCAAATTCCTCTCCAAATGCTCTTCACTAAAGTTTATTTTTGTTGATCCACAATAAATAAATAAATAAAATAAAAAATAATGCATTTTTACGAACATCTTAAATGCAATCAAAATTCAAAGAACAGTTTGAAAAAAATCGTTTAAAATCCAATTTGGAATTGTTTCGAACAGTCTCTCATTCTTCGAATTATCTTAACTATGATCAAAAAATCATTTAGAACAGTTTGGAATAGCTTAAATCCAATCAAATTCAAACATCTTAAACACTAGGGAGAAAAATCGTTTAAAATCGTTACCAAGTTTGGAAAAAAAAAACCCTCGAGTTGTAGTTTCACTAGCCCAATGTTCAAAATTCTAAGATAATCTAAGATAATCACAATAGTTGGCTTGACAAAAATAAGGTTTGGGTCGACGCTGCTAAGTTCATTTCGGTGATTGATCACCTACATACATATATTAAACAGTGAGTTAGAGCCTAGTGAATAACAACTATGTAAAAGGGTTATGAATGATATCCTTACAATAATTGAAACAATCAATTCATTAATAGATCAATTTCTAAATAAATGTTTCATATCATATCAATCATTTCGTTTCATTTCGATTCATAATAGTAATGTGTAGTACATCCAATAGCAAAACAATTGATAGGTTTTAAAGACCGAACAATCATTTGATAGCTATCAATGCAATAACAATAGTTCAAAATTTTGAACTGACAGAGATCTCTGTAACAATTACAAGATAATCTGAGATAATCCAAAGAATGAGAGACAAAATTGGATAAAAATCAAAGTGAATAGAGTTTCCAGCAGCAAAAAATGAAGGGTTAGTAAAAGTTATAATAAATAGGTCATATGGGTTTTCACCCCCACAAACAATGAACTCAAAAGAAGTAAAAAGTCAACAAGCAAAGAAGAGTTCACTAAATCGACCATAACACAATGAATGAGAGAGAGAGAGAGAGAGAGAGAGAGAGAGAGAGAGAATATATCAGCAAAAGAACACAAGAAGATGCAGACTTCAACTGCTTCTTTATATTGACACAGAATCGGAGTAAGGCTCACAAAATGGACCGACATATATACTAGATTGAGTTGCAGAAAATGGAGATGGAAGAGTTTCAACTTTGCGGGAAGGTCTTTGAGTAGCGTCGTAGGAAGCATCGTAGGAGGGAGAGAAAATTGTCGGAGTCACTTTGGGAGAAAAACGTTAGGGCTTTCTTAGAGGGGAGAAAGCAAGAGAGAGAAAGACAAATAGAGAGAGAGAGGAGCTTTTCCATCAGGACAACAACTGGTTGAGAAAGTTTCAAGTTTTTTCTATTAAATTATTCAATGGCTTAGATTAGTTTGTGAAGATTCAATGGTACAGACCACTTTGATGAATTACTAACAATGGAATCAATAGCCTTCTGCATGAGGCTAGACAGAATGCCGTGGTGCCCACCAGATGTTACAACAGTCAACACACTAGGCTGGCAAGACCGATCTTGACAAAGAGCAACCAAGGAAAGCAGGCGAGCCTCAACCACATCCGCATCAATGGAAGCAAGCAGAGATGAAAGATGATGCTGCATATCCACATAAGAAACAAAAATGAATTTTACATAGAAAATGGGGGAGGGCGGAGTAAGGTAAGGAGTACATTTCTGTTGCAACAAGGAAACACCAAAAAGAACAATATAAAATTTTACACATGTAAACACACAAGCAAAACAAAAAAGATAAAAATAAAAAAAACCAAAATATATCAGAAAAGCATCACAAATATACTAGAGGGGGGAAAAGATACCTCATAAGAACTATAGAAATGCTTATTTGTACAGTTCTCCAAAATTATCCTTACAACACGGAGAATCTGAAGAACAGCCTCTCTTGGGAAAGGAGGATCAGATTCCAAAAAGTTATCCTCAAACTGCAAATCCTTCCTTGTTTTTATGTGCTTCTCAAAAAATGTATCAAAGTGATTGAAAAGATCAACCCAGTGATGAAAATCTCCCTGCATCAATGCAAACCAGCATTAATCAAACTGCATAGAAGCAGGCTTCTACACTGATGTCAAGTAAAAGCTGCAAAAATACCTTATCGAACTCCCAAACAAAACCTTTCAGCGGTTCCTCTATATTCTCAAGTGGAGTAGTTATAACACCATTGATGAAGGATTTAATTTTTGGAGGCTGACACAAAAGAACAAAAAGACAATCACCACACTTCAAAGCATTAGTAAAACCTTGCTAAGATATACATGAAGCTTAACTTAATAGACAAAACAGCAAGTGGGAAAAAAATTAAAAAACAACAAATAATTGTGAATTTATTTTCCATACAATGTGAAGAGGAAGGGGTGTGTGTGTGTGTGTGAGAGAGAGAGAGAGAGCAAGCAATTGTGAACTTGATTACCCATATAACCAAATTTACATTATATATCCCAAAATAAATCTCCTTAAATGATTACTGCCCCAATTAGTGTGCCAGTGCAAAAACCTAAAGTAACAAGAAAAATTTATATCTTTAGAAAGAAAAATTTATTGATAAGCCACCAAAAGGAGATGCTAGATATCCAAAAAACAATGAAGCCGCCACTTGTATACACCTATAAAAAAAATAAAAATCACCCAAACCTCACTTGCAACACCTAGCTTCTCAAAGACACTACAAAATCCAAAAAATGGTCAGTATGAAATAACATTCCACAGAAGAGCAACTATAAAAAAGAGACAAACCCAGTGTTTTAAATGGCTCTAGGCGCACCGAGACAATAAGGTCTCCAATAGCCTAAGCGTGAGGCGAGGCGCGTGCTTCACCAAAGCGAGGCGCAAGTAATATAAGAACAAAAAAATTATAAAATAGGCAAACTTTTCAACATAACAAATATATATAGAATTCTAAAAATCATAAAGCAAGCATACCGGAGAAGAAAAAAATAGAGAGATAATACAACGAAGAAGCAGGAGAAGAAAAGAAGAAGGGAGGGATAAAATAAGAAAAGAAGAGAAGAAAAATAAATAAAGAAAAAATTGAGACTGACCCATGAAGAGAACCCATCGAAGAAGAAAAGAAGAAGAGAAAAAAAATAAAGAAAGAAAAACCAGAGGCAGAGAGATAACCCAACCCAGAGAACCATCGAAGAAGAGAAGAAGAGAAGAAGAGAAAGAGAACCACCGAAGAAGAAGAAGAGAAGAAGTTGAAGAAGAAGCCAAAGTCGTGTCGTCTTCTCATTTTTTGATTGCTTTTTTTATCTTCTCGACTAGGATTTTTTTTAATCACTTTCTACTCTCTTTTGACCACGTTTGGTCATTTTATATTAAAGAATGATTCCCTATGGGTATGCCCACAAAAAAATACTTAATCAACAGTTGGAGTAGAAAAATAGGTAAAACCCATGAAGTTCGTGCCTCGCGCCTCAAAAAAAAGCCCTTGCCTCAACACCTAAGTTGCGCCTTACGTATTGCACCTCGTCTCGACCTGTTTGAAGCGCAAGGCTGCGCCGCGCACTTTTTAAAACACTGGACAAACCTAAAGGCACAAAAAACCAAATATTCTTCCTTCTCTCCCCCACTCTTCGCCTTCCAACCATGGAATAAGGTCAGCCACAACTTGGGATCACCCAATGCACCACATATATGCTTGCTTAAAATCATAACCCAAAATTCCCTCTCTACTAGGCAATGGATAGAAGACGATTGACTAATTAGCTATCCTCACTAATTTACGATGATTTCACATCTCGAAATTAAATTATCAACCATAAAAATCTTCCCTGCCTTCAACAAAAAGAAAGCTACCTTGGAAGACGACTTAGAAGAGTAAATCCCCTTCCCAGGAAAAAGAGTCTCTCATGCCCACCAAAGCCTCATACAATGATTTCACTCAGAGCTACTCAAACTTGACCTCGACCTCTTCCATCTCATAATATCATCACCCTCACCTATTTGTGATATGATATCCCATATAAATCCCAAAAAACCCCCACCAATAACCCATAACAGATTTGCTTGTTCTATTACTAATGATTCAAATAGATCATAAACATCTTTTAACATTTAGAACATAAAATTGTACCAGATTTTTACAGTTGCTCAAGGTCAAGGGTGGTCACAAAGAAAAGAATTGGGGACTTGGACATAAAACACCAAGCCCCAACTTACAAGCCAATTCTCATATCCTGCAACTTAAAAATAAAGTTCAACAGGAATTCCATGGTTACCCCAAGACATTCGGGAATCAAAAGTACTGGTAGGAATGGGCAGAAAATGTGGGAATATTAATTTTTTTTTATTCTTTAATTTGGCAAGGTTTGTCGTTAAATTGAGGATCAATATTAAAGCCTTTCAAAAAGATCTTGTTGGGTTGGGTTTCCCTCCTATGTGGAGGATGGCCCAAAATATTTAGTAAAGCCCATGTGATTTCCAAAGCTCACATGGAGAGGTTATGCTTTTGGGCTGATTTGGCCCATGAGTGTATTATTACACAAACCCTTGCTCTGTATCACTTAGAGAAGGAGATGCAAAATACGCAGCAGCAGTAGCCACAAAAACAGAGAGGAAAGGAGAGGCCAAGGTTCTGCCCAGTTTTGATCAAGCCATCCGATCGACATGCATTTGTGGTTCGATTGAGCTGAAATTTGGTAGGCGAGTTCACAACTCAAGACTCTAAATTCTGGACGGTGGAGATCAGATTTGGAGTAGTCTACAGCTAGCTTTTGGCCCGTGAACAGTACCCGTTTTTGGTGAGATCTTTCCCAAACTTTGTATTTTGATCTTTGGTAGCCAAGAAAGCTTATTTGTAAGTTGTTCTTGATTGTTTGCCTCTAGTTCTACCTAGAGAGAACTCTTGTATGCCCATTACTTGTTGATAGTGGAGATATTTTGTGGACTACGGTCCCGTGGTTTTTTCCTTTCCACATCGGGAAGGTTTTTCCACGTTAAAATTGTTGTTGCCTTGTTGTGTGATTGTTGGATCATCTTCAGAATATTTTTCAGAATATTGTGCTCTATTAAATTGTTTCCTAATAGGTTCAAACAAAGAGGGAGAATAAATTACTTCCGCTATTTTTGTGCCGAATTCAGATATTTCGAATTGGCCCTTTGTTTGTGTTTTTCTCCCAACAGATCTTTACAATGCTTGTACTATGAACCCTTGGTTTAGGGCAAATGGGTGATTTGGAGGTGGTGATGGCTTAGACAAAAGCTCGATCTCTTGACTCAAAGCAATACATTAACCTTTAAGTTTGGGTTTCTTATTACCGTTACATTTTTTTTAATGTATTTATTCAATTAATATTAGATAACAATGAAAATGCATGCTCATCGACCAAAAAATTTGTTGATATGGAAGGTCATTTATATATCCTTTGAAATTCTTCTCATCTTTCATTTTTAATTTCCCATTCTTGGGATTCTCTCTTTTCTTCGTTATTATCTGGCACATTGATTAGTATGCATTTACTTACTACATTCTTGGGAAAATTGCTCACTCACCCTACTTTTCACTCTTTTCCATCTAACTATAATATTGTTCAGTTTTTGTCCAACAAAAAAGACCACCCAAGAAAGTTAGGTAGAGAAGCCAAGAGTAGGAACAGTTCAGGACACCTCCAGCCAAGCATTCTACTCATTTGCCAACACCATCCCCCTTCAAAAAAAAAACCTAAAAATAAAAATAAAATCACTAAACTGACCTGGCATGCAGACGTAATGGCTAAACAGGGTAAAACATCAATTATCTAATGAAAGAACTAGTCCACTCTTCGTGCTAACATAAACAGAGAGATTTTCTCCATAAATTGCAGAGTCTTGATTTTCAACAGAAAGAACTACTCCGTTGTTGCTTACCTCAGGTCCAAGAAACCTCATTTATCAAACAAATGCCACCAAAATTTAACATCCATCAGATTCCACCAACCCATAAAAGTTCTTAATCATATTCCACATCACCAAACCCCACAAAAAAGGGAAAAAAAATATAGAGAGGGCATTCTCGTCCTTCAGATAATCAAAACATTCCCTTCAAAAAAATAAAAAATAAAAAATTATGGACAGATAAAGTAAAGAAACTAGCTAAATTCTTTTAGTTCCAGAAAATCAAATAGAAATTCTGATTTATGTTATAATTCCATCTAACCACATGGTTTTTTGCATTTTTCCCTAGCAATATTCCAAGATTTAAAACATATATACATATAGGAATAAAAGAAAAAGAGAAGCAATATTGACATACCATTTGTGTGTGTGTGTGTGTGTGTGTGTGAGAGAGAGAGACACACACACAAGTCACACAACTTTGAACATAATAGAAATGGCAGTATATGACACTAAAAGCAATCAACTTCAAAATCAGCATTGAACAATTGTAGTCTCTTTATGCAACAATCTACAATTTCATGTTCCAAAACCAATTAATAAAATTGAGAGGGGAGATTTGCACCGGACAATATGGCCGAGCTACGGTAACGCGAGTTTTGACGAGCCTCACGGTGCCAAGCTGTTTTCTCAAGGGTTGCGGTTCTGCTGCCTGATCTGCACGACCGGGGAAGTTTGGCCGGCCAGGCGTGGTCCAAGGTTGGATCGAGCTCCGACTTGGCTGGGCATTCGGATGGGCACGCGGTGGTATGACGCAATCGAGATAAGGGCAACCCGAATTTGGACTAAGAATTTGACCGCTAGCGAGATGGGAGGACTTCATATGACCTAGAATGAAGGTGAAGTGGGGAAAGGCCGGCATGCTTCACGGCCGGTCAGCCAGGATGGATCGGTCGCGCGCAGCCCAGCTATAAGAATCAGACTTTCTCTTCTTCCCAAGGGATAGGTCGGCGAGACACAGCTCGGTTGTGTTGCTTGTGGTGGCAATTCTCCACAAGGGACAGGCCGGTCGTGGTACTCCGGTTAGGTATGCCACCTAGGCCAATGGCGTGAGGGGGAGGAAATCTGCTCCAAGCACACGTCAATACCGTTGGGCAGTTCTGCGTGTACTGGTGGGAGGACTAGGCCTTTAAATGCGTAAGGTGGTGAGGCGAAATCTTGCCACCTATCGATGAGAACAACGAGGTAGTGCACGCAATCACGAGGCATGGCGACCTAGAAATAGGAGTGGAAGGTGAACGTTAGAGGTAAGCAATTTGCACCATCTGAAACACATTCTTTCTCTCTCTAACAGCCTTCTTCTTCTTCCTCAAGTGATCTGACTTGATCGTCGGAGGGTCTATCCGACACACCACTGCCGGGCAGCTCACCGTTCTCTGTGTTGCCAGGTTAGACGCCGTCGCGTGAAGCTTGGAGTCCAAGGAGTACCGAAGGCAGAGGATATTTCGCCCCCATACAAAAATATTTCTAAACCATCCAACTAGTCAATTGCTTTGCTTTTCCGATCATTGATAACTATATGAATTACTTTTATGCTTTGGTGACAAACAGATGAACACAATCAACATAAAAATAATAAATAAATAAACAAAACTTTAAATTGTTAGATAAACTTTAAATGTATCGTACCACTTCTACAGCCCTCCTCCTCTTGAACTTCATCTTGAAATCAACAAACTGAAACCATTGCACGGTATGAAGATTAAGCGACGGAATCGTCGATGCTCAAGAATCGACCGAATTCAAAAGCGTGGTTGATGAAGAAAGCTTAGGCGATCGGAGTGAATAAAAATGAAGTAGAATGGATCGGAAAATTGAGAACTGAGATTAGGAATGCTAGAGAGATGTGAGTGGATTGAATATAGAGGATGAAGAGGTTTTAGAGATCAAAATTTTCTAGGGTTTTCCGAGAAAATACAGAGGGAGAAGAACATTTAGAGAGAGAGAAAGTGAGAATGAAGGGAAAATAATTACTCTGTGGAAGCTCAAGGAGTATATGTAACATTGAACATTTTTTTTTTTTTTTTTGATCGAGAGAAGGTTATGAGGTGTCAACCTCCGCAGGTCCAGGCCCGGTGGTTCGGAACTGTCTGATTTAATTTAATTCATAGAAAGGGATTTATCATTGAGGTACTAGTGGAGCGCATCACCCGCCCCAATCATGACCAAGGGTCGATCGGAATATAGCGTAAGGTCTCCAAATAGAACCCCTGAAAAATTCAGGATTTTCGTGCTCCTAAAAGTCGAACTTGACTCATGGTGGTGGAAAGCAAGGCCTTCACCATTGGGCCACCACTCTCGGTGGTATGTAATATTGAACATTGGATCAAATAAAATAATATTGAAATTTTAAATATATAAATTAATTTGACAAATTATATATAATTTTTTTTATATTTTCACTTCAAAAAATAAAAATAAAAATATTAAAAAAGTATCAAACTAGTTTTTATTTAAGTAAATCACAATTATGTAAAGATTATGATTTAAGTATTAAAAAAATTATATCACACATTGTATTTTATTTTATTTTATCTCATATGCATTGCCAATTATTTAGATAATCAACCTTATAAGCGAGGTGAAATCTCATTATTATTGTAAAAAGTTATTCTATAATATTATTATATTCAAAACAAGTCATTGATTAATTTTTGTTGCGGTACTTGAAACAAGAGACACTTTGGTTGGGACTGTCGAAATTAGCACTCTGATGATTAAATCAGATTTTTGATGAAAGAAAATGAGTTAGATATTTTGGAAATGAAATAAGATTCAATGAAAGTGCATACCTCTATTCTCCTATTTATATTCTTTATATAGAGATTTGATATAGGAGGCTTTTCCCAAAATAAGCCTATTTTACATTCTATTTCCCAAACTAGGCCAACTTCTGACGAAATTCCCAAATTAAGCTAAATCGCCATTCCGATTCGCGCTTTTACTGTTAAGAGACGAAAACTTGATGAATAGAAAAATCGCTATTAGAAATAGCGATTTTAATTAAGAAATCGCTGTTGTAAATAGCGCTTCTAACATAAAAAAATTTTGTGAAAAAAACGCTATTACTAATAGCGTTTTTACTGTGCATATATTTTTTATTTTATTTTTTTTTCTTCTAAAAGCGCTATTTGAATTGGCGTTTCTATGTTGCACCAAAGCACACACCAATGGCACACCCACACCACTCAACACCACTCAAATATTAAAATAATATAATTTATATATATAATAATTTATAATAATCAATTATATAAATTTTATAATTTTCTTAAATATAAATTATTTTTAGGTTATGGATGGTTTGATTTATAATACGTATGTATGTAAAGGCAAAAATTTTTATTATCAAAAATAATTTATAATACGTATGTATTATTTGAATCTTTACATTTTTTATTTAAAATTTTTTACAGTAAACCCATCTTCACATTTTATAATACGTATGTATTATTCAAAAATAATTTATAAAAATTTATAATTAATACGTATGTAAATAATTTAATACGTATCTTCACATTTACATTTACAGTAAACCCATCTTCACATTTATATACGTATGGTTTAAGGGTAAATTTTTTGATAAATGACTTAAATGATAAATCAAACCATCCATAACCTAAATTTTTTTACCCTTACATACGTATGGTTTAAATAATTTATAAAAATTATTGTCATACGTATGTAAAAATCGATTATAAAAATTGTAAAAATTATTTATAAATTGATTATAAATTATAATAATTTTTAATAATTTTTAAATAATCTTTGCGAGAGGGAGAGAGGGGCTAAAGATTATAATAATTTATAATCAATTTTTGATAATAATTTTTAAATAATTTATAATAATTTATAAATAATTTTTGCGAGATTTTTATAATCAATTTTTACATACGTATGACAATAATTTTTATAAATTAATTAAACCATACGTATGTAAGGGTAAAAAAATTTAGGTTATGGATGGTTTGATTTATCATTTAAGTCATTTATCAAAAAATTTACCCTTAAACCATACGTATATAAATGTGAAGATGGATTTACTGTAAATGTAAATGTGAAGATACGTATTAATTATTAATAATACATAATGAATTATAAATTTTTATAAAAATTTAGGTTTATAAAAATTTTAAATAAAAATGTAAAGATTCAAATAATACATACGAGAAATTATAAAAAAAATTTTATAATACATCCATAAAAAATTTTTGATAAAAATTATTTTTAAAAATAAAATTTATATAATTGATTATTATAAATTATTATATATATAAATTATATTATTTTAATATTTGAGTGGTGTTGAGTGGTGTGGTGTAAAATTTGTGTGTAATTGGTGTGTGCTTTTGCAGTATAAACGCCAATTCAAATGGCGCTTTTAGAAGAAAAAAATTATTAAGTAATTTTTCACAAAAAAAATAATAAATTTATTTAACTTGGCGCGATTTTTAATTAAAATCTTTCTAATAGCGATTTTTTTTTTTCATCAAGTTTTAGCCTCTTATGAAGAAAAGCGCGATGGCCGCTTTTAATTTTATTTAATTTGGTGAAGTTGGGGAAATTGGTTGAAAAAATATGCAAAAATGTAAAATAGGCTGGGAATAGATCTTTCATAATCTTTCCTTCATCATCATCATAACGTCAGAAGGAAAAATTATTCAGTAATCTCGAAATATAAACATACTCCTATTAAGTGGTGTTTTGGAAAGTTGGTAAAAAATAATTTTTTTGGCTTGGCTTTGGCTTTTAAAAAAAAAAAATTTGACATTTTTTAAAAAAAAAAAAAAAAGCTTTTTTTTTTTGCCAAACTGTGTCCTAAATCTCTGGAAAATGATAAAATCTAATTTTTTTTTTTTTTTAGTTTTTTTTTGGCCAAAAAAAATTGACATTTTTCGCTAAAAAAACCAAAAAATTAGCTTTTTTAGCTTGTTGCCAAACTGTCCCTAAATCTCTGGAAAATGATGGACTGGGCCTACCTTGATTGGGATAATTACATCTAAAATGTTGAATAATTTTAATTTTTTAATAATGAGTTTTTTTTCCTGTATATATTTCAATAATTTATGCACATCGACAGTGGTAAACAATAGTATTAGCAAAATTATGAGAGTCAAGATAATAAAAATACAAACATTAATGACCATGGTTATAAATTTGGATAATTTGAACTTATATTAAAAATTATAGTGACTAAATTAATTTATTTCATCTTGAAATTTTTATATATTATGGATTAAAACACGTTAGAATAAAAAGGTTTTGATTTTAGCTTTAAAATTTTAAAAAGCATTTATCCATTTAACATTTTTAAAAAGGAAAGAAAAGAAGAAATATTTTTTTTTTTTTTATCTAAATGTGTTGATAAAATCAACATATAAAATAATTAAAAATATTTTTTTTATTTATTAAATAAGAAGGTGTTTTTTTTTTTAGAAAGGTATTAAATAATAAGGTTGAAAAAATAAATATAAACATTTAATATCAGTTTACTGCGTGTTTGTTTGGACGGACTGGATAAGGGGAGATTATAATCCATCGGACTATTAGTCCTGGAATACATTGTCCCGAGGTATTTGGTTGGACTGGATTTGTATCCTATGTTTGTTTAGTCATGGGATTAGATGTCTGGATTGGACTATTTTTAGTTATCCAATATTTGTTTGGGATATTATGGAGAAAGATAAATGCTCAAATGAATTTTTTATCCTTTTCAATTATTTACTAAGTAATAGCAATATTAAACATAGCTTTAATATTTTAATTATTTTTAGTTAGACTAAATAAAAAATTATTTTATTTTATTTTTTGCACAATTAAATAAATTTATTTTTTAAAAATTAAATAAATTAAATATCAATAAAAATATATGTTATTTTTTTAATTAAAATTTTAAATAAATTTATTTTAAATAATAATAATAATTACATAATGAAATAAAATAAAACATCTATTAAAACTTAAATAATGAAATTAAATAAAATATAAACAAAATTTTAAAATAAAACATCAATAAAAAATTATTTTAAAAAATTAAATAAATAAAACAAAAATAAAAATTAAATAAAATTATTATATTTTTAAAATGAAACATTTAAATTTTATTAAATTTTACTAAATATAATACATAATTAAATACCAGAAGGCAAAAATATAATTTTAGTAGTTAATCCCATGGGATGAGTTATCCCATGGTTTCCATCCCACCCCCCATGGGATAGCATAGTTCCACAAATATGAGACTAAGGGCATGTTTGATTTGGTGGATTAGAACATGGGATTGGGATTATTAATCCGTAGATCCAATTATCCTATGTTTGTTTTAACATTTTGGTTTAGGATTATTAATCCAACGGATAATTAATCCAACAAATTTATAGGATTATTAGTAATGGGGTAGGGGTGGGATTATTAATCCAATGGATATTAATCCAATTGGATAGTGAATACCACACTAATTTAATAGGATTATTAATACTTCACTATTAATCTTTTGAATCAAACATGACCTAATAGTCTGAAAAATTAGTAGTCTAGACTAAAAAATTCATACCAAACAATGGACTATTAGTCCATCCGACCTAATAGTCCAATCCATAGTATTATCTTTCAAAACAAATATGCTCTTAAAGGGTATATATAAAGTGTTAAAAATTTAAATTAAAATTAAAAAGCTATAGTTAAAGTGATGACGCGCATTGCTTAGTAGCGAAGTAGTGTATATTTACAGAATTCCCGCTACAAACTTGGGTCATTTTTTTGATAAATTATACGAAGTCCCAGAATTTTAGAATAATTACATTGAACCTCACAAATTTAACATAATTATATTATATTTATTTAAAATTTTAATTACACAACACTTTAATTGCTCTACTTTCATCAATTATTCACTAGTCATATAAAGAAATAAAAAAAATGATATTATCATATCGTTTATTCTAGAATATGTATTTTATCATTGATTATTATGTATTTATTCACCATTTGTGTTAATTTCCTTAGTTTTGGTTAGACTAAAAAGATCTTTATAATTATGCTAAATTTTATATGTTATATATAAATTTTAATATGTAAATAATTTTTGATAATTCAATATTCGACTCACTAAACTGATTAATATGTGAAATCAACCCACCATCTACTAATCAATGTAATTCGCTTCTTTTTTTCCTTTTTTTTTTTTTTTTTGAGTAATAAAAGTAAACATTTACTTTTAATTGATTAAAAACACCTTTTTAAACTTTAAAAGGCATCCCACATGCTCATACGTATTCATGGTTGTCAATTAAAAAAAGTTGATATATTTTTTATAAGTGTGGGGTTATATTTCTGAGTATCAACACGTGGAAAGGTAATGCCGACGTGTCAGCCGAGGTGCCACGTGTCACAGTAAGTTTTACCGAGGTAATCTAAGAATTGCCGAGGTTATCTCCGAAGATATCTTAATCCGAGACAAAGGCCTCTCCTTTTCTTATACCTCGGCTTAGCATCACGGTAGAGCTCTGAAAGAACAATTAAGCCGAGGTAATTGTCAGTACCCATACTGCTATATAATATGATAATATTATCTTGGTCAGGTGGATGTACAGCCATGTGAAGAAAGCCTTGAGGCCAAAACTGCTGGCCATGAGGCCATGTGAGTTAGCCATGAGGCCACGAGAAGCCATGTGAAGTAATGAAAAGCTTTTGTCTGGAAAGCTGCCAAAAGTGTAACAATGGGCTGGCAACCCAGCTCAGAAGCTGATGGTCTCTCCATTTAACTTTTCTGGTATATATATGGAGAGGTTGAGAAAAATGAGGGAGAAAGAGTGACAGAACACATACAACTACAAGCTAATTGTAACAATCACAATCACAAGCTTAGGGAGCAAAGTTAGAGAGAGAATTACAGAGACTTAATTGTAATTCTTACTACTTGTTCAATACAGTGAATTACCTCGGCCTCCCGTGGATGTAGGCAATTTTGCCGAACCACGTTAAATTCTTTGTGTTGTTATTTGTGCCATCTATTCTGCTTGTGTTCTACAGCTGAATCACTAAGGTGGGCAGTGTGATCAGAAAATCACTCACACAATTTGGCGCCGTCTGTGGGAAAGTAAGACGAATAGATGGCCAGTAACGCACAAAACGAGAAGGTCAGGGGCAACACTCCCGCTGGGAGTGGCAGGCCTATTGACCTTGACATCGAAGGAGACAACCACAATGACAAAAACCGTGGCCAGGGACACGGGGAAAAGAACGTCATCCAGGAGGACGACACTTCGAAGAAGACGGACCAGGGCAGATACTACAAGGAGGATAACCTCCAAATATGGAGGGATAGGTGCATACAAAGGGATGAGAAACTCAAGGACCTAGCAAACAAGTTGGCAGACCTGCAGTCGGTCGTCAACTTCATGATGCAAAGCAAGGTCATGCAGCCACCATACCCACTGCAGGATACGCCAATCCCAGCAGTTAAAGCTCGGAATGAAGAAAGGACAATAACTCCTGAAGCACCACAACGCTCCAGGAACAAGAAGCATTCTCACCCGTCCTCCGGGGAGGTCGATAAGTCCCAGAGGACGTATAATACAAAAGATCAAGAACCAAAAGAACATCGGCATGTACAAAAGCAGGCTCTCTGCTTCGACACAACCCATGGAGAAAGATCAAAACGGGCGTACCACGAGGCCGAGAGTAGCGTACCAAAGGGACTAAAGTCGAAAGATAGCCGAGCCCCGGGGAGGAGTAAAGAATACTTGAGAAATTACCTCAAGAGGAGGGAACAGAACGCTGTAGCCGAGGTAACCTCATTCGTCAAGCCGAGGACACCATTCTCGGTAGAACTGGACAAATTTGAGGCACCGAAAAGATTCAGCATGCCGAGGTTTCAAATTTATGATGGTAAGTCAGACCCTAACTTCCACATTGGACTATTTTTAAACTCAATGGCGTTATACAGTGGAAACGAACCTTCGCTCTGCAAAGTATTCCCCTCGTCCTTTGGAGAAATTGCATCAGATTGGTTCCACAAGTTACCAAAAGGAAGTGTGAAGACTTGGGAAGGCCTGGCCGAGATGTTTGTGGCCAGGTTCGTGACAAACAAGCTACAGCCATTGAGGGTGGACGCGTTAATGGCTTTGAAAATCAGTAAGGATGAAGGCCTTAGGGCCTATGCAAAAAGATACTACGAGGTGTTCAACCGAATACCTGAATGCAACCAGGAGGTAGCGGTCGTGTCTTTCAAGAATGGCTTGAAAGAAGATTGTTCACTACGGAAATCTTTGGCAAAGACATTGCCAAAGAACATGGAGGAACTCATGGCAAGGATCGAAAAGTATGCCAGAGCCGAGGAAGATACATCAGCACCAAAGTAACAGCGGCTCGTCAAAGCGCGAGGCGGTAGAGCTGAGAGCTAAACAAGCAGTAACAACCGTGTTCCGAATTCCAATTCAAAAGGTTCTAGGAAAAATTCGGAGCCAGCCCTATTTCAGAACACCAGCAAGGCAACCCGGGAAGTTTATGGGAAGAAACGCGGACAGACATTGTTCGTATCACAATAAAAACGGACATACAACACAAGGTTGCAGAGCCTTAAAAGCACACTTGGAAGATCTAGTGAGGCAAGGCCACCTGAGAGACCTTGTCGATGAAACCAGAACGAGGAAGAACGGCGGGGCCCTCGGTGAAGCAACCACCACCGCCGCAACCCCGGGCAGAAAGACCTCGGGTAGTAAATGTGATTCACTCCAAGGTGAATAAAAAGGACATTCGGAGGGAAACCCAAAGGGTAAAACACTTGCAGTACGTGAACCAGGTCGGATTGAAAAGACCTCGGCCGGAAAATTGCCAAGGCCCGATGATAACCTTCACCGAGGCCGACCTAGAGATGGTCCAGCACCCGCATAATGATGCCTTGGTAATATCCCTCCAGGTTGGGGAGTGCCAAGTAAAACGCATCCTGATAGATCAAGGCAGCTCTTGTGACATCATGTACGTTAGATGTTACAAGGAGCTGGGCCTTCACCCTGACGACCTGGAGCAATCGAGTGGCCCGATGGTCGACTTCAATGGAACTCCGACGTGGCCACTGTTTGCCACAACCTTGGAAGTGCAGGCAGGCAATAAGAAGATCAGGACCGAGTTTATCGTGATTGATACACCTTCACCATACAATATCATCATGGACAGGCCATGGTTGCATGCAATGGGGGCAGTTCCCTCAACATTGCACCAACTACTGCGTTTCCCAACAGAGCATGGGATAGAATGGGATAGAAGAAATCAGAGGGGATCAACTGCAGGCAAAGAATTGCTCCATGGCAGCAATGAAGACTACCTGCAATATTCGAGAACCAGCCAAGGTAGAGATTGCAGATGAGGACATGGAAGTCCTGGATGATGTCGGCAAGGAGCCGGCCGAGAAGAGTGAGGAAACACTAAAGAAAGTCCTCGTCTAGGAGGGCGATGAGGAGCACTTTTTTCTTCTCGGCTCAGGCTTAGCCGAAGAAGAGGAAAGAGAACTGGAAGCCTTTTTAAGAATAAACATAGAGGTGTTTGCCTGGACACCTTATGAAATGCCTGGCATTGACCCCGAGGTCACATGCCACAAACTGAACGTCGACAGGTTGGCTAAACCTGTGATACAGCGAGCTAGGAGACCGACGTTGATACACGTCGAAGCAGTGGAGGAAGAAGTTGACAGACTTCTAGAAGCCAGGGCCATCAGAGAAGTCAACTATCCAACATGGCTATCAAACACTGTGGTGGTAAAGAAGAAAAACGGTAAATGGAGGGTTTGCGTGGATTTTACAAGCCTAAATAAAGCATGTCCCAAAGACAGCTTCCCTCTGCCAAAAATTGACCAGCTGGTGGATACTACATCTAGACATGGTAGGATGAGCTTCCTGGACGCATACAGGGGGTATCACCAGATAGCCATGTACCCTCCAGACGAGGAGAAGACGGCGTTCATCACCCCGAAAGGCCTGTACTGTTACAGGGTGATGCCTTTTGGACTAAAAAACGCAGGAGCAACCTACCAAAGGTTGGTAACCAAAATGTTCAAGCACCAGATAGGCCAAACAGTGGAAGTCTACATCGACGACATGGTTGTAAAGACCAAGGAGCCAGAAAATCATCTTGCCGACCTAGCAGAGGTATTTAACATACTCAAAACATATCGGCTCCGACTCAACGCATCAAAGTGCGCATTTGGGGTCGAATCTGGTAAGTTTCTAGGATACCTGGTAACAAGAAGGGGAATAGAGGCCAGCCCAGATCAGATCAAGGCCATCCTAGATCTACAGAGCCCAACCTCGGCAAAACAGGTTCAAATGCTCCTTTGGCGGGGCGCATGACCCTAAACAGATTTATAAGCCGAAGTTCAGACAAGTGTAAACCCTTCTTCAACCTGGTAAAAAAGACTGCAGACTTCTTGTGGACTAAAGAATGTGAGGCCGCTTTGGCCGATCTAAAAAAGTATCTGATCACGGCTCCAGTCCTCTCAACACCTGAGCCTGGGGAGGAGTTGTTTTTGTACTTAGCCCTATCAAAGCATGCGGTGAGTCTTGATTAATCCGAGAAAGCGAGGGAGAGCGAAGGCATCTATTATGTAAGTAAAACCTTAGCCAGCGCTGAAACAAGGTACTTACCACTGGAGAAGTTAACGCTGGCCTTAGTTATGGCCTCAAAGAAGTTGAACCACTACTTCCAAGCACACAAGATTGTGATACTAACAGAGCACCCATTGAAATCCCTGTTACAACAAGGCGACTTAACAGGAAGAATTGCAAGGTGAGCAGTGGCCTTGGGCGATATGACACAGAATTCGGGCCCGAGCGACAATTAAGGGCCAAGTTTTGGCCGACTTTGTGGCAGAATTCACGCCGGAGTTCAACGAACGTCGGCCTCCGTTGAGCCGAGATGAACGAAGTCCTAGCAAGCAAGAAGAATCCCAGCCGACAACAAAAGAGCAAAAGAAGGAAAAGCTCAGACCTTGCAGCATCTACATCGGCGACTCATTCAAACTCTTTGTCGATGGAAGTTCAAACTGACGAGAAGCGGGGGCAGGAGTACTGCTAATATCCCCAGATGGAAAAATAATAGAACAATCCATCCATTTGGGGTTCAAGGCCTCAAACAATGAAGCTAAATACAAAGCATTAATTGCAGGACTAAAACTAGCAGCAGCAGCAGAAGCAGATGAGGTAATAGTTTTTTGTGATTCACAGTTAATTGTTAACCAATCAACAGGAGAATTTGCAGCCAGGGACGAGAGGATGTCGGCATATGCAAAAGAGGTTATCAGATTAGCCGAGTTATTTGAAGCGCCGACTTCTTCAAGTTAGCGAGATGATACTTGACCCACGACGCTTTGGCCAACCTGGCGAGTTCAATGCAGACTGGAAAGACAAGAACAATTATGATCGACTACATGTCGGGCCCGAGCATAGAACCACGGAACGTAAAGCAAGAAGCAATGTGCGTGGACATGGGGCCGAGCTGGATAGATGCAATAGTTGCATTCCTGAAAGAAGGAAAACTGCCAGAAGATCGCAAGGAGGCACACAAAGTCAGACTGAAGTCGGCAAGATTCAGCTTGACTGCGGACGGACATCTCTACAGAAGGTCCTTCACTGGACCTCTTTTAAGGTGCGTACACCCTTTACAAGTTGAAGATTTTTTATATGAAATTCATGAAGGGATTTGTAGAAGCCACACTGGGGGCAGATCGTTAGCCCATAGGGCTATTATCCAGGGGTATTGGTGGCCATATATGCAAAAAGATGCAAAAGCATATGTGAAGAAGTGCGAACCCTGTCAACGGTTTGCACCTTTGATTCATCGACCAGCTAGCGACTGAATCGATATCCGACCCTTGGCCGTTTGCCCAATGGGGCATGGATCTGGTCGGACAACTTCCCCAAGCAACTAGGCAGAGAAAATACTTGTTGGTAGCAACAGATTACTTCACAAAGTGGATAGAGACAGAACCTCTTGCTAAAATCCGAGATGTGGACGTCAAGAATTTCATATGGAAGAACATTATCACCAGATTTGGCATTCCCAGAGCCATTATTGCCGACAACGGAACGCAGTTCGACAGCAAGCTCATCAAGAACTTCTGTGTAAAATTCAAGATCAAGAATTACGTTTCAACACCAAGTTTCCTCCAAAGTAATGGACAAGCAGAAGCATCCAACAAAGTAATTTTGGATGGAATAAAGAGGTTCTTGACGACAAAGGGAAATGGGTAGACGAATTACCCAACGTGCTTTGGGCATATCGGACTACGCCGAGAAGATCAACAGGGGAATCTCCCTTTGCCATGGCCTATGGCACAGAAGCAGTCATTTCACTGGAAGTCGGCATCCTAGGGGTCCGAACCCAGGGAGTCGAAAATGGGACTAATGATATACTCTTAGCCCGAGATCTGGATCTTTTGGAAGAACGAAGAGAGAAGGCTTAATTCTGCGAGATACCGTAACGACTTGCTAGAGCTTACAACAAGAAGGTCAACCTAAGAGATTTTCATGTCGGCGACCTAGTCTTGAGAAAGGTGGTCGGCAACAAGAAAGATCCCAGAGAGGGCAAGCTTGGCCCCAAAGCGGGAAGGGCCTTCTGAGAGTTACTTCGGCGTTAGGTAATGGAGCATATCGGCTTGAGGACAATGCGGGCAAAGCATTGCCAAGACCCTGGAACACTTGTAATTTGAAATTTTTCTATCATTGAGATGATCATTATTCTTGGCCGACGTCATCAATAAATACATATGACTCATAAAGATGCTGGAAGACATGAAAAATGAGAACCCAAGTGGAACTCAGGTTCACATTAGGGGCAGAGAAGATGCAAAGGGGCAGAGAAGATACAAAGCCTACCACTTGATGAAATTTGTAGCAATTTACAAGTTGGTCTGGCCGAATACAAAGCCTACCACTTGTTGAAATTTGTAGCAATTTACAAGTTGGTCTGGCCGAATACAAAGCCTACCACTTGTTGAAATTTGTAGCAATTTACAAGTTGGTCTGACCGAATACAAAGTTTGCCACTTGTTGAAATTTGTAGCAATTTACAAGTTGAAGTTAAGCCGAGATGGTTCCTTAGCTTCGCTTGTTGAAATTTGTAGTAATTTACAAGTTGAAGTTAAGCCGAGATTACTACTCTCCTCGCTTGTTGAAATTTGTAGCGATTTACAAGCTGGGGTGAAGCTGATGCTATTGCTAACCGACATATAGCAATCCACAAGGTGGTCAAGCCAAAGAAGATGTTTAAACACTTGTTAAAATTTGTAGCAATTTACAAGTTGAAGCTACACCGACATGTGATCATCTGTTGAAATTTGTAACAATTTACAGGTTCAAGTAAAAGTTAAGTATATTGTTTAAACACTTGTTGAAATTTGCAGCAATTTACAGGTTGAAGTTAAGCCGACATGTGATCATCTGTTGAAATTTGCAACAATTTACAGGTTCAAGTAAAAGTTAAGTATATTGTTTAAACACTTGTTGAAATTTGCAGCAATTTACAGGTTGAAGTTAAGCCGACATGTTATCATCTGTTGAAATTTGCAGCAATTTACAGGTTGAAATAAAGGTTAAGTATATTGTTTAAACCCTTGTTGAAATTTGCAGCAATTTACAAGTAGATCATTGTTTAACATTTGTTTTAACTTGAGTAAAGTTTACTGTTTATACTAATCCTTGTTGAAATTTGTAGCAATTTACAAGTAAGTCAGACTGAGATTGTTGTTTAAACTTAAGAAAAGTTTGCAAAGTTAACATTGAATAGTATATGTTTTATACTTATGAAAAGATTGCAGGTCAGTATTATGCCAACGTAAAAACTTGCAGTTATTATATCCGAGGTATGTAACCCCGAGAAGATTATACAGAGGAAGAATTACGAAGATCATGCAAAATATTCTAAGTATAAAGCCACACAGAAGCAATAAGAAGAATTTAAAGACTGAAGCATTCAAAAAAAGCGATTCGCTTGTATATCATCAAGGCACTATGGCCTAGCAAAAACTTACATTGTTCAGAAAACAAAAGTACAAAAGAAAAAAAAAAGAACAAAAGACATTCAAGTTTCTTCAGCTTCAGGAGCAGGTTGGGCTGGGACCTCGGAAGTCTCTTGAAGAACAACCTCGGCATCTTTTTCTGTTGCAACCTCGGCATCCTTCTCTACTACAACCTCGGCCTCCTTATCTGCCGCAATCTCGGCGTCAATCTCGGCCAGAGTCTTCTCAACACTCTTTTCAGCCAAAAGCAAGTCAGAGGAAAGCTTCCCTATGCCAGTTTCCTTGGGCACCTTCTCAGCCTCCTCATCTCCGGTTAAATCAAGGATCTGCTCAACTGGAGGAGGAGACTTGACCTCAGCAGCATCCCTAGACTTTCTCACCGAGGCGTCTTCATCATTAATGTTTTCATCCTCATTTTCAGCCTCGGCTTCAGAATCAACTTCTTCTTCAACCTGAGTTGAAGGTGAAGGAGGAGGAAAGGGAGGACGAATGGCTTCGGTCTTACGCCAGGGCGAGTCGGCAGGAAGATCAAGCTTTTTGGCCAAAGAGTTCCAACCTAGGGAAAATCCCCTGTTGCATGCCTCCCTAACTTGTAACTTGTAATCTTCTGCAACATCGGCCATGCCTTGGGCATACGCCTTGTCATCGGCCGCCTTAATCTCGGCGTCCTTTGTGGCCAGCGCCTCATGAAGCTCTTGCTCAGCCTGTGCAGCCTTTGCCTGAGCTTCTTTCTTTTCTGCCTCGGCAACTGTTTTGATGGCTTCAGCAGCCTCGGCCTTTTCATCAGCCTCTTGCTTGGCCTTAGTGGCCTCCTCGGCCTAATCCTCCAGCTTTTTCATTTTATTTTGGAGACTCCTATTTTGTTTCTGGAGGGAAGCAAACTCCTTCATCTCGGATAACTTCTCCCCCGTTTCAAAAGCCTGCATGGAGAAGGAGTGGGCGTGTTGAATGGCCTGAAAGAACACAAGGCAAAAGTTATTACAAAATATTTCAAAACTTTACAAGTATGAAAGACAAGTTATCAAATTCAAAGACTTACTTGGACAGAACGCTGCAACATAAGGGCGTAATTTTCATATCCACTCATCTTGGCGTTACGCTCCAGATCGCCTTCAAGAAGAACTGCAGTGCTGAGTGCCACGCCGATGTTAACGTCGGCGGCACTTTCGTTGGCATAGACTGGCCTGTTTTCAAGTGTAATTTTGGGCTCCCAGGGAACTTTGGGAACCCTGGACCCCGAAGTCATCGCAGACGACGGCCTCGGCCTTTTTGGCTGAGTTGACCCTAATGGCTGGGCTTCGGCAGATCTTTTGGCGGGTGCAGAAGTGGTCTTTAGAGTTGAAGTTAGTTGGGAGATGGGCAGAGCATCTTGTAGACACCCCATTTTTGACCGACCTTAAGACTCAGACGTCACCGATTGAGCACTCGGTGATGTTGCATACTGTGCTCGTTTAGAAGTCTCAGAGTCGTGGCCGTGCGCCCTACTTCCGGACTTCCGAACTTTCTCCCGTGCCTTACCTCGGTTTGCGAACCAGACTCGATTTTCTCTGTTTTCTTTCCTGAGGAGAGGGAGTGGTCCTGTAGGCTATCTCTCAGTGGCCGTGAGCTACTTTTCGTGGCCGTAGGCCATTTTGTCCATTTCGGAGCCCGGTTCCCGGTTTTCGGAGCCGTCAGGCCGTGTGCCTCGGTTCGGGACCGCCCAACCATCTCCGATTTCTCCGTTTTTTGGCAAGTGCCTCTGTTTTATCATACCGAGGAACACTGGGGTCTCAGATACCCACTTCGTGGCCGAATGCCACTTTCGGTGCTTGCAGCCTATTTTGGGACCGGCTGCGTGATTGGGCCCGAGCATTCATTTTGCATCGATTTTTGTTCAATTTTGGTATGTACCTCTGTTTTAGGATCAGGAAGACCACTTGAGGGTGGGAGGCCAGCAATTGTTCGAAAACCACCGCTCCTCCGGCGCCCGTTTTGCTCACTTCCGGGCTAATGTTGAACACCCTAGGGGTATTTTCTTCGAGCCGAGACTACATATTTGTGATGAGGGGACATGGGAGGACCCTAAAAAGTGGTGGTAGGCCAGTAATTGTGATTTTCATTTTTGAGCCTCTCGAGATGCAATGTTGTGTCTCCTGTTTCAGAGTTGTCAAATTCCAACCATGGAGCCTTGTTCTACACACATGGGAGGACCCTAAAAAGTGGTGGTCGGCCAGTAATTGTGATTTTCATTTTTGAGCCTCTCTTTCAAATGCAATGTTGTGTCTCCTGTTTCAGAGTTGCCAAATTCCAACCTTGGAACCTTGTTCTACACACCTGGGAGGACACCAAAACATGGTGGTCGACGAATTCTTCACTTCTTTTTTTGGCCATGGCCGGCGGCCAGTGGTGGTGGCCGACCGGTTGGGGTGGCCGGCCGCCACCTTCAAGAAATCCACTGGCCGGCCGACTGCCTTTTGAACCCTTCACAATTTGCTTTTCAAAATATCCCTGTCCTCCGAGGGATATTTTAGGAGGGAAAGCTTGGGTGCATTTCCCTCCCCTTTTACACCCTTTTTGGTCTATTTAAGGGGCTGAGGAGCTCCTTTGTTAGGGTTACAAAAATTCTTCTCAAGAGCCTCTCTCCCATAGCTTCCATCTTCATCTCCAAAACCCTAAAACCAAGCATCAAGTCTTGCTCATTCCTTCATCAACCCTAAGTCTTATCATCACCACCTTCATTCCAGCAGCAAAGGAGGGCTTTTCAGAGGCTAAGGACCAACAAATTCAAGCCAAGAAGCCACAAAAGTTTGATCTTCAAGGGTAAGTCTCAAATTCCCTTTTTCTAGCACATTTTTGCTTCAATTCTTTACCCTATTTGCTTTTTGTTTTGGGCTCCGACCCCTAATGGTTTTAGGCTTATTTTGAGCCCCTCTACAACTTTGTAGAAGGGCTCAGCTCTGTTTGGTGTCTCCATGATGCACCTCTTTCAATACTACTCTTTAGGCCAATAAATTGCATGCTTTGTTTGGCTTTTGAGTGATCCATTTTCGAGCCTGATATATACTGTGAGTGGGCCTATTTTGAACCCTTCTTCAACTTTGAAGAAGGGCTCAATCATGTTTGGCCTCTCTATCATGCACTTTCTTTGTAATCCTCCATATTTTCCGTAAAATTGCATGATTTATTTGGCCTATTTTTGATCTGATTTTGAGCATGCTATAAACTGAGATTGAGCTTATTTTAGGTCCCTCTACAACATTGCAGAAGGGACCAATCTTGTTTAGTGCCTCCATGCATGGCTTCTCTTTATACCTCTCTTTGACCCCATTTTGCATGCCTCTTTAAGCTTATTTGGATTCTGTTTTCAGCCATCATCAGGCCTGGAAAGAGCCTTGTTTTGGCCTTATCTTCATGTTTTGTTAAGGGTCCAAGGCTGTTTGATGCATGCTTTTGGTACCTCATGTTATAGCCTTTGTTGGCTCATTATTTTGCATGCTATGTTTAGCCTATCTACATACTGAATTGGGGGATATCATCTCTTGTAAATGTGCATATTTTTGGCCCCTCTTTAATTTTGTAGAACTGTGTTTTTCAGTTTGAGCATTGTATATACCACTTGCTTTGTAATTCTCCTCTTTTTCCCCATTTTTGCAAGCTATTTTTGCCATACTTGTGATCATTGTTTGGCCATACTTTGTACTGAAAAAATGCTAGTTTAGGGGCTGCCTTGCTACTATTTTACATGTTATGTCCATATTGTGCATGTTTAGTAGAAATTGTCAAGCGTTTAGTGCATAACATTGCATTTCGGGCATCGGGTGTAATTTTGTCATAATTCGAGGGCTATTTGTGCATCATTTTAGCTACTGGAATATGCATTTTTCATATGCCATATGCCACGTCTCATTTGCATGCCATTTCATGCACGTATGTATTTGCCTCGGTTTTGCGTGCGATGTCTTGGCGCATTTTGGCGACTTGTTTCATCTTCGGCTTATGTGAGTGTGGCTGAGGCTCTCTCATGTTAGTGTAAGCCCAATTTGCATTTTCCTTGTCATTTACATTGCGTATGCCACTGCCTTGGTTTGCGTGCCCGTGTGCACGCATTTCGAGGCAGCTCATTCTTATCTCTCGGCAGCTTATGTGAGTGCGGCTGAGGTCCTCTCATGTTAGTGTAAGCCCAATTTGTTATTTCATGCCTGTATGTCACCGCCTCGGTTTACGTGCCCACAGGCATGCATTCCGAGGCACTTTTTTTTTTTATCCGACGACAGCCTATGTGAGTGTGGCTGAGGCCCTCTCACGTTGGCGTAAGCCCATCATTGCATTCCGTATGCCATTTTATGCCTTAGGATCATCGCCTCGGTTTGCGTGCCCGCGTGCACGCATTTCGAGGCGTCTCATTTTCATAGCATTGAGTATGTTAGGATTGTATTTTAGTTGCATTCATGCATATCATGCATATTGCATCGTGTTCGGGATAAGAGTTAGCTCGGGCACGGGAAACGAGGCACGTTTCGTACTCCGAGTGACGGAACGGGTCTCAATTCCCAAGTCACCGACACTCCGGATTACCCATGATGGAGTTAGGTTTTGTTGTAGCATTCATCTGCATTCATCTTATATTGAGTTGTGCAATTCGATTCCTTGGCCATCATGCATCAATATGCGTGATTGGTGGCACGAGGATCGAGGCATGCATATATTTGTGAAATACACTGCTATGCCCTTTTCCTGCTCTCTGTTGCAGCAAAATGAAGAATCAGCAACTTTCTGGAGTCTGGCACGCATTTCGAGAAACATTGCAAACAGAGGCTAATTGGAGCATCCCAGTGGATTTTCGCGCCAAGGCAGCCCAACATGCATCATTCATCAGAATCGAGGCAGTCCCTGGCTTGCATGCCAGTTTTACTTTTTTTTGTAATTAATTTGTTAATTAATTAGGAATCTGTATTATTCTTTTATTTCGAACTGTATATTTATTCGGACCCTCTGCGCGAGGGCATAACTGTAATAAGTGTGCGTGGGTGTGATGTATGTCTTCCAATCCCACGTCTTTCTTCCCTTTTGTTTACCTGCTTACGATGGTTAGATATAGGGCATATTTCAATTAGCATACAGTATGACAGCATGTTTGCATCATTCATCTGTTTTGCATGCACCGGGCTCGGCGCATCATACAAACTGCATCTGTATTTCAATTCCAAATTGAATACATGCTAACTGTAGCATCTCATATACCATGTTTAGAATAGCCGAGCCTGCTATAGTTGCATTTTGCATGTGTTGCATTAGGCATTTCTGTACATTTAGGATCATGCATGATTTCTAATCGGTTTTCTGTTTTGGCTTGGAGTACTCGGTGAGTTTTATGCTTTAGCATCCTTGCATGCGTGTGAGTGTTGCCATGAATAGCATGCTTACCATGAGGCTATGTGCTTATATGATATAACTGCCTTGAATGCCTGTGGGTGGAGGTTGAGTTATCTGAATTGGAATAATTCATCAAATGCTTGTTTTAAGCCCACTAGATAGTGGCAAAATCATTGTTTTCTTAAGCCCACCTGAGGGTGGCAAATCCACGTCTTAGCCTACTTGCGAGTAGCACCATCAAACCATTTTCAAACAAACAAGCATGAAATGTTTTGTTCCAACTCAGGCGATTCAGTCTATACTTGTATGCTGTGCGCATCACATAGTAACCTAGGCTAATAACCGGAATAAGAACTCACAAAGTTTTCAAAAACAGATATCATGGTTAGTACAGGCGGTCTTTGACGGCGAGAATGCTCACGATGTGACCTTCCCCAATCGTACCCAAGTTCCCGAGCCAACTTTGGTGATGACGGACACGTGGCCTTTGGCACCGAGTTAGGGTTTCCTAAATTTCCCATTTAAAAAATATTTAGGTGGCGACTCTGTATCTGGCGAAGCAGTCCATGTTCGGCACTTCTTTCAAAAAAATCTGTTTTCAAAACGATTTGCCGGATTTGGACTCTTTGGTTCAAGATTTGAAACCGCGACAAAATCGAGTCCGAACTGTAGCGAGGTCCCTCGCGGGCTTGTTACAGCAGAGCATCTTCAACCTCGGCCTCAGTAGCTTTGGCCTTTGGCTGGGCCTTCTTGACTCTTTTTGGTTTTGGTGGAGGCACCGTTTGGGATGGTGCATCATCCACATCGGCTGGAAGGTCGACGAGGAGATCTAGAACAACGGGCTTCGGGCGGACCATTTCGGCTTTCTTTCTGTTACTGGGATCAGGTATTGAGCAGAAGTCGATGGCAGATCAACTGGGTCAGATGATGAACCCTGATCAGCCCGAGATGTCGATGCAATTTGTAGAGTTGTGGTGGTAGATGGAGAGAGGCTCTTCTTCTTCCTCTTGGGAACGTCGGCCAATGTAGACTTGTATGTTGGGATGAAATTCAGCACCAATGGAGCTCTGCGTTTCTAGAGTGGAAGGTCCAGGAGTTTCTTCAGGCCTTTTCCAAGGAAATAGGACTGGCGAAAGTCCTTGGAAGGCTTGCGAACGTCTGCAAAAAGAAACACAATATCAGAAACAGATAAAATTTTTGGAAAACTTGAAGAAAGCAACAGCTAAGCAGTTAACGTTGGGCTCTTACCCTTGCCCTCTTTTACTATTCGGGGAGAGGGAAAAGATGGACTTCTTCATCTGGGCCAAACTCCCAATTACCAGATGCAATAAGATAGTCATCTCCAGCACCTTTGTTGGAGTTAGGAAGGTCGGCTACGATTTTATACTCAGTAGACCTCGGCTTGAGGTAATACACGAAACCCTTTTCTTTCAGGTTGAGGGCACACATGGTGTAACAGTATTGGATGTCGGCAAGAGTGATCCTAACACTCTCCTGCCGAGCTAAGGCTATTATACCATTGAGCATTCTATAGGCGTTGATGGTGAGTTGCATAAGGTTCAGGGTATAGTAATGAAGGACTTCACGAAAAATGGGATCTAGAGGGAACCGAAGTCCACACTGGACAAAGGCTACAACAGGAAAAGGCATGGTGTCATCCTCGGGCATAATAGAGTCGCCCTCTCCAGCCAGTCTTAGATGGACATCCTCTGGGATGGAGAACTCTTGCCTAAAAAATTCTAGTTTGGTTGGGGTGTTAACCCTATCTCTCCACACACCCATGGTTTTGGTATACAAGTACTTGACTGCAGAAACAGGGTACTCCTAAAGGGTTCTTGGGACCTCGGCTTAAACCTAGGTGTATATTGGTGAAGTTGGTTTCAGTTTTTCCTAAGGATTGATGGATCTATAAGCAAATCCCAAACCAAAATCTACGAGGAACGAGTATGAAGGACAGAAAATCTGGAAAACAGAAAAGCAAGAGCGAAGCTTCAGATTCAAGAATACAAAGGGTGGAAGACCAAGAATAGAGAAGAAACAGTGCAAATGTTCATATGTAAAATCAAGAAATAAAGACGTATTCAGGTGGATGATTCGCAAATTAAATACTAGAGCAGAACAACAATGGCAAGAAATTTCAGGGATAAATCAAGAACTAGAGGAGAAAAGCCAGTTGCTTACCAGAAAAGGTGAAGGCCGGAATGAGCTTCGCCGAGGTTAGATGACGGACGCGACAGTGGCGAAAGCTTCGCAGAAATGGCAGATGCAAGACAGTAGCAGAGTCGAGAGCTTCGAGCAATGGCAGATTCGAAAAAGAGAGAGCCTTAGAGAGAGAGAAAGCAAGGAAATCGAAATGTAAAAGTGAAGAGAAGGAGAGAGAGGAAAATGTTTTGTCCAAAAAAGTGAAACGGCGGCAAAAGCACAGCATTCAATGCACCTAGGTTAACGCATGCGTCAGACGGCGCAAGCAGAGAAAAGACGGCTTATAGGCGCGTCAACATCACGAACCAATGAGGGTAAAACGCGTCAGTGGAACGGTTGAAAAATGGTGCATGACAGCTCATGCGCGTAGGAGCATTGATCTGAATTCTTGCTCTTTGAGGAAGACATGTCGGCCTGAAATGGATGATCTCGGCTAGAAAGTTTTTAAGCCGACGTACGAGAAAGAATGATCAATGTAAGTTCCATCACCTCAGTATGCCGAGGTAATAGAACTTAGGGGGCAGTTGTGGGGTTATATTTCTGAGTATCAACACGTGGCAAGGTGACGCCGACGTGTCAGCCGAGGTGCCACGTGTCACAGTAAGTTTTACCGAGGTAATCTAAGAATTGCCGAGATTATCTCCGAAGATATCTTAATCCGAGACAAAGGCCTCTCCTTTTCTTATACCTCGGCTTAGCATGCGAAGGCCGAGCTACCGAAGAACAATTAAGTCGAGGTAACTGTCAGGTCGGCCATACCTGCCTATATAATATGATAATATTATCTTGGGCAGGTGGATGTACAGCCATGTGAAGAAAGCCTTGAGGCCAAAACTGCTGGCCTTGAGGCCAAAACTGCTAGCCATGAGGCCATGTGAGTTGGCCATGAGGCCACGAGAAGCCATGTGAAGTAATGAAAAGCTTTTGTCTGGAAAGCTGCCAAAAGTGTAACAATGGGCTGGCAACCCAGCTCAAAAGCTGATGGTCTCTCCATTTAACTTTTCTGGTATATATATGGAGAGGTTGAGAAGAATGAGGGAGAAAGAGTGACAGAACACATACAATTACAAGCTAATTGTAACAATCACAATCACAAGCTTAGGGAGCAAAGTTAGAGAGAGAATTACAGAGAGTTAATTGTAATTCTTACTGCTTGTTCAATACAGTGAATTACCTCGGCCTCCCGTGGACGTAGGCAATTTTGCCGAACCACGTTAAATTCTTTGTGTTGTTATTTGTGCCATCTATTCTGCTTGTGTTCTACAGCTGAATCACTAAGGTGGGCAGTGTGATCAGAAAATCACTCACACAATAAGATAAAAAAAATTAGTGTATTTAGAATAAATTTTGTTAGTTAAATAGATATACCAACCAAAAAAAAATCATTAATGTATATGATGGAATATTTTAATTTTTAAATTTTTTTAATCAAAATGTAGACTGCCAAACATGATCTAACTATAAGAGAAAAAAATCTGAAAAGCATTTAAAATCTGATCCAACCAATCACTTGGTTTCTTGTTCCTTGGGGTAACTTTATTCTTTATTTTTCTTTCATAAGGGTGCAAGAAAAAAGGTTACCCGAAAGTCAGATTATTCCTTCCTTTAGCTTCACAAACTTTTGAAAGAAAAAAGGTATCATAATTGATTCTTGTTACTTATTTTTATTTGGAGGGTGTGTTGTAATCAACTCAATTGAATTTTGTTTAAAATCAGAGCAAACTAAACCAATTAAGTTGAAATATAATTTTAGGAGTCGACAAAATTTCAAATGAACAAATTGGTAGATCAAAATTTTAAATTAACGATCTTACTAAAAATTGACCAATTTCTATTAACATCTCAATGACTGAAATTCCAACTCCTCACATTTGTTCGTAAATTTAAATACAAACAAGGTGTTCTAACTATGGATACGAACAAATATGAGAATCAGGAAAACACAATCAAATATGTTCTTAAAATTGGCTTGCAACATAAAATGGTTTTGCAAGATGAAGCACACTTGTGATCCTTCTTATTCCACACAAACTCAAAACACTTTAAAACTCAAATACACGAGAAATTTTCAGACCAATTTCAAAAATTTCCCAGAAACATTCAACATTTTCCTACATTTCATACCAACAACCTGGAGACTCAAACCTCAACAAAACATTATCCAAACTACATTGCTTTGGCTACAATACTTGTCTTGTTCACATCCGTGAATCATAGATAAGACAACATATTAGACGATTCAAAGCAAAAAATGGTTGCACAAACAGGGTTGGGGAATTCCTTCTCAACCCAAAGCATCATTGCGAAAACTGATGCGTTCCGCCTAGCAGCCTACATTGGCTGTAGAGCATTAAGTCATATATAATCGACTTTTTCAGTACCCTTGTCGACATCATTTACCTCATACGAACAATATCCGGATATAAAACTGAACCTGAAAAAGGGTCCCAATCGTGTCAATGAACGTTAAATTTTACAGACTGAATCATGGAAGCCCTCGAAGTTCCAAGCTTTTCAGCTACTGAAGCACTAGTAACTGGCTTGCTGCAATGTCCAACCTTCTCCGCAGAAGTGTATCCATTTCACGAGAGTTTAACCAGAGAGTGTTACCTCAACATTATTCATTCATCACTGTCACTAATTTCAAAAACTATACTTCTAACAAAGGAACTAGATTTGGGCACTGATAACTTTCGATCTCCGAATCTACAGAGACCCGTTGCAGATTTTACAGATATCCCAAGATTATTTGAGGCCACAACAAGACGATGTCCAACTCCAGTTCTCTTAACTATATTCCTTGAGGTTTTGGAACTAAGATCAGTAGACAACGGAAAAGGCAACACTCTTGGAGGAGTCTTGGGCATAAACTGTGAAATTCCACTAACTTTTGACTTCGAGCAATTACTATCTGTTCTAGTCGTCAATCGCTTTTTACGTTGACTTTGGTTTGCTCTAGATGTAAAATTGGAGCTTAAACTCACCTCCTCGTAATCAGAAAAGTATTTCTTGATGATGCCTGAAACGGATAACCATTCTGATAATGTCTCACTATGGTTCTCCAATATTGCACTCAATTCCCTCTCTTCAGCAGTGTCACCTCCATTTCTACTAAGGCAGCCCTTCTCGAGCCCTTTCACTGTACAATGTAGAGAGCAATTTTCTGTTACCCTCTTCCTTTTTTCCTTTTTTGAACGGTGGGTGTTTGCTAGAATCACTTGGAGTGCAACTTTCGCGTATGGAATTCTTTTAATCCCATTTTTCTTTCTTTTGCAGTTCACATGATTCAAGAGAATCAGTAACCTTTATGCTATTAGAAGTTCTATCTCTGATTTCTGCAACAACACATTCTGATAAACCTGACTCATTAGAATCACTCCAAGGACATGCTTCCGCGTGAATAAACCATGTTCCTCTTAAACCCTGGAAAGCATGCTTCATTGGCAATGAGTCCGGAAGGTGGTAGAAGCATGACCTTTGCTTCACCTGCCAGAGGCAACAAGAAGAAAAAGTGCTCAATTTGAAGCATGAGTGGCATTGAAAGCATATTAGATAACCCATGCTCTGTTTATTTCAGCGGAAAACATTTAACTTTTTATACGGAAAACTTTTGAAACTAATGTGCTAGTGGTGGAGGAGGTGGCAACGGTGTTGGGATGGTGGCATTGGTAAGACTTTAGGTTGGAAAATGTTTTTTCTCTTTCAAAAGTGAGAAACATTTCCCACCCAAATATGCTTGTTTGATGTTGACTTTCATTTTCTGTCACACTAAACGATAGAAAATGAGGAAACCACTTTTCAAAATATGTTTGCTGTTGAAACAAACAGAGTGCCAGGTACATTATTGGTACTCAAGAAAAGGAAGTAACAATCTAATAACATACCATTAATCCATTTACCCTGATCGCTCCAAGTTTAGGGAAGCAAATCAAGTGTGCTCTCTCAAGGTCTCCTACAAAACAATGGTCGGGCAGATTACTTACCATTTATCACAATATAATTCAGCAAGCTGAGCGTTACTTGTTGCGGCGTTTATGAACTCTTAACCACTTCGTTAACTAGAATTAAGGGAAAGCACGCACTTAAACAGAAAACAAAACACAACCAAACAAGACCCTTAAAGACCACACACAAACACACTGGCACAATGGGGAAAAATGAAAAACACCGATTTTGGTCATCATTTTAGATACAGAAACCTTGACAAGTGACAACCCGGAAAAGTTCATGCAATGCTTCGAGGTTTTACAAAACCAAATGGAAAATAGAAGCAGCAAGGCAACAACCCATATCACCAAATGTCGTAAATAACTGATTTTCACCAACATGTGACACACACACAAAGATGGGGAGGCAACAGAAACTATAATGAAGGAAAAGCACTTAAACAGAATACAAAAACACAACCAAACAGGCCCTTAAAGTCCACACTAACACACTGACACAAAGGGGAAAAAAAAAAATCAAACATCCATTTTGGTCATCATTTTATATAAAGAAACCTTGACAACCCAAAAAATTTAATGTTATGCTTCGTGGTTTTACAAAACCAATTGAATAATAGCAGCACCAAGCCAACAACCCATATCACCATATGTCTTAAAGAACTGATTTTTCACAATATGCACACACACGCACACAAAGAGGGGCACGCAACAGAAAACCAAAGCACAACCAACACCAAACAGGCCCTTAAAGACCGCACAAATACACTGATCATCATTTTAGAAGCATAAATCCAACAACCCATCTCACCAAATGTCATAAAGAACTGATTTTTCACAAATACACACACATACACAAAGATGGGCAGGCAACAGAAACTGGAATGGAAGGAAATCACTTACTCGAACAGAAAACAAAAACACAACCACAACTAAAACCAAACAGGCCGTTAAAGACCACACACAAACTCACTGACACAAAGGGGGGAAATCAAACACCCACTGTGATAATCAATTCAGACACAGAAACCTTTGACTAGCCAGAAAAATTCTTGCTATGCTTCGTTGGTTTTACAAAACACAACGAAAAATAGAAGCATAAATCCAAGAACCCATGTCACCAAATGTCATAAAGAACTGATTTTTCACAAATACACACACAAAGATGGGCAGGCAACAGAACTGGAATGGAGGGAAATCACTTACTCAGACAGAAAACAAAAGCACAGCCAAAACCAAACAGGCCTTAAAGACCGCACACACAGAGGAGAAAAAAATCAAACACCCATTGCCACTGAGATCATCAATTTACATACAGAAATTTTGAGAACAGAAATTTTGAGAACCCAGAATAGTTCATGCCATGCTTTGTTGATTTTACAAAACACAACGAAAAATAGAAGCATAAATCCAACAACCCAAATCACCGAATGTCATAAAGAATTGTTTTTTCACAACATCTATTAGAACGAAGGGCAAACACCTACTCTTGAAATCTCGAGCTGTAATTTCTGGTGAGACATCGAAGGCAATGCGAGTGTCCAAATTAGTATCGGTGAACACTGGCACTTTAGCTCTCGAAGCCATCGGAGATCGCCGATTGGAATTCCAAAAGCTCGGTCATTTTCTTGATCGCATGTAAATGACACGGCTCCCCTCGCCCACAGTGGTCTTGATCTTAGCCGTCCATTTCCTCTTTTGATCCCATCCATGTATTTCAATTTATTTACTATCAAACTTGTTTTGAAAATTTCAATCTTATGAATTTAATAATAAATTAATCAAAATGATTCATTTTTTAAAATGTATTGAAAGCACAATATGTTTTTAATTCAATATTTTCAAAACAAATAACATGAATTTAGTAATTATTTTTAAAATAGTGTGGATTTGATTTTTTTTTCAACGAACTTTATGTTCGATAAAACGTATAACGACTAGTTTTTTTTTTGTAAAATTAATTATATTTATCATCAGTGTACTTAAGAGTCAATACCAAATTGGTATGTGAAAATAATGCTTAGGTCCATTCTCAAGCTAAGTCTAAAGGTTTTGTTCTATAGTTTGAATTGAGTATTAAAACTTTACAATGAATTCATCATTAGGTTGAGAAATAAAATTATTTTTATTTATTTATTTTTTTCATACTTATTGTTAAATTTTAATGGTAACTTAACGAAGACCTTAAATTCTTGTGTTCAATTAATTCTCAGTCAGACGAGTTAACAAATTTCACCTAAATAAAAAAAAAAAAAAAAAAAAAAAAACTTATTAAGTTGAGCAATCCTTCAGTCTGAGGGCAAACCCTTATCACCTACTATCTACTAATACAAAAATTAAACCTCGATCATTCACTCTATTAACTAGTTTTTAGTATTTTGAAGTTAATTACACTATTTGAAATTTTAATAAAAATGAGATTATTGTGAAATATTTAGATAATCATCAAAAGATACATAATTAGAATTCTAAAGAGTTTTGGACCAAAGTAAAAATAAAGAAAAGTTTTATCACGTGGGAAATATGGTATGCCATGTGGTAAACCATATAGTGTGTTGAATAATTGTGGTATATAGTGAATGTTTTATCACTTATAAATAGGTGAGTTTATATGATAATGCATATATAGAAAAGTTATGTATTATGTGCCGTTTTGGGAAGATTAGTAAAAAGCAACGTTTTCATGTATGCGGAAAAAAAAAAAAAAAAACAAAAGCAGCCAAAAACACAACAAAACCATTTGGGAAGTGATAAAAACACAAACCTGTGAAATTATGTAACTACCCTCCATGTTAACAAATTGGGGCCTAGGGAAAAACACTTGCTAATTTCCTCCTCCTCGCCGTTGCGCTACTCTGCAACTCCTTCCAACAACCCACGACGTAACCGTCGCCCGCCGACGCTACCTCCGAAATCGTCATCCACGTCCTCACCGTCGCCGGATCTACAGCATCAGGTAAGCCCAAAAACCCTCATCCGTTGTGGTACTTTTATAAGTATGTACAAAACAATTTTCATGGAAAATTCGTTCAAAAAACAAGGGATCAGCTGGTATATAACACTTGTATGCCAAAAAAATTGCTCCATATTTGCTTCCACTTGTTTGATCCTACTCTCTGTGATGTTCTATTTCTGATCTTTGGGCATCGGTGTTCTGTTAACATAGATAAACAACTCCATATCTGTTCCGCTATGGAGTTCTCCCGTCATTGCTATTGCTGGCTTTCTATTGATCATTGTACAAATAAGTGAAAAAGAAAAAATTTGCACAAAGGATGCTTCTGTTAAAAACATACTTCTATTACAATTTTTATTTTAAAATGACAAAATCATGACTTGTCATATAATTTTGTATTGATTTTATATACAATTTATCTGTTGATAATGTGTAGTGTGCATGGTTACCAGGCAAATATGTGCGACTACAGATTTTTGTATGCACGATTTGCATATATTTTTTGGTTTAAAACAATCACAATAATTGAATCATATAGAATTTGAAAATATTAGGCCATAACTGAATATTTGAAGAGACCAAAATAATTTTAGATACTCTTGTGCTAAGATATACATACATACATATATATATATATATATATATTATGCATGCATAAAAGATAGGAAAAGATGATGGCAAAATTTGAGTTACCAAGACAATAGGGGAATATTTTTTAGCAAAGGCATTTTGATTGGTGAGGCATTGATAAACCCATGGGCTAAGACAAAGAGAATTGCAGCTTGAAATGGACATGACTGATACAGCAACTGTGTAGAAGATACATTCAGCCTCTTTTGTAGCTGAACATTAGGTTTAGAAAAAGCAAAAAAAAAAACCTACTCATTAACTAAAGAAGGCAAACAATAATCTAATTTGTACAAACTATATTACTTAAATGTCATTATAAAAAATAAAAAATAAAAACTGTCCAATACATGAGATTCTTGTTATTGTATTGACTTGGTTCATATAGTTTTAATTCTATCAATTTACTCTTTAATTCTTCACACTGTATCAAATTAGTTCAATTTATAACATGTCAAAAAAAAAAAAGATTATAGAGATGGCGTCTTCCATGTCAACTGCCACTTCATCAGGGCCACCGAAGGTGTGTGCATGTGGTGTTGGACATTGAGTTGTCAAGATATCCAGATCTACCAATCACCCTGGTCATGCGCACTACGTTTGCCCTAGTCATACAGTGCGTCTGTGTTGTCTCTCTCTTACGCAGTTAGTCATGTAGTTGTTCATTTGTCGTTATGTCGCATAGCATGCAGTCTAATTATCTGTTTCACTTTTGTACGACAGCAATGTGTTGCATGGGTTGGTCGGTGTAACGAGTTTTGCAGTGAAAGATTTGCTACTGACCAACCACCTAATGTTGTCGATATAGGGTTACGTATGAACGTTGTTCGCATAGATCAGAGCCTATGTACGCTTAGGACTGTCGTCGGTGTTTTGTGCGTCGGTGTTTTTGTATTGTTTTTTCGTATCTGATGCATTGTCATGGAAGTTGTTACATTTACGTTTCGTTTTGTATCACATAATTAGTTGTTATCTATAATGTGTTCGTCCTCTATTACATAACATTTTCACAACGTGTTATAAGAACTGTCTTTGTCTTTTAGCGTTTTGTACTAGTACATGTATAACTTCAATAATTGTCTATGGATTTCGATTTCGAATTTGGACATGAAAAACATACATACTCTAATTTTCTGAAACTGATACATCATTAACTTTACAAGCAGGATTGCATTTTTCAGAACTCCAGGTACACCAATCGCACTGCTCAAGGCAACGAATTGTTCATCACCCCGTACCCCTTCCAAGAATCGAGGTAAGGCTGTCACAGCAACCCAACAACAACCAGTCCACAAATGCCAGTTCGACAGTGACAATACAAAGTTGTTTCTACAACTCGTCATTGCTGAAATGGACGTTGGTAATCGACAACTGTGTGTAGACGCGCCCTTGGGCCTCATGCTACAATTCATACTCAAATGTCACGGTTCTAAATCTAATCCCGCAAAGTGCAATGCGGGACTGATAAATCACCAAAGAGTCCAAATCCGGCAAATCGTTTTGGAAAACTGATTTTTAGAAAGAAGTGCCAAACATAGACTGCTTTCCCAGATACAGAGTCGCCACCTAATTATTTTATTTTGGGAAAATTTAGGAAACCTTGACTCGTGCCTAAGGCCACGTGTCCGTCATCACCAAAGTTGCCTCGGCTTGGGAACTTGGATACGATTGGGGAAGGTCAGCTATGAGCACCCCCGCTCACCCGATCAAAGATCGGCCACTACTAAACATGATATTTTGTTTTGAAAACATATGCGCTCTTATTCCGGTTATTAGCCTAAAATTACTATGTGATGCACACAACACACAAGTATAGACTGGATCATCTAAATTGGAACAAAACATTTCATGTTTGTTTATTTGAAAATGGTTTGATGGTGCTACTCACAAGTAGGCTAAGACGTGGATTTGCTACCCTCAGGTGGGCTTAGAAAATATGGTTTTGCCACTCTCAAGTGGGCTTAAAACTTGCATTCAATGAATTATTCCAATTCAGATAATCCAACCTTCACCCACAGGCATTCAGGCAGTTATATCACATAAGCAATTAGCCTCATGGTGAGCATGCTATCATGGCAACACTTACACACATGCAGCATGCTAAAGCATAAAAGCTTACCTAGTACTCTGAGCCAAAACAGAAACTAGTTAGTAATCAAATGCATGATCCTAGCTCATGTTGAGATGGCTAATGCAACGCATGCAAAATGCTACTAAAATAGGCTCAGCTAATCTAAGGATGGCATGTGAAATGCGACAACTCGATACACATATTCAAGTTGGAATTGAAATGCTATGCAATTAGTATGATGCGCCAAGCCCAGTGCGTGCAATACGAATGAATGTATGCAAACATGCTATCATAAGTATGCTAATTGAAACGTGCCCTAAAACTATCCATTAAAAGCTGGTAAGTAAAAGGGAGAAAGACGTGGGGTTGGAAGACATGCATTACACACACGCATGCTTATTACAGAATTCGCCCTCTCGACGGAGGGTCCGAATAAATAATACAAACCGAATAATTAATCAACTACCCTAGCTAATTAAATATTACAAAACCCTTAATTAATTAACAAATTAATTACAAAACAGTCTAGGTATGAAACTAAAGAGGCCGCCGCAGCTCCGCCTCGGAATGATTGAATGATGCATGCTCGATGGCCTCGCTCGGAAACCCATTGCCATGCCACATGTTACCTCTGTTTGCACTATTCTGCACCTCTGAAAACTGTGAAAATCCCTGAGATGCCTCTGAATCACTCCCTGAGCATTGTGGGATATCACTGACCAAAAGATAGGACCACAGGCCATTGAAAAGTGGTCACCGACCAAAAGTAAGGCCATCGGTTGGACTTTGGTAGCCGGCCGGTACTAAAGATGGTCTACCGGCCATCTGTTGCAAAATGCTGTTTTGCTGCAGCAGAGGACAAACAGAGCATGGCAATGCATTTTCAAGGCAATGTGTGCACAACCACCCTCCCTATCATGTTATGGACTCAAGAGAGTATGGCTCTCGACCCTCGAACCATCAATCACGATGCATGATGGCCAAAAGAGCCAAGTGTGCAATTCAATATAGAATGAGATGCACAAAAACATATAAGGGGGCCTCAAACTCTATCATGTTTGATCAAGAGGCAAAGCAATGCACACACAATGCAATGCAACCTAAGCATGCAAGCAAGCATGTGAACAACTCAAGCATGCAACAATGTTATGCAATGCAACTAATATTCAATAGGCATACAACCTAAACATGTAAAGATGCATGGCATGCAACAACATACAAAAAAAACATACCAAGCATGCAAAATGCAACCTAAGCATGCAAACATGCAAGGTATGTAACAATATGCAAGGATGGGCAAGCATGTAACAACATGTAATGCGACAAGCATGCAACAACACACAAACCGCATGAGCCATGGACTTATACTAAAAATGGGTAGGCCTCAGCCATGCCAAAAACAGTGGCTAAAATGATGCAACAAAGGCACAAAACACACATGGAAGCATGCATGCACAATGGCCTATCACCCAAGGCATAAAAGGGGAACTTTGAGCATACTTAAAAGAGACAAACATGGGCATTTTACAAACATGTTGAGCTCTGAAATCATGCTTAAGAGGAGTGCCAAACCAAATGCACAAGTGAAGTATAGCATGCAAGGAAGCCCAAAACTTGAGACTAACCAAGGGGCTCAAGCCATGGCTATGTCAACCAAGCCCCAAAGAACCAAGATGAGTTAGGGCAGTCCTAGGGCGGGCCAAAGCAAGGCTAGAACATACATGGAACAAGGCCAAAACATGCTAAGAAACTGGCATAAAACAAGGGGCATGCAAGGCTACAAAAGGGAGCATTACACTACACCTATCGCAACCGAACATGGTCTGAATTATGTGATGAAAAACAGAGTTATAATATGCCAAAATGAGCCCCAAAACCCACTGATATGGCAGCCCAAAGACTTAAACAAAGAGGCATGCACAATGACCTATTCTTAAGGCACAAAACAACAACTCTTCAAGGCATTGAAAGGATGGTAAATGCAAGCATACAAGCATGGAACATGGACTGAAATATCATAACTAATGATGCCAAATCATTAAAATGAGTCAAGTAAAGCATACTAATGACTCACACACCCAAAGCTAACAAGCTAAAATGCATGGTGACTATACAAAGCATGGCAAGCATGACCTAGACAACAACAAACAGAGCTTAAGCATGTCACAACATGGCTAAAAGCTTCATGAAGTCAAGCTAAAACATGCAAGCATGATGGTCTAAATGCATGATACATGTTTAGGCAAATGAGAGGATTGCAAGGCAAGTGTATGGTGCATTCAAGAGGTCAACAAACCAACCTAAAATAGAGGTGTAGCATGACCAAATAATACCAAATACCCTCTGAAATGGAGCTAAATAAAGCTAAGCAAACATGCTACCTTTATGAGCCCTAAATGCAAGCAAATGAGACACAAAGGGAGAGGGGTGTCCCTCCCCTATACAAGACCTCAAAACTACTTCTCCACCACTGAAAATCCTCTGGATTTCAGTGGTGAGAAGGTCGAAACAAAAGGGTTCCACAGCCCAAAGAGAAAGGCACAAAAAGAGGCCAAACAAGGCCTAAAAGGCGGTAAACAACCCCCAACCCAAAAGAGACCTAAACAAACACCTTAAGCATGTAAAAAGAAAACTTTTTTTAGTTTATAGTTAAGCTTGAAATAATATGCAAATAGGTCTAAAAGCTTAAGGCAAAATGGGGAATAAAAGAGGTAGTTCTCACCCTTGAAGAACACTTCAAGAACACCAACTCCAGTACCTCCTTTTGGTCAAAAATAACTCAAAAACTCTGAAATCAACCCCTTAGCACCTCAACAACCAAAGTATAGTGTAACACTAGGTGCCTTAGTGCAAAAATATGAACAAAAACACACTTTTGAACCCTATTACACACACAACTAAAGAGAGGAGGAGATATAGAGAGAGAGTGATATATATCTTGTATATCACTTTTTGCTAAACCTCTAGAAGGGGAGGGGAGGCCCTCCTCTTATAGAAGATCAAAAACCAAGCTTCCAAGGGAAGCTAACAAAAGGGATGAAATCCCTCCATACACGTGTATGGAGGGCAGGGTCTGTGCTTACCAGCTGGTATGCACAATGCCTAAAAAAGGCAAAGAAAAGGTCTCGGCCAGAAAAAGTGGCCGATCGACCAAAACAAAGGCCGGCTAACCATCAAAAGTGCCGACCGGCTATCACCAATGGCCGATGGAAAGAAAACATGGCCGATGGCAACATGACTTGGCCGATGGGTTTCAGGGGTGCCTAACAAGCCACTCTCTACCCTCAAAAGAAAAAACCAACAAGTTCTTGGTCCACAACCAAGCACAAAACAGTCAAGTTAAGAGATCCTAAGGCAAGGCGCGTGGCCGAGACCTTCGGAAACTCAAAACGAACACAAACATGGATGATCATCGAGTGTTCAAACGATGACGTCCAAGTCTTAAGGACGGTCAAAAATGGGGTGTCTACACCATGCAGATTGTCGATGACTGGGTATAAGAACGTTGCCAACAAGTTTTTGGACAAAATTGCATTGGTACATTCTGCCAAACAAATGAAAAACAAATTTGACAACTTGAAAAAAGATTTGGTTGTGTAGAAGAAGCTGGAGAATGCCAGCCAAGGCTTGACAGGGCTTGGGAACGACCATGAGACGGGTTTGTTCACTGTACCTGACTATTAGTGGGCCAAAATGCAAGCAGTATGTAGTTGTAGACACCCTATTTTTGACCGACCTTAAGACTCAGACGTCACCGATTGAGCGCTTGGTAATGTTGCATATTGTGCCTGCTTCGAGGTTATGAGTCGATTCTGAGCCTTGCCTCCGACTTCCTGACTCTTTTGTGTTTTGCCTCGGTTTGCCGAACGTGCTCGGTTTTCTCTGTTTTCTCTTTGAAAAGGGAGGGAGAGGTCTCGTAGATCATCTCTCAATGGCCGTAGGCTACATTTCGTGGCCATAGGCCATTTTGCCCATTTTGGAGCAGTTCCGGCTTTGAGCCGCAGGTCAAGTAGCCCTCGGTCGGGACCGCCTAACCACCTCCGTTTGCCCCGATTTTTGGCATGCATCCTATTTACTCCTTTTTAGGGACCTTTGTGGTCCGAGAGACCAACCGTGGTCGGACACCACTTCGTGCTTAATGCCCACTTTCGGGGCCCCGACTACGTGGCTTTCGCCCCGAGCCTTCATTATACATTTTGGGCTTCGACCGAACTTGAGATAGTCATATTTTGAGGTCCGTTTCATGTTTGATTAAGGACCTTTACTGTTTGACATCTCCATTTGTCACTTGCCTTTTTACCTCTTTTGGGCCTTTTTGCACGGTATTTTAGGCGTACTTGTGGGCTGCGTTGGACTTGGTCAGAACTACAAAGTATCTTATTTTGAGCCCCTCTTCAACTTTGTTGAAGGGCTCTCGGCCATTTGGGACCCGTAGCTACCACTTTCCCCTTTGGCCCTTTTGGGGGGAAATTTGAATTTCATTTCCCCCCTTTTTTTCCCCCTCTTTTCTAAACGTTTTTGGCTATAAATACAGCACTCCAGACCTGTTTTAAGGGTTAGAAAATCTGGTTTGAGAGCTCCTATATTGTATCTCTCTCTCTCTATAATTCCAAGCTCCAAAACTCTCAAAAATCTTCCAAGTTTGGCACCATTCCTTCACCACCACCTAGCACCACCACCACCACTCCATTTCCGGCAGCAAGGAGGGACTTTCAGAGGCTAGGAGGCTCTGTTTTTCAGTTCAAAAGGCAGCGAAGATTGGTCTACAAGGGTGAGTCTCGTTTTTTCCCTTTTTTGCTCTTTTCTTGGTCTATTTCTTAGCCCTCTTTTCCCACTGTTTTGAGCTCCGACCAAAACTGAAAGTCACCTTTATTTGAGCTCTAGTTCATGTTTCATTAAGGAAATTTTGTCATTTGAGGTCCCTATATTGCACTTGCTTCAATACCCTCTTGAAATACCGTATCTTTGCATGATATTTTTGGCCAATGTGTAATCTGTTTTGAGGCTTTTCATAAACTGTAAGTGGATTTTTTTTGAGCCCTTCTTCAACATTGAAGAAGGGCTCATCACTGTTTGAGCATTCCATGTATCACTTGCTTTGAAATCCATGCCTAGCCTCATTTTGCATGATTTTTTTAGGCTATCTTGCTTCTGTTTTGGACCTTGGTCAGAACTAAAAGTAGCTTTATTTTGACCCTCTTGACATGTTTCATTAAGGGTTCTTTTCCGTTTGGGACTTCCATATGTTAGTTGCTTCATCGCCTCCTTTTGAGCCATTTGTGTATGCCATTTTAGCCCTACTGCGCTTCTGTTTGACCATGCTTTGTATTGTAAAAATGTTTGTCTCGGGGCTGGCTTGCTTCTGTATTCACACTTCGTGTGCAAATAATGCATGTATTGCATAGTTGTAGGCCATTTCATATGCCTAATTTTGAGTTTCGACATGCGTCTCATGGATCGGGTGCCATATTGCCATGATTCGGATTGTCGGTCAGTAAGCATCATATTTCAGTGGTTGAAATTCATATGTTTGTATGCCATGATCCATGCCTTGCCATACCTTGTTAGAGTGGCATTCGTGCCTTAGGATCGGTCCTCGGTTTGCGTGCATACGTGCACGCATTTCGAGAATCCCATTTTCCTCTAATGGCCACTGATGTGAGTGTGGTTGAGGCCCATTCACATTGGTGTAAGTCCATCTTGCATTGTGTATGCCATGTTTCAATGCGTTGTGCATGTTATGTTGTTAGCATTGCGTCTTAGTCTAGTTGCATTGCATGTTTGCATGTTAGCTTGCATGCTTAGGTTGCATGTGCATTGTCATGCCTTGCCTCTTGAATTGAGTATGATAGAGGTTGGGTTTCACTTGTGTGTTTGATGTGCATTTCATTTGATATCAAAGTTGCTAACTTGGCTTTTGGGCCATCATGCATTGAAATGCGTGATTGATGGCCCGGGGGTCAAGGGTAGTGCTCTTGAGTTTATTACATGATAGGGGCATTAGCCATGCATATATATGCTCAAAACCCATGCCATACATCTTTGTCATTGTTGCCAAAACTGTCTCCTCGAGAATTTTGTGCCGACCGTGATAAATAGTGCCGACTGCACTTCATTTTTGGCCGATGGACTCAGAGCAAACGGTGATCTTTCTAGACAGCCGATGCGAACTTCCTCCAGCCGGTGGTGCACAGCAGCATTCAAGGAAGGTTTTTCTGAAACTTTGGTAATTTTTTGAGAGACAGGGCAGTAAAAACAGAGGCAGCAGTGGCACGGTGTAGGTTTTCCGGGCAAGTCGGATCCGAGCATGCGTGCATCCCTCTTCCCGAGGCCTTTATCGCTTTCGGAGTTTAATTAATTTGTTAATTAATTAGGGGTCTGTAATAATTAATTAGCTAGGATAGTTGATTTAATATTTGGGACTGTATATTTATTTGGTCCCTCCGAGTGAGGGCATAATTGTAATAAGGGTGTGTGAGTGTGTGTATGTCTTCCAACCCCACGTCTTTCTTCCCTTTTATTTACCTGCTTATGATGGTAGATTAGGGCACGTTTAATTTTAGCATACCTTATGCTATGCATGCGTTATTCATGCATTTGTTTACATGCATCGGGCTTGGTACATCATACAAATCGCATCGTACTTTCAATTCCAAATTGAATACGTGTTATTTGTAGCATTCCATATTCCATGTTTAGGATAGCCGAAGCTGCCTAGATTACATATTTGCATGTGTTGCATTAGACATTTCAAGATGCTTAGGTCCATGCATGGATTTCTAATAAGCTTCGCTTTTGGCTTGGAGTACTAGGTGAGCTTTTATGCTTTAGCATATCGCATGTGTGTGAATGTTGCCATGATAGCATGCTTACCATGAGGATAAGTGCTTATGTGATATAACCGCATGAATGCTCGTGGATGGAGGTTGAATTACCTAAATTGGGACAACACATTAAAAGCTGTGAGTTTTAAAGCCCACTAGATAGTGGCAAAACCGTCTTTTCTAAAACCCCGCTTGAGAGTGGCAAAACCTGCATTTTAGCCTACTTATGAGTAGCAAATCATTTTTCAAAACAAACGCGTAATGTTTTGTTCCGACTTAGGCGATTTGGTCTATTCTTGTTTCTTTGTCGCGCATAACATAGTAAATCTAGGCTAATAATCGGAATAAGAACACGTAATGTTTTCAAAATCGGATATCACGGTTAGTAGAGGCGGTCTTCGGACGGGCGAGAGAAGTGCTCATAGCTGACCTTCCCCGATCGTACCCAAGCTCCCGAGCCAAGTCAACTTTGGTTATGACGGACACGTGGCCTTCGGCACCGAGTCAGGGTTTCCTAAATTTCCCATTTTAAAAAAAAAATATTTAGGTGGCGACTCTGTAATCTGGCAAAGCAGTCCATGTTTGGCACTTCTTTTCAAAAATCAGTTTTTCTCAAAACGATTTGCCAGAGTTGGACTCTTTGGTTCAGATTTAGAACCGTGACACAAATCGAGTCCGAACTGTAGAGTGAAGCCCACGGGCGCGTCTACAGTAGTGCAATAATTTATTTTTCCCATTAATCTTGTATTAGAATTTGTGATTTATGGTGCCATATGTTTACGTAACTACCTTTAAAAATCAAAGCAATTCCTTAATATACTAATGTGGAACTCCAGCTAATTGTGACACGTTTACAATAATTATTTGTGATGTTTTCATTATTAGTTGCGACATTTTTATTTATTATTTCTTGTGCACCGCACAACTTGCCATGTTTACATTAATTATATGGTTACAATTATTGTTTCAGAATTATTTCATATAATCCTTTGAACTATAAAGGTACAATTGATTGGTGCACATTCTCAATTACGTAATTCACAGTTATTTTCTTTTATTGTCATTGTTGCTACACCTGCAACCCTGCAATAAATTGCTACCTTTACTTACATATGTGTTTTCTTCTGTCTCAAATAAACAAATGATGTGCTAAGTTAAAGACCAAGCCTATAGAGCACTTGAACCTCATGGAACGGGTGTACTCTAATGCAGTTGAGACAGGGAAACATGCATGGACTCCAATTGAACTGCATGATGATGATGATGCTGCCATGACCATTGCCAATGAGGACAGCGGGATGGGACCTCTTAGTGTTGGCACACCACCAAATTCGAGCCATGACACTATCGGTGAGAACGTGGTGGATAGTTTCCTGTTCGACGATGCTCTCCCACAGTCAACCACCGATGGATCAGCCAATGCAAAATGTCACAAGCGGGCAACGGCAGGTACTGTCTCAAGTAGCACAGACAACCTCATGGAAGCAGTTAGCAAACAAAGCCGGGAGCTAAAAATTAAGCAATACGTTGTCACTGGAAATGGTGAAAATACTGTGAGGAACTGTCTTGCAAGGCTAATGAGCACGCCTAGATTGGAGCCCGGCGGAAAGTTGTTCTCATTCGCATGCAGCATAATGGATTCACTCAATAATCAAGACATCGGCCTTGTTTGTTAGAGCTTTTTTTCAGCTTTCAGCTTAATTTAAGTTGTTTTGATATGTTTGGTTTAGCTTATGCTTATAGCTTATAGCTTTGTGGAAGTCAGAAATCAGCTTATTCTTTAAGTGGGGCAGGAGATGCTTTGAGAATAAGCTGGAAATCAGCTTAAGCTGAAAGTTATAAGGTATAAGCTGTTTGGACATAAGCTATAAGCAGTTTCACACAGCTTTACGAAACAGGGCTATCATCATGGCCCTCCCCGTGGATTACATTGTCAACTAGTTGAAAGAGAAACGTTCCTGCACGCCGGCCAATGTTGGCAGGGATCGTGAACGGGACGTACGTCTGCTTGAGAGTGATGGTGTGGTTGACATGGACTAAGCTTCTGCGCTTCGATTGTTGTTTTTTATTGCTACCATAAAACTGTACTTCAAGTGTTTGTGAACTTTTATGCTTTGGATATAGTTTTTTTTCTGTGTTGTTTTGCGAAAATTGTTTTGTATAACAACTTTTTTTGGGGGGCAAATTACACTAATAGTCCCTATAATTTGGGGCTTGTGTCACTTTAATCCATGACTTTTCAATTGTGACACATTTGATCATGAATTTTGAATCTTGTTCCAAATAAGGACAAGTGAACATACCATTACTTAATTTCAATGGCAAAATTGTCAATTTGATAAAATATAAACTAATTTGACAAAAATAAATGTCAAAAAAAAATTTTAAAATCTTTTAAAAATTATTTCTACCCACCAAAAATAAAATTATGTAAAATTGATAAAAATTAATAAAAATTACATGATTAATTTTTAAAAATTAATTTTACATGATAATTATCCAAATACATATTAAAAATTAATTTGGTAAAAAAAAAGTAAATGTCTAAAAGATTTATCAATTTTATATAATTTTACCTTTAGTAGCTAGAAATAATTTTTAAAAATTCAAAAATAATTTTTTCACATTTATTTTTGTCAAATTAATTTATATTTTATCAAATTGACGATTTTCCCTTAAAAAATCCAATAGTATCTACAATTGTCCTTATTTGGAACAAGATTTAAAATTCAAGGTCAAATGTGTCACAATTGAAAAGTCGAGGACCAAAATGACACAAGCTCCAAACTACAGGGACTATTAGTGTAATTCACTCTCTCTTTTTTTTCTTGTGTTATTTTCCAAACTGGTTGGTTCTTTTTTTGCTTTGGACGTTAATTTATTTATTTCTATTGGATGCATTTAGTTATGTTTTGAAACAGGCCGAATATGTTTATGTTATTCTTGTTTGTTATTGTTGTTAAATTTGCTATTAACTTTAACAGCAAGGGTTTTTTTTCTATTTTCTTTTTTCTTTTTTATGTAACTTGTTGTAATGTTGAACATATTTGTCTTTATGTTGGTAGATGAGAGGAGTAGGTTGTCACCCATTATTGAAGATTTGGATAATGTCTGCAAAATGTACAAGCCAGAACATGCAACTATTGTGTCACATGGTGGTTATTCAATTGTGTCGTGGCAATGAAATCTATTTTTCATGCTCTTTGTTTATTTATTTAAATTTTTGTATTAATTTATTTATTTAGTTGTTTGTGGTCTATTTATTTATTTAATTATTTTTCACCTATTTATTTATTTAGGTAGTTTTTTTTTTCAATTATTTATTTATTAATTTCTTGTAGTATTTATTTATCTATTTACATTTGCGTATATATTTATGTAGTTTTTATTTTTGGTTCTATTTATTTACTTATTTATATTTCTGTAATTGTATTAGTATATTTATTAATCATTCGTGGTCATTGTTTATTTATATTTCTGTAATTGTATTTGTGGTCATTGTTTATTTACATTTATGTATTTATTTATTGTTGTATTTATTTATTTATTTATTTATTTATAATTTCGTATTTATTTACTAATTAATTTTTTTCAATTTATTTATTTATTTAGATTTCTGAAATATTGAATTATTTACAAAATTTCTGGTGCAATATTTATGTAATTATTTGTGTCTCACATGAAACTAAAGCAAATGAAACTGTTGCTTAATTATATTGATGAATCAGACTAGAATCATGTACTCACTTTCAGCATGTACTACCATTCACATGGTATTGTCACTTATTTGATCTCCATGCATCACATGGCCACAATAGTATATGTGGTACTTGAACTTGTATCCTTGTGATACAAGTGTTATATATAATGGAGTTGATGGTATGTTCGTATGAAAACTACAGCTTGGTGGCACATAATCAGTTGAGTTGGAGTTGTCTTCCAGATTTCCCTTCTGTGGAACAAGTGTTGCATTTCATTTTTTCTTCACTTCACAGTAACATAACCTCGCCGAAGGGCTGGTATGTGCTTGACAAAAATATGTATTCACTGTAACACAATTTCGGGCAAGCGAATCTTGGGAACTGTACAAAGTGTATTTACATCTTGTAATTTATTTTTTGATGGTTTGCAGCGTCCATGGATCTGCAAGGGGGTACTAGCTCCGAAGTCGTATGCAATGGCCAAATAAATGCGTGGACACAAGAGACGATCGGAGAAATTGAATCGACGACATCAATTGTTACCCAAAAGACAACCTAAGAGGGGGTAAATTAGGTTTTTACAAATAAAAATAATAATACCCTAATAAAAATTATGACTAGCACAATAGATAAATATAGTTAATGAAATAAAAATATTAAACCAAGTGTTCTAACAACTATGTCAGTTAATGATTTTAGCACAGTGAAAATGTGAAATATAGTTATGGCAATTTAAATAAAATAAAAAGATAAGGGAGAGAGAGGCAAACAAATTTATAGTGGTTTGTCTTCAACTCGGCCTACGTCTACTCCTCAAGCTTCACTTGAGATTTTTCACTATTCTCTAACTTCACAGGGTGCTAGCAACCTTTTCACAGATGGAGCAATCCTCCACAAATTTTACACAAACTTTCTAAGTCAAGAACACTGAGTGTACTATACTCTTACAAGGTTGAAAATAATGTGTTTTTGCTTTCACAGAAAGGTACAAGAATTATCTCTCAAAAATAGATATAAAAATGAAGCTCTGGATTTTCTGTATACCTCACACAGGAAAGATGAGCTTAATACTATAAGGCTCAGTGTATAATTTTTAAGAGAGAATGTAAACAAAAATTGAAGAGCATTTCTTAGATAATTTTCTTCAGAGAATAGACATGAGTGATTATAGATCAAAAAATATTTTCTGATTTTTTTTTGTAACTTGTTTACATTAGAGGCTTTGGTATATATAATGAAGCTTGTAGCCGTTTATAACCGTTGTATTCATTTGAATTTATAGCCGTTTATAACTGTTGTACTCCATCATTACTAATTTGAATATCTTCCACTCCATCATTGCTAATTTGAATATCTTCCACTTGAAACTTTTGGTCTGCTGCTGTATTGGGCTATTTGAACCTCTATTTTGGGCTATTTAAACTCCTAATTTAATCAAATATTAAATACATTCTAACAACATTTAGGATAAAGGTTTAGGTGAGAAATAATGAGACAAAATAAATTTTGATTCTATGCTTCTCTTTCAAATAAATTAAAGCATAATTAAATAAATCATCAAAATAAATTGTGATTCTATTTTTCTCTTCCAAATAAATTAAAACATAAATAAATAAATCATCAAAATAAATTGTGATTCTATTTTTCTCTTCTAAATAAATTAAAACATAATTAAATAAATTATCAAAATAAATAAGTCTAACATCAATGATATGGGTGGAAATTGCACGCGTTGCAAATGAGTACGCGTATGTTGACAGGTATGGATGTAATAATGGTCCAGCCCGACCCATTTGGGCTCGGGCTGGGGCCGGCCCAAGCGGGCTTCGTGGGCTCTCGTCTTTTTAGTGGGTCGGGCTAGGCGAGCCCATGGGCCAAACAGTGGGGCCCAGGCCCACTCACAATAGGGCCTGGGTCGGGCCTAGTCGGGCTTTTTTATTTTATTTTTTATATTAGAAATAAAAAATTAAAAATAATTATACTAGAGTATTTCAGTTAAGATTAATGAGATATTTTGTTTTGTTATGTAATGTTTCATAGTGATATTTAAATTTAATTATGTATGATTTATGTTTTTTTAATTATGAACTTATAACTAAAAAAGTATGTAATTATGTAATTTTTTTTCTTTCAAAATGAATAATTTTATGTATATGAAAATGAAACTTTCAATATTACAATATTAAATTATTTATATAACATTTATTGAATGAATAATTTTTATTTCAAAATGAAATAAAATATTACAAAAATTGATATTATTAAATAAATTATGTGTAGATTACTGATGATGGTAGAGCAATTGCATCACTATAGATCAAGTACATCCCAACTAGGTTGGCACCTACTAGCCTACCAATCATTTGCATTATACTCCACCTCAATAATCTAATATAATAAAAATTATAAATTATAAAAAAATGAAATGAAATAGTAAAAAGCAAATTGTTGATCAATCATCGGAGGAGACTGACATTTCAGTCGTGTTGCCCGCGGATATGTCATCCAAATCATCTTGAATTCGCTCCTTTTCACTATAATTTTGTCTTCTTATAAGCGCATGCATATGATCTCTGGATATCATCAGTACCTCAACTATTTTGGGTGAAAGCCTGCTCTGGTAATCGCTTAGCACCCGTTCACGTGCACTAAAAGCTGTTTCCAAAGCAACTGTAGAAATAGGGATGGTTAGTACATCACAGGCCATTTGTGAAACCACAGGCCACAAAGTTTCATTTTGTTTCCACCATTCCAAAATGTCAAAATTATCGGAATCATCCACTGACGGGCTTTCCAAATAACGTTGCAGTTCAGAGCTACTTACACTTGTATGTTGAGATATTCTTCTACTTTTTATTGCTAAAAAAACACTTAATCTCCCGCCTCGAGATGAGACTGCTAGTCTAGTGTATGTAAGTGTATTTACAGATGCAGCTGCCTTGTATTCTTCAAATAATTTGTTGCATATTTGCATAATAGTGGCAAATTGTGTTTGATCAGCGAAAATACGCTCTAAAAATTATTGTAAACCAATTCATTTACACCTAGGATCAATTATTATGGCTAAACCTAATAGATGAGCCAAATGATCAAAATAATTATCAAATTTTTCTTTCATTGAAGCAATAATAGTTATATAATATTCATTACCCATATATTTTATGAAAACTTTAATTATTTCTGCTAGCATATGTAAAACAAATGGTGAAGTAGAAATATATATATAAGAAAATAATTTTGTTAAAGTATCAAAAACTTTTAAAAAATCTTTATATAAGACTACTTGGAGCCAATTAAGTTCAGTGGGCATCAGTACTCCTCCTATTGATGTTGTTGCAAAAAATAAATCTATTCCTCTTTTTTGTTTACAAGCTATTTTTAACATATTATATGTTGAATTCCACCTACTATCTACATCTACAATTAATTTTTTAAATGGCATATTTTCTCATTGACAAGTTTTTCTATATTCCAAAATTTGATTACTAGAAGACATAATAGTAACAACTACATTTTTTATTACAAGTACAGAAGTTTCATATATATGCATAGCATCTTTAACAATCAAATTGAAAATATGGGCACAACAATGAACATGAAATAAATCACCATCAACAAGTAATTGGAAAGTTGATTTTAAATGGGTTACAGTTTGATTATAATATGATGCATTATCTAAACTAATTGTAAATATTTTATTTTGTAAAGTCCACTCGTAAAATACATTTCTTATTTCTATATCAAGCGAAAGACTAGTGCATGAAAGTTCAACTAATTTAAATGAAATAATTCTTTTATTTAATTTATAATCATTATCAATAAAATGTGCAGCGATACATTGATATTCAAAACTACTATTTGACCACATATCAGATGTTAAACAAACTCTTCCATTCAAAATTTAAAAGATGTCAAATAATTCACTTTTAACATCCTCAAATTTCTTTAAAATCCTGTTTTTAGTAGTATTTTTTGAAAAACTTTGATATTACGGTGCAAAACTTTCGTAAATCATTTTAGTAAAATCGGAACGTTCACTAGTAATAAAAGGTTATTCTTTTTTAATAATATAATCAACTACAAAATTTTGTGCACGTATAGGATCATATGAAAATTTTTGTAAATTACTAGTTGATGAAACCACTAATTGCATTTGACTTCAAATATCAGGTTGTTGATTTTGTAAATGTTTGTTAGCAAGCCTTTTTAGATGACTAGTATCTCCTGCAAATATAGTACTAAGTAAATGTGCACAATATTTACATTTTGCTTCAAATATAATTGTACCATCAGGATTATTTATAGATATTTTTTCAAAATATTCCCAAACACTACTACTTCTACTCCTAGATGATGATCCAACTGTTGGAAGAGGGATATTAGAAGGAGAATCAACAGATTCATATTGTGTAGTATATGTATCAACATCGACATAAACTTTAGGCATATTAGGATCCATAGTAATGTAAATAAAACAATATATAAGAATTAACAATCAATTTAAATAATGTGTAAATACAATCAGTAAAAAATAATAATTAATATATGTACACAAATAATTAATGAAAAAAATAAGTAACTAATAAATTTAATTAAACTAATTAATGTTACCGGTTGGCAAATGCGATACAGAAATTTGCTTTTTTTGATAAAAAAATTTTGTTGCACAATTGCAATTGTCACTTAGGAATGACACTTCAAAATTAATTGAGAGTTGAAAGAGATTGAGAGTTTAAGAGAGATTGAGAGGGTTTAAGAGAGACAAAGAGAGAATTATTTGTTGTGAGATTTATTTTGGAAAATGAAAGATATTTATAGTAATTTTAATTATGACCGTTTGTATATATATTATTGTTTGAGTTAAGTGATTGATGAGGAGATGCAACAGACTAATTTCAACTAGGCTAGTAGGGAGGTCGTTCTTTTTGACCAAAAGAATGGAGATAGAGATATCAGAATATTGCTAAGCCATGCTCTAGTCTTTTCAGGGATTCTCTCGTATGTACAAATATTTTATAACCTTGCCTCCACTCTCTCTTTTATGTTCTCTGCCAATCTAACAGTCTATCCTAATGATAAATAAATATATTTTCAATAAATTAACTTTGCCTCCACTCTCTCTCTCTCTCTCTCTCTCTCTCTCCTCTCTTGTCTTGTTTCGACTGCTAGCATCAGTAGCCAGCCACAGCACAGTGATAGTGTGCAGTGACAGTAGGTCACACAAGCTTTGTCATTCTTGGGTCTATTAGGGTCTGTCAAATTTAACAATGTCAGTCTTTGAAAATAGCAATTAAGAATGACTATTGAATTTAATATTGTAGTATTTGAAATATGAATCACTTGATTTTACTTCCAAATGAAAAAAGAAAAGGGAACAACTTGGTTGTACTAAGCATGCATGATGCATTCTCAGCTTTATAGCATGGTATAATAACACAGACTCTCTCTCTCCTGGCCAAAGAAAAAAGCATTCTTAGTTTGATTTTAATTTAATAAATTATTATTATTTTTTATTTTATTTTTAAATTATTAATATTATTTATTTAATTATATAAATTTTTATTTTTACAAGATTAATTTTTATTTTAATTTTTTTAATTTTTAATTTTTATAAGATCAGTCTTTTTATTTATTTAATTATTTAACCATTATAAGTTGTTTTTTATTTTTATTTTTATTTTTTGAAATTTGACCATTAGTAGATAGAGGTCCGGATGGGTGGGTGGGGCCGGGTCGTTTGCAGGGCTCGAAATTTTTTTGGGGCGGGCCCCAAGTAGAAGGCCTAGGCCTAGGCCCAAGGTACTGGGCTGGGCTGGGCTCGGGCCCGTGCTTAACTGAGCCGGGCCCACCTCGGGTTTCAGGCTGTCCACGGGCCTCGGGCCATTTTTACACCCCTATTAACAGGACTCCATTTCACACATCATCATTAGCTGGTCGCATGTGGATGGAGGAGATGCATCGAGGTCGGAATGAAGCATTTCAGCGAAATTTTCGGATGTTAAAGGATGTGTTCTTATTGTTGTGCAAGACATTGGTTGAGGATTTTAACCTCCCACTACCACAGCGTTCCCATGGTGTGGACGTAGTTGAGACTGTCGGTATGTTCATATTCATGTTGCGGGGCTTCCCGAGTTAGGATTTTGAAAAGCGTTTCCAACACTCGGGGGAAACAATATGGCGTCATGTAATGCGAGTTCTTAAAGTAATGAAGTTGTTTACAATTGCACACTGTCGACCGACGAGGTCATAACACAGGAGACATTCGTACTTAGAGTCCCGACAAAAATATTTGCCATTCAGAGTGAGTTTAATCAGTTACCGAAAATTTCATGAATAGCAACCACATTCAGAAAACAAGGGATTTCAATTTTCAGGTTAATGTGTTCGTCCTTGTTTCTTACACAATAGCTTTGTGTGCTTGCACAAGACTGTATTGGCGCGCTAAACGGCACACACGTGGAGGCATATCTCCCGTCGCGGGAGGCAGTGTCATATTTTGGCCCTAAAGGATGGCACACACAAAACATAGTCCAAAAACTAGTCCAAAAAAACTTTGCAGATTAGGGACTGAACTAAACAACACCAACACTCCCTCTCTCTCTCTCTCTCAAAGAATGAAAAGAATCAAAAACTCTACATTACTTAAAACAGATATGACAGACAATTCACAATTGTGGATTCACCTAACTGTGATCTCAAACATGTGATCTGGTGCCTTCATGCCTCTTCACCATCTGAAACAATAATGTCCTCAATTCTCAATGGCAATCCACAAGAAAAACTAAGGCTTGGCTTCACTCTAGGCACAAAAACAGGCTCGGCCTCATTGTTCAAGATCTGGAAAACCCTCCTCATCGAAGGCCTAGCTTCGCTATCCAGGTTCGCGCAACTCAATCCCACAAGCAACATCTTCTTCATTTCACTCTCCTCAAACTCACCCTTCAACCTCACATCAGCAGCTTCCATGATTTTCCCCTCAGAATGCAATCCCCAAACAAAATCAATCAAATTCACCATCCTCTGAGTCCCCTGTTCTCTCTCAATTGGCCTCTTTCCACAGCATACTTCAAGTACAACCACTCCACAGCTGAAAACATCGGTTTTCTCGGTAGGTTTCCCACACTGAAGATACTCTGGAGCAAGGTATCCCACAGTTCCAGCGGTTACAGTCGATACGGGTCTTTTAACACCGTGATCCATCAATGGTGCCAATCTGAAATCTCCAAGCCTTGCGTTGAATTTACCATCTAGCATTATGTTACTGGCTTTTATATCTCTATGAATCACTTGTTGTTCACATTCTTGATGCAGATATGTTAGAACAGAGGCTAACCCAACTGTAATATTGTATCTATGTACCCATTTCAGGAAATTACCACACTCGGATTGATCGTATAGAACCTGATCAAGACTCCCATTGGGCATGAACTCGTAAACAAACAACAATTCATCTTTTTCAACACACCAGCCTTGGAGCTGAACCAAATTCTTGTGCCTCAAAGAAGCTAGTCAATTCGGCTAGGAACTCTGTTTTTCCCTCATGGCTATGCTTTGATCTTTTCACTGCAGAGATTGTAGCAGAAGAGACTAAATAGGCTTTGTAAACAGTTCCAAAAGCTCCATGGCCTATGATTCTGCTTGAATGAAACCCTTTTGTGGCAATCTTGAGCTCTCTGTAACTGAATTGTCTCGGACCTGCCACAAGCCCTGTTGTGAAGCTCTGTTTTGATACCCCTCTCCTTTTGCTAGCAGAAATCCACCCGAAAACCACAGAGAGACAGATTAAGGCCGGGCAGGCGATCCCGACACCCAAACCAAGGCCCCGGTGATGCTTCTTGGAAGAAGAATTTGGGACCTGAAAATGCGGTGTAATCACCAAATTATCGGAGACATTGTGGGGATGATTTCGAGCCGTCCCCGAGGGTGATGTTTCAAACCTCCAATTCTCAATCAAGTGAATTTCTGTGCTTCCCTCAGTAGATGCCGAAAAACCCACATACATAAACTCTTTCAGATAATGAGAGAGGTCGATTTCGACACTCAACAGAGGCATCTCTGGCTTCAAATTACTGTAACTCAAGAACACATTCAATTTCCTATGATCATTCTTGTAATCAATTCAAGCAGTGATTGAATTCCCTCTTGAGATCAATATCAATCGATTTAGGATCAGCAGTCATGATCGAAACCAAGCTTTCAATGTCCAACCCAACATGATTATCATTCGGATCATTGAATTGAGAATCGAGCCTAGTATCAAATTCAACAGCTACAAACTTGTTCTTGGTCAATTGAGACGAATTGACAAGACGCAAGTGCCTTCCTTGACTACCCAGATTCCGATTTTCAGGGGATAGAAAGAAACACAACCCGTTTCCGAAAGAAGTGGGATTTAGACTGGTGATTGAGAAAGAGAATCTTGTGGAGAAAGAGACTGTGGAATTGGAGTTGGGATCGAAGAATGGAATTGGGTAGTTGTAAATGGCGGTACCGGAGCTCGAAGACGGGACAGGGAGGTCTCGGGTGAGGCCGATGAGGCCGTTCCGGAGGTAGGCATCGCCGAGGAGAGTTGGGTTTCGGAGAGTGAAAGATGGGAAGTCGAAGATTATGTTTTCTGAGGAGACTTGTGGTGGGTGTGAGGAGTTGAAGAGGAAGAAGAAGAGAGAGAGAAAAAGAAGTGTTCTTGGATGCATATTGTTGAGGAAGATGGTTTAGGAATCAATGGAGAGAGAGAGAGAGAGAGAGAGAGAGAGAGAGAGAGAGAGAGAAGAAAGAGAGGGAACAATTTGGGGGGAAAGTATAGTAGGTTTTGCAACGGTTACATGGAATATTGGAAGGGCGGCCAGTTTCAATATTATTAATTATAATTGGTAAAATTTTGAGATGAGCTTTAAAAATAATAATAATAATAAAATCACATTTTAGTTAAATTTTTTTGTAAATTTTTTGAAAAAAGGTTAATTAAAGACAATTTTTTTATAAAAAAAAACTTTTTTTGGGTCTTTAATTGACTTTCTTTTTTTTCTTCGATTGTTCTTATTTTTTATTATTTTATTTTTTAGTCCATCTAGTTGAATAAAACTTAAGCCTTGTATTCACCCAAACAAAACTTAAGCCTCGTTTGGAATAGGCTATTTTAATATATTTTTTTTATTTTTTGTTTAAAATGTGAGATAAAAAATTAGTATGTTTGGTATAATTTTAAAATTTTTTACAAAAAGATGTGCAAAAAATAAAGAAAAAAAGAGAATTTTTGACTTTTTGGTATAAATTGTTAGCTCTTTAATTTTTTAATTACTTTTTAACTTTTAGACTAAAAAATGATGTTACCAAACGAGACCTAAAAATATAAAAGAATAAAATTAAAAAAATATAAGGGTAAATTACAAATACACCCCGGAGGTTTGCTTAAAATACGAATTGCCTCATGTGGTTTGAAAAATTACAAATACCTCATTGTCAGAATTTTTTATTTAACGGAATTAATAGAAAAAGTAAAATTTCTAACTGTTCACCTATACAATTGTACGGGGGGAAAATATTCCTAAGCCTGCATCTTTCTTCCGAGTCTGCTTTTGTCCGATCACCGAAAACACAATCTATGTGAGCTACCCGGCGGTGTGTAGCCGGAAAACCCCTCCGACGATCAAGTTAGAACCACACACTTGGAGAAATGACTAGAGAGAGGGGAGAGAGTGTTTGAGTGTAAGTCTTACTTACAAAAATTATCCATCCTCATATGGGGTGCGCCACTCATTATATACCTCTCTGCGCTTCATATCTACTCCCATTGATCTCTCAACACGTGGCTCTACTATCCCATCTGTCAGCACACATACCATGCCTTTGTCAGGTCACACCATGCTGGATATTACCTAATCCCTAATGCTGCCACTTTCTTTCAGAGAGGGCAAGCTAGCCCGCTTATTCACCGTGGGTTGCCGTTTAAAGCACGCCACGGCTAAGTTAGCTAACCGGTGCGCAGATCCTACTGGACTGTGTCCGAGATATCTTGCATTCACCTTCGTCGGCCTTCCTGCCGAACAAACTCATAGCTCGGTCGACTACGCCCTTCCTGGCACCGGTCATCTGCTTGGCCGGTCGGCCTATCCTGCAAAGCATGCAGCTCGGTTCACACAATCGGTGCCTTAACCGAGCACCTTCTCACCAAGACTGCCGCCCAAATCTTGTCCCACAGAATTCGTCTCGCAAATTGCTTGGCATGGTACTGCACATTATTTTCCCACCAATTGCTCCCTTAATTCCGTCCGCTCTAGCGTGACAGGATTACCTACTCCAACCGGTATAATTCCATTTCCTGCTTATCAATTAGTAACAGACCGACGGCCCCTGTTTTCAAACTTGACCGGTTTTGCCTTCAAACTTGCCTGCTTTTTTCAATCTTGTCCGCAATCTTCCCGTTGATGCTACATCCGACTCGGTGTCATCTCGCTTTTCCCTACCGACGATCAATCGCCTGTCTCTTCAACTCGACGGTCATTAAATGGGGCACGTGGCGCTTCTTATTCGTCCTCGAGCACCAACCTGCCGAATTTGAAAATTTTGGTTGAACTCCCTATATACATGCCACCTTCCTTCTTTCCTTTCCTACGCTTATTCCTCCATTTCACCGCCTCCAGAGCTCGTGCCCCTTACCTTTCCTGTCATTGCTGCGTCAGTGCCTCGAGGAAGTCCTCCTTGCCCTTCTCCTGGTAAGTTCTTCTATTTTCTTGCCATTTTCTTTCACATTTCACACATTAGGGTCTAAAAATACAGCTTTTAGAACTTAGGCACCTAAAAACATCCCAAATCGTCCATAGTTCATGGTGTTCTTCATTTTTCCTGAAGAACAGCGAAGAACTGGGACGGACCGGGCTCCTGGTCTCCATTTGATCCAAAAGAACCACAAAACCGAGAAAATAACATGTTTGTAGTGAATACAGTAAAAACCGAGATAGTGGGAGTACTTGGTCGTCCAACCGGGCTCGTATCCGGTCCGTTTGGGCGATTGAGCTCTCTAGCAGCCTTAGGAACCGGGGTGGTTTGGCACGCCTTCGGACCGAGCTAAAGTCAAGCTTGGTCCTGCGATACCGCGCTCACACTTGCCATCCTTTTCCTGCAGAGTCCAAGGGGACCATTAACCATTCTGAAGCTCCCAAGACCGAGCAATCATCTAGTGCCAAACCACAACCGAGCTACCTTAGGACCGCCTCAAATGGGGAAGTACCGCTATATGGTAGACACCCCGGCTGCCTTAGACGCGTTCAGGGAGGAGTACGGCATCCCGGCCGATGTCCACCTCGAGCTTGCAGCCGAGCTAACAACTCCTTGGGGAAGGGCTGAGCAATGCCCCTTCACCGTGCTCTCAATAGTTGAGGGAGGCCTTCGCTTTCCACTCAATCCCTTGATCACAGAATTCTTACGCCGCACCGGGCTGGCACCAACCCAAGTGTCAACAAATACATACCGGATTATCAATGGCGTTCACGAATTAAACAACCGGCTTGGCACTCAACTAGGCTTAGCCGAGGTCTTAAGGCAGTACACCATGGGCCACACCGGGGACGGTCTTGCCTACTATCTGAAAATAAGACCGGGCAAGGAGAAAATAGTGACCGGCACCCCAGATAAAGACTTGCACGATGACGACTTTTTCTGGGTGTCTGGCAACTATGAAACGGCCGATGTACCGGGCTGGTTCATTAGCAAGAACTTTGGTAGTTCATGTAAGCCGCGCTTTCTTGCTCGGTCAATCCTTCTAACTGCTTATTATTATTTTTTTTTTTACTTAGCCATTTTTTGTTTCCTTTGCAAAGAATCCAGAACTACGTGCAAATTACCGCTTCCCAAACTCCGAGTCAATCCGAACTGCGTTCGATACAGCACCGGATTGTAACGAATCGCTTTGTTATAACCCTTCTTCAGATACTCGCTTCCCCACGGTAGAGTCACCGACTTTCACATGAGCCAACTCCACCTCCAGATCCAACTTTACTCGACATCCCTTAATCCTACCGACCGAGGAACAGAAATGGCCAAGCAGAGTCGAATCCAAATTTGCCGATCGCCACTCACCGAAGCACGGGGCCAAGACTTCATCCGCTTCCGGTCAATCCAGCGCAGTTGATTGGCCTAGCCACACTCAGAACCGCCAACCTCCGAGAACTCAGACAATGGTGGAAAGAGAGTTTCGCCAGATCCTCACCGAGCCGGTGGTCGAGCTAGAAACCGAGCAAATCACTACATTGCCAAGACGACCGCCCGGCGCCCATTGAAACACCGGTGTCCGACATCCCGGCCAACGCCTCAGTCAAAGGCGATAAGGAACATCTGTTGGCCTTCGACCATTAAAGGCACTCCCGCCGTCGACGTGGTTAGGAGTGACCACGCCTGCATAATCTTACCGTCAAATCGCTGGTGAAGTCAATGACCAGGGTAAGCACCCCAACCTATTCCCAAAATTTTCCAAGTGTTTGCCCGGTTGCTTTGCTGATCAAGTTTTTCTCTTGCAGGCCATCCAGAAACAGCACCTCGTGATGGAGCGCATCCACCGACTTAGGCAGAGGGCAAATCGACATACCAACTGTTGAGAGCCTTGATCGACCGGGACGGGCAAAGGCATCTTTCGACCGCTAGCAAAAAACAATGATCGCTTCGGCCAAATTGAATGAGGCCGAGAAGAAACGCGATGAGCTCCAAGCCGAGCTTAATGCTGAAAGAGTCCAGGGGTAAAGACTGCGAAGATGCCAACAATGCAGGCTTCAAAGAAGCAGAAGACAACTACAAAAGGTGTCTTTGCAACCCAGACATATACTTCAAGGCCTACTGAAGGAAGCTTGCTCTAAGCTCGGTCAGGGCCCTGAAACCGATGTGTTTGCCTCCACCCCAAAAGCCTTTCTGCCGGTCTACCTTGTGCCTTATGCCAACGACGTCTTCACTGCGTTGCAGGCAGAGGCCGAGGAAGAGCTTGCTAGAGAGACGGCGGCAGGCGCCGGTGGAGGAAGCAGCCCCGGGCAGAATGTCCAGAATGAGCCCGGTGATCAAGAGAGGAATGCACCGGTCAACATTGAAGATGAATTTGACCTCTCCCCCCTTGCTTAGTTTCTCTTTGAATTTGCTTTGTTTGTTTTTGATGTAACCGAGCTAAGTCTCACATTTTGTATCCGGGCTAAGTACCCCACCTTTGTACTCATTTTGAATTAATGAAAAAACTTAACTTTTATGAAGTGTTTGCACGGTTTGCTTGAGCTTCATAAAAACATCAACTCACTGAACTGGGATACATCACCTCGGTTGAGAGACCAGATCATACCATCTCCAACCGAGGTAATTCATCTCGGCAAGAAATATCTGACTTGCACAAACATTAATCCATCCAACCGGACAAAACATCTTGGTTGGGAATTCAAAATTGGATAAAACACCAACAATTCCAACCGGAGCAAAGCATCTCGGTTGGGAATCCAAAGTTGGACAAAACAGCAACTCTTCCAACCGGACTAATCCATCTCGGTTGGGCATCCAAAGTTGGGCAAAACACCAACTCCTCCAACCGGACTAATCTATCTCTTGGGAATCCAAAGTGGGCAAAACACCAACTCTTCCAACCGACTAATCTATCTCGGTTGGGAATCCAAAGTTGGGCAAAACACCAACTCTTCCAACCGGACTAATCTATCTCTTTGGGAATCCAAAGTTGGGCAAAACACCAACTCCTCCAACCGACTAATCTATCTCTTGGGAATCCAAAGTTGGGCAAAACACCAACTCTTCCAACCGGACTAATCTATCTCGTTGGGAATCCAAAGTTGGGCAAAACACCAACTCTTCCAACCGACTAATCTATCTCGGATGGGCATGCTTAATTTGAACAAAACATCAAATTACGAAGGCAAAGAACACTTGTATATATTGACAAAAAGAATTACATTCTCAAGTGTAATGCAAAAGCTCCTTCTTTCTTGAACCAAACAAAAGCTAGAAATAGTACACTTTGAGATTGGCCGCATTCCATGGCCGAGGTATTGCTTTACCATCCAAGTCCTCCAGTGGTATGCCCCTGCCCGCCAGACCAAGTATCTTGTATGGTCCTTCCCAATTTGCCCCTAGCTTGCCTTCTCCGCACCAGGTATTTCCCATAACTTTCCTCAGACCCACCACCCACCTTGAACGGTCAGGGTGCACCATCTTGTTGTACTTCTTGGAGAGTTCTTCTTTGGTAAGGCGCCACATGGATGAGAGCCTTTTCCTGCCTCTTCACCAGTCCAATTCCAGAGCAATAGCCTCGGTGTTCAGAGCAGGCTCAAAACTTTCACTTCGGAGGGTGGGCATGTCGACTTCCAAGGGAATGACTGCTTCCATGCCATAAGCCAAAGCGAATGGAGTTTCCCCGGTAGAACGCCGCGGGGTAGTCCGGTATGCCCAAAGGACGCTGGGAAGTTCCTCGGCCCACTTTCCCTTTGCCTTTTCCAACCTTTTCTTTAACCCATCCAATATAATCTTGTTCGACGCCTCGGCTTGACCGTTGGACTGTGGGTAAGCCGGAGTGGAGTTGTAGAATTCAATCTTTAAATCTTCACAAAAACCTCTGAATAGGCGACCGTCAAACTGGGTGCCGTTATCAGAAATCAAGATCTTGGGGACGCCAAACCGTGTTACTACATTCTGCCAGACAAACCTCTTAACGTCTTTTTCCTTGATAGTTGTCAAAGGTTCGGCTTCAACCCATTTGGTGAAGTAGTCCGTTGCCGCGATAAAGAACTTGCGGTTGCTGCGATTGGGAGGGTCCCACTATATCTAGCCCCCACATCGCAAAAGGCTTGGTGAGGAAGAAGTTCTCTGGCCGGTGGATCCGTGTGCAAATTTCTGGCACTTTTCACATTTCCGGACATATTTTTGCGCGTCAGCTTGCATGTAGGGCCACCAATAGCCTTGTGAAATAGCTCGGTAGGCCAAGGATCTGCCCCCGGTGTGGCTGCTACAAATGCCTTCGTGAATTTCGTACAGAAATGTATCCACACTACTCGGGTGCACACACTTTAAGTAAGGACCAGAGAAGGACTTCTTATACAACGCGCCAGATGGAGAGAGCCAAAACCGCTCTGACTTTACCCGGCATTTGTGCGCTTCCTTCTTCTCGGTTGGTAGAATCCGGTCTCGGAGGAACAAAATGATTGGATCCATCCACGACGGACCTAGCTTCGGCGAAAGTACTTCCGTCCGCCTTATCTTCAATGCTTGGTCGTGGAAGAAAGTCAATTAACAAGGGATTTGGAGACGACTATCTACCATCGATGCGTCGGCCCATTTCATCACCTACTGCTTTTCTTCTCGGCCGATCTGTTGGACTCTGATTGCCTGAAACTGCTTGATGCGTTCCCTGACCAAAGCTTGGTACTTCGCCATGCGGTCATCTTTTGCCTCGTAGCTCCCAGAAACTTGGTTAACCACAAGTTGGGAGTCATCAGACACCATTAGCTCTAAGCACCTTCATCTGGATTGCGCTCTTGAGCCCGGCCAAAAGGGCCTCATACTCAGCTTCGTTGTTAGATGCTGGGAAGCCAAGGGTGATAGAATGTTCAATGGTTAGGCCATCTGGGGAGATAAGAACAATACCCAGCCCGGCACCGTGACGATTGGACACCCCACAACAAAAAGCTTCCACATGTCCCCACAAAGCTTCCAAAGAACTGATGGATCCTGCGAGTGGTGAGGGGTGGTTTCAAGTTCTGCGCTTACTGGCCCCACTCCGGCCCCCCTTGGTGATTCGGCACCGGACTCAGCAAGTCGGTCCGCCACGCCTAAGTCCGTAGGCGAATCACCAGGCTGCGGTATTATGCCGGCCGCAGGCTCTGTGCTGAGTAGTTCCATGACTTCCCCCCTTGGTGATGCGGTACCGGGCAGAGTTGGTGGAATAACAACACCCAACTCCGTCATTGCGTCACCGGTTGTTGAAATTGTAAAAGTGTTGGCCACTGCGGTGGTATGCGCTAAGTCCGCCACGCGAACCCCACCAGGTGGTAGTATCTCTGATGAACTGGCGCGCACCTCATCATCTGCCACGGTAATATCGACCGGGCATACCGGATGAGTGCCAGGTGAGAATTCTGCAACGAAGTCAGCCAAAGTTTGGGCTTTGATGGCGGTCTTGGTGACATTCACATCGAATCGCCTAACTCGACCACCACTTTAACTCGCCTAAAAATCCCCCCGTTCAAATAAAGCTTTGAGGGGGAACTCGGTCAAAACGACGATAGTATGTGCATGAAAGTAGTGCGCCAACTTTCTTGATGCCATCATTAATGCCAAAGCAAGCTTTTCAAGAGGCAGGTACCTAGTCTCTGCCGGTAGTAAGGTCTTGCTGACATAAAAGATGGGGAGGTGCTTGATTCCTTCAGCCCGAACAAGCACCGCACTGACTGCATGCCGCGATACGGCCAGATAAAGATAAAGTTCTTCTCCGGGCACCGGCGTGACTAACAATGGTCTTTGAAGATGATATTCCTTGAGCTCGGCCAACGCTCGGTCGCATTCTTCATCCCATGAGAACTTGGACTTCAAGGACTGAAAGAAAGGACGGCAGCGATCTGATGACCGGCTTATAAATCGATTAAGCGCGGCGGCCATTCCGGCCAGATGTTGCACGTCTTTCACCGAGCTAGGCTGCTTTAACTCTTGTACGGCTCTGATTTGTGTAGGGTCCGCCTCAATACCTCGGTTTGTGACTAAGAATCCTAAAAATTTCCCGGATCCCACACCGAAGGCACACTTAGACGCATTCAGGCGTAACTTATGCTTCTTGAGGATGGCAAACATCTCGGCTAGGTCGGACAAATGACTTGTTTGTTTCCTGCTCTTCACCACCATGTCATAAATGTAAGCCTCCATTGTCCGGCCCAGCAAATGAGCAAACATCTTGGTCACCATCCTCTGGAAAGTTGCCCCGGCGTTCTTTAAACCAAAAGGCATAACGCGGTAGCAGAAGAGTCCCCTTGGTGTAGTGAACGAAGTGATTTCTCGGTCGGGGCCGTGCATGGCAATCTGATGATAACCCATGGCGTCCAGAAACTTAGCATCATGGCCACCACAAATCCATAAGTCGTCAATTCTAGGCAAAGGAAAGTCAGTTTTCTGACAGTCTTGCTGATTGTCTTGTAATCGACGCAAACCCGCCATTTCCCATTCTTCTTCTAAGATAACGATCAGATTTGAAATCCACCGAGGATAGTGGACCTCCTGAATTGCTCGCACCTCAAGCAGATTCTTGACTTCCTCCGCCACTATCTCGGCGTGATGCAAAGCTGACCTCCTTGTTCGCTGAATGACCGGCTTCGCTCCGGGGAAGACATTGAGATGATGGCAGATAAAGTTTGGATTGAGGCCGGGCATGTCATAAGGCGACCATGCGAAAACTTCAATGTTGGCCATAAGGAATTCCACCATCTCGGTCCTTTCTTGTCTTTGTGAGGAGGAGCCGAAGCAAGAAGAACTTGTCCGGCTTTCGGATCAATTCGACTTCCACCAATCCTTCCACGGCTTTGTCTTCGCCTTAGTGCCCACATCATCTAGCACTACCAGTCCTCCGGTCCCTCAATCATCTGAACAAACCCTTGGCGTTCCGGCCCATTGACCGCCACAAAAGCCTGTTTTGACATAACCCGATCGCCCCAATCTCCTCAATCGCCCATAGCCGAGGAATCTCATCACTTGGTGAAAGGTTGATGCCACGGCTCGCATAGCATGAAGCCGGCCCTACCAAGGATCAGTTGTAAGTAGATGGCACCTGCAATACCTGTAACTCAACTGTTTGACCAATCGATCCCGCTTTAACCGGGATAATTTCTCCCAAACGCCACTCCGGTTGTGAGTTGTAACCGACCAATGGCGAGGTTCGGGGCCAAATCCATGTCTCGAGTTTGAGCGCTTGAAAGCGTCAGAATACATGATCTCGACCGAACTTCCCGATCGATCAAGATCCTTTAACTTCAAAATCATTGACGCGAGAGTTACTACCAAGGCGCCATTGTGCGGTGTCTCAGATAAGGCCCAAATCTTTTGAGGAAAAGCTGATTACATCCTTTACTTCTGTCTTCCCCCTTTTGAGCGCAGGCTGAACTGACAAAACTTCCCTCATGTGTTCTGCCTTCTTAACCATGCCACGAAGCTCGCAAACACGCGCCGGTTCCACTATGCCGTGGATGACATTCACACCCACTTGTGGAGGTACATCTCGGTCACCCGGTCCGCGTGGATCAACTGGAACCGGATTTTCCTTATCTCCTCCATCAATGTAAAGGTCCAGATGCCCAGCTGCTACTAGCTCTTCTAAGTGTTGCCTCAAAGGCGCAATCCTACGCTCGGTGGCCACGCTCGATGGAAGGTACAACGGTATTTTGCATTGAAGCCTCTCGCCTGTCGCTTAGCTTAGCAGAAACCCGACGCATTCTCGTCACTGGATTTCACTAAGTATGCGATAGATTGGAATTTTGAAGACCGTGGTGATGCTTTGTTCTTGCTTTCAACCTTCACTGCATCGCCACATCATCTTGGGGTAGTCATCCCATGTAATCATTCCTGTCATTACGTCGTTCCCTACCCCGGTTCTTGCGGTTTGAACCTCGGTCTGACTCTTGAGTTCGGTCACTAGATCGGCCGAACTCTTGCCCGACTGCATGCACTTTTCCTGCCACCCTCTTGGTCGTCACGACCGGGGCTTCCTTCTCGGTTGAGGCCGAGGCATCATCCTCTACCCGGATATGCTCATTGATGCGCTGCATAAGCTGTCCCATGGTCGTTGGTTGTTGCATGGTAAGTGAGTCTCGCAGTCTATGTCCGACCGGGAGCCCACGCTTATACTGTACGATAGCAAGGTTGACCGGGCAGTCCAATATCTCGTTGAATGTCTCCCAATACTTGGAGTTGTACGCCTTGAGTGTGTCGCTCGGTTCCATCTTGATACTCAGGAGGTGATCAACTTCCTTAGGAGTTTTGGTGTTAGTCGTGAAGCGGCATTAAGACTTCGCCATTGTTGCCACCTTTCAATACTCCCCTCCGGTAGCCTTCCGAACCACTTTAATCCCAATTCACCCAAACTCGACGGAAAGATAAGGCACATAAGAGCATCATTCCGCCGGTGTCCGGCCATAACCTGTCGGAAATGACTTACATGCATGTACGGATCGGTTTTTCCATCGTAAAGGGTAAACTTTGGCTGGTGGAATCCCGCCGGAAGCGGCGCTGCTTCTATCTCCAGTGAAAAAGGAGTGGCGCTCAACCTGGCCAAATCTGTATCTAGAAGGAGTGGCGCCGCTTGACGCGGTGGAGGCATTCCGACCTCTCCGGGCGTGGGCTCAGAGGATAACCGCTGAACGCCGGCACTTTCTCGAAGCTTCACGGCGAGCCTGTTCTTTAGAACTGTCGCAAATCCTCTTCAGACAAGTGAATAGGAATACCCACGCCGTCGTCTCCGGACGCCAGGTTCAAGTGCTATCTTGCGCTACCGGACTTCTCTCGTGCAAGTCAATCACCATCTCAGAGCTCTGGTAATAGAGATTGCCGAGTGTGTCTCGACTCTGGTGGCCGAACGGTAGGGGTCGAACGGCGGATGGGTGCGCCATCGTGGTCACCCACTCCGGCCACACCCTTCCCTTTATAACGCCGCTTGAGTTTCTCCATCTCTGCCGCCATTCGCCGGATGACGGCATCTTGGTCCCGAACTTGTGTTCTGTGCGTTTGAGTGTGACTCTCTCCGCCGTCGGTGACCGTCTCGACTACGAACGCCATGACTTCTTCCGCTTATCCGCGTCTCCCTTCGCCCTCCGGTGGTGTCTCTGTGTTCGCCATCGGATGGATGGACGGAGTCCTTCTCTCGGGACAAACTCGGTGGTTCGTCGACGGCGGACAACGGTAACTCCTCGTTAGCGCCATAAACGATTTATCGATGAACCTGTAAGACAAGGTTTTATCTGCAAGCTTCCCATGACGGGCGCCAATTATGCGGGGAAAATATTCCTAGAAGCCTGCACTCTTCCTTCCGAGCTCCGTTTTTGTCCGATCACCTGAAAACACAACGGCGGTGAGCTACCCGGCGGTGTGTGGCCGGAAAACCCCTCCGACGATCAAGTTAGAACCACACACTTGGAGAAATGACTAGAGAGAGGGGAGAGAGTGTTTGAGTGTAAGTCTTACTTACAAAAATTATCCATCCTCATATGGGGTGGCGCCGACTCGTTTATATACCTCTCTGCGCCTCATATCTACTCCCATTGATCTCTCAACACGTGGCTCTACTATCCCATCTGTCAGCACACATACCATGCCTTTGTCAGGTCACACCATGCTGGATATTACCTAATCCCTAATGCCACTTTTCTTCAGAGTCTTGCAGCCCGAGTCACTTAATTCACAATACGGCCAGGCTAAAGCACGCCACGGCTTAAGCTAACCGGTGCGCAAAGATCCCTACTGATCAGGTCCGAGATATCTTGCATTCACCTTCGTCGGCCTTCCTGCCGAACAAACTCATAGCTCGGCCGACACGCCTTCCCGCACCCATCCTTGGCTTGTCGGCCTATCTCGCAAAGCATGCACTGATTCACACAAGTGCCTTAACTGAAAGCACCTTCACCAAGACTGCTTCTACCAAATCTTGTCCTACAGAATTCTCGTCTCGCAATTGTTTGGCATGGTACCAGACCATTATTTTCCCACTCAACAATAATAAAATTATCTGAATTATTAATTGAATTTTTTTTAACTTTATTAAAAACTATTAATTAACTTGATGATTTATTAATAAAATGATCTATTTATTATGAAATTAGAAACCTCAATGGGCATAATGTAATTTTTAGAACTACATGAGATAATTTGTAATTTAAATAAATCTCAGCAGCCCTAGGATCAGCCCAATATTCACGTTGGCATTGCTTGTAGAAATTTCAGCAGCCCTAGGATTACTTGGCTGGCATTGCTTGTAGAAATTTCAGCAGCCCTAGGATCAGCCCAATATTCACGTTGACATGTTAACATTCACATTGATAAGAGTGTAAAATTGACGCGCGTCCCATAGGCGGCCCGTGACGGCCCGGAGCGAGCCCGGCTCGGGCCGTAACAATGTGAATATTCACATTGACATATTAACATTTACATTGATAGGAGTGTAAAATTGGCCCGTGGCCCGAAGCCCCCGCCCGCTGCCCGTGACATGTTAACATTCACATTGATAGGAATGTAAAATTAGCCCGCGGCCTGTGGGCGGCCCGGGGCGAGCTCGGTCCGGCCCGTGACAATGTGAATATTCACATTGACATATTAACATTCACATTGATAGATGTAAATTGGCCTCAAGCTCGCCAGTTACTGTATGGCCGTTAATAATATGAATATTCACATTGACATGTTAACATTCACATTGATAAGAGTGTAAAATTTACTCGCGTCCCATGGGCGGCCGGGGGCGAGCCAAGCCCGGCCCGTTGATAATGTGAATATTTCACATTGACATGTTAACATTTACATTGATAAGAGTGTAAAATTGACTCGCATCCCATGGGCGGCCCGGGGCGAGCCCGGCCCGGCCTGTGACAATGTGAATATTCACATTGACATATTAACATTCACATTGATAGGAGCGTAAAATTAGCCCGCAGCCCGAAGACGACAGCCTCGGGTCGGGCCGGTGGTCCTAGGCCTAGGCTCGAGCTTAGGCGAGGCTTGGGCGGGCCTAGCCATTTTTTTTAATTCTTTTAAATTTTTTCTACCAAAATTTTATTATTTTTCACAAAAAAGACATTGTCCCTCAGGCGGGTTGGGCCTCGGACCGAGCCTTGAATGGGCCTTAAACGGGCTGATGGGCCGGGCTGGGCCGGGCTTCAAAGTGATGGCCTAGGCACTAACCTAGGGTCACGGACATGCTCGGGCCCGGACCCAAACGAGTGCCGCCGGTCGTATAAGCTTCGAAGCTTACCAAGGCGGGCCAATTCTACATTCCTATCAATGTGCATGTTAACATGTCAATGTGAATATTCACATCGTCAATCTGCCTGCCGGTTTATCCTGCGAGCGAAGCTTTCAGGTGGGGAAATTTTACACTCCTATCAATGTTAATGTTAACATGTCAATGTGAATATTCACATTGTCACGGGTCGGGCCAAGCCCACTTCGAGCTGCGATCGGGTTTCGGGCCGCCCACGGGCTACTGGCCAATTTTACACTCTTATCAATGTGAATGTTAACATGTCAATGTGAATATTCACATTGTCAATGGGCCCCGCCCACCCCGGTCATGGACGACGGGCTTTTGGTGGCCCATGACGCCCGCCATGGGTCATGGCGCTTTAGTTAGCCACATATGGCCAATTTTACACTCCTATCAATGTGAATGTTAACATGTCAATGTGAATATTCACATTGTCAACAAATCGGCCGTCGTCGCCGCCACTCGGCCGCGGGTTTCGGCACCACGGACACGGGTCAATTTTATACTCTTATCAATGTGAATGTTAACATGTCACTGTGAATATTCACATTGTCAACAAAGCCAGCCGGGCCCGCCTGGCCGCCACGCGCCGCGGTTTTGGGTAGCCACGGGGCGCGGGCCACTTTTATACTCTTATCAATGTGAATATTAACATGTCAATGTGAATATTCATATTGTTAACGGGTCGGGCCTGCCCTGGGCCGCCCACGGGCCGTGGGCGAGTTTCAAGCAACCACGGGGCGCGGGCTAATTTTATACTCCTATCAATGTGAATGTTAACATGTCAATGTGAATATTCACATTGTCAACGAAGCGCCCGCCGGCAAAGAAAGCTTTTGGTCGCCCACCGGACGCCGCCAATTTTATACTCTTATCAATGTGAATGTTAACATGTCAATATGAATATTCACATTGTCAACGGGTTGGGCCGGGCCCGCCTTGGGCCGCGGGCGAGCTTTTGGCCGCCTATGGGCCGCGGACCAATGTTATACTCTTATCAATGTGAATGTTAATATGTCAACATGAATATTCACATTGTCAACGGCCCGGACCGGGCCCGCCCCGGCCCGCCCATGGGCCGCAAGCGGGTTTCACGCCGCCACGGAACGCGGGCCAATTTTATACTCCTATTAATCTGAATGTTAACATGTTAATGTGAATATTCACATTTTCAACGGACCGGGCCTGCTCCGGCTCGCAGACGGGTTTCGGGCCGCCCACGGGCCAATTTTACATTCCTACCAATGTGAATTTTAAAATATGAATGTTCACATCATAAAATTGCTAATTGTTCAAAAAATATTTATAAGGGTATCAAAATTAAATATAAGGGCATAAGTGTCCAAGAAAATAGTGTAAATCAAGAAAAAAGACTTTATGGAATAAAACTATACATACATGGGACTAAATGGGTTAAAAAATTTATTCATGGATTTCTTGGGTTAAAACACTTCTAAATGGGATTTATTAATAATTTTTCCTAAAATGTGAGGCAAAAAATTAGTATATTTAGTATAATTTTAAAATTTTTTACAAAAAGTTGTGCAAAAAATAGAAAAAAAAAAAAAGAAAATTTTTGACTTTTTGGTATAAATTGTTAGCTTTTTAATTTTTTTTAATTACTTTTTAACTTTTAGACTAAAAAATAATATTACCAAACGAGACCTAAAAATATAAAAGAATAAAATAAAAAAAAAATAAGGGTAAATTACAAATACACCCCGGAGGTTTGCTTAAAATACGAATTGCCTCTTGTGGTTTGAAAAATTACAAATACCTCTTTGTCAGAATTTTTTATTTAACAGAATTAATTGAAAAAATAAATTTCTAACTGTTCACCTATACAATAATAAAATTATCTGAATTATTAATTGAATTTTTTTTAACTTTATTAAAAACTATTAATTAACTTGATCATTTATTAATAAAATGATCTATTTATTATGAAATTAGAAACCTCAAGGGGCATAATGTAATTTTTAGAACTACAGGAGATAATTTGTAATTTAAATAAATCTCAAAGGGTGTATTTGTAATGTATCCAAAATATAACTAAAAAAAGTAATTCTAAACACACTCTTAGGACATCTCCAACGGTACTCAATTTTTTCTCCAAACTTGAGTAAAATTTTGAGGAAAAGCTCTCTTTAATATCAAGTGCTCCAATGGAAGGTTTTGCGACTTCGTTAGACTACCAACCGATCGAACAGACAATCGGGGGGATGTTTGGTCGGTCGGCTGGCCAATGCAAATTTTTCATAATTTTTCTTCATGATGATCCAGAGAGTCAACAAGGTGAACGACCAGCCAATATAATTTTTTCATAAACTTTTGCTTTGAGGTGGTCATCGAAAAGGACATTAAGAGAGATAGTGAAAATCTAACGATAATGAACATTGATTTGATAAAAGACACATTGATCCTCAATTTAATTTAAAAAAAGTGAAATCTTAGATTTAATACCAATTTGATAAAACCGTTGAAGTTGAAAAAGAAAACATTTTTTTTATCAAATTTAAATTTGATGATAAATTTGATACATATTTGGAGATGGTCTTAATTGATCATAAATGATGAAGTAGATTGTGATGAACAAAAAGCGTAAAAATTCTATCACAAATATAAATGATATCACTAATTACTAATAAAATTACATATCAAAAGTGAATCCTATATTTAAGAAATAATTAGTAATTACAACATACATAGTGGATTACAAAGATCACATTTATTAATTGGTAATATTACATGTTTATGATAATCTGGTATCACAAATTATTACTATTATTATTATTATTATTATTATTATATTTTTTCATAATCTTTAAAGGTTTTTTATTTCATGAGTCTTGACTCAATATGACAATTTTCAAACCAAGTTTAAATAACGTGCTAATAAACTCGATCAGGCACATTTAAAATCCTAACGCCACCACTAACCCCATTAACTTCACCTCCTCCTCCACATCACCACCACCACCACCAATACAACCATTAATACATTAATTTCAAATGCACAACCAAATATAAGAAAACATTTTCTCTAGAAAAAAAATTTCTGTCCATATAAATTGTGTAAGACACAAAAATTGTTGAAATAAGTACATCAAAATGTCAGGCACTCTATTATTCATAAACTTGAAATACTACAATGCGACAATAGGAATTGTTAACGAGGAATAATAACCCTCTGAGCTATTTTGGCCACTTCAATGGCTGGGCTAATTTTAAGCCAAATTGCAAAGAAACCATCAAATTCGGATCTAAGACGAGAAAAAAATCCTCATCTAACATTGCATTAAGTATAAACATCTCTACAAATTTTTCATCTTTCACAACAAATGGGCCCAAGAGAGATCTCCTTCCCCATTGAATTTCGCCTACAAAATTTAATCACTTTCACCAATAAGGATGAAAAACAGTGCGATGATGCTGAGAGAGAGAGAGAGAGAGAGAGAGAGAGAGAGTACCATATCTTGGTGCAGAAATCTCATCCAAGTTATTGCAGCAATGTTCTTGAAGACAACAATTTCTTCAACGTTGCCTCCTATTTTGGCTGTAATTTTTTAGGCCAAAGAACTACACAACGGTAAATTATGTTATTAAATTCAATAATAAATAATATGGTCCAATGGGATTAAAATATATAAGCAAAACTACTTGCATCGTGCGAAAAAGTTAAAGAAACAGATAAAGATTACCTTCATCTATACTGCAAAAACTTTCAGGTGGGAATATTATATATGGGTCAACTTTTTGCTGGGATGAAAGAACAAGAGCCACTGAATTTTTACTGCAAAAATCAAGTATGAACTCATTAAAAGCTTCAGTTCCTCGCAAAAAATAAAAACAAATAAAATCACAAAAACATGACCTTAAATCATTCTGATGAACGACATTCAATTCATTAGTGGATAGAGACTTGTAAATGTCGAAGTAGCATAAGACAAGTGAGATGGGTACAGCAATTTTATGTGCTTTCAAGGTTTTGTTGAACTCTGAGAAGACAATTAAGATAATTACCTGGCCCAAGAAGGAACAAACTTTTTCGTGCAAATTTCAGCCCTTTCATCCTCTTCGTCCTCTTCATCATCCGAGCATTGATATGGAGAAATCGAATATGATTTTTCTAGACTTGTCTTGGCCATAAAGCTATCCTTTTCTGCAGTTTTTGTGAAGACACTTGTTGGCTAGGAGACCATAAACACTTTCAGTACGAGGTTCAATGTGAGAGTAAATAAGCACATCGCAAAAGAGTAGTACTATATGAATTAATGTCACAAAATGGAATCCTCAATAAGGAGTAACATCCTTTCTCACTGGCATAAATGGTGTAAGGTAAAAGCCTCAAAGTTGCTGAAACCAACCTTCCATGGGTTCCCTAAGGGATATCTACTCATGTAGAGTAATTTCAGTATTTTAATCTCTTTTTTCTTTCTTTAATGGTGGTCAAGAAAGTTTTGTAATGTGGAAGTCCTTGGGTGTTCCCTTTTTTCTTTATTTATTTTAAGATAACATCAAATGGAGTTTTACTATCATACCTAATGCTAAGGGAAAGTGGGGTAATGGGATTCAAACACCTGACCTCCTCACCAAAGGTTCTCTAGGGTATTCCTTGGGTACCTGCTGCTAGACCAAAAAGGCCTTGGCCCTGGGATATTTCCTATTAGTATGCCTACTGTCTCTTCCTCTCTACCTGCCCTTGAAACCCTGAACTGGACTCTGACAACTCATATTCAAAGCCAGCAAGCACATGGAAGGCCACTAATCATGCCTAGTGATTGCTCTGTTGTACTCTCACATATTGCACCTATTGCCGAGACTACAGAACAGAGCTGAATAACTTTGCAGATTTAAAACTCAAATAAGGGAACTCTTTCTTTTTGGAGATGTGCATGATGAGAACTTTACCTCCCCATTGTCACCAAAATGACTAAAAGCTTGACAATCCTCCAGGATTACTTGGCTGGCATTGCTTGTCGAAATTTCAGCAGCCCTAGGATCAGTCTGTGGCTTTTTCATTTTTTGATGTTTTCTCAATTCATTGTTAGATTCCTTCCCGTCGTTCACATTTTCATCCAAGAAAAGTCATCACCATAGTTGGTGTCGCGGCAACATCAAATTGAATGGAATACAGAGTGCATAAATATAGAAGGAATCTTACCATGGCACCAAATGGTACTTCTTTCTCTTTCCCTGCTCGTAATTTCTCTTCTTTTCCTCTCTGTTGTTGTCGTGGTTCTTCAATTCGCTTTCTTTTTCTTTCCTTCTCCTTCCTCTCTTCCTCCTCCCTCAGTCTTTTTCTTGCTTCCATATCAGCATCTTTTTTCTTCTGTTCCTCTTCTTTCTTTTTCTTGTTTATCTCCATTTGCCGCAAATTTTCTTGCTCTTTTCTTTCTCTTTCAAGCTTCAATGCATCCTTCTTCATCTTGCGTTCATTCTGTCTTTTTTCTTCGAGGCGCTTTGCAGCCTCCAGTGCCTTCACTTTGATATCTCTCTTCCCTACAAAGTGCCACAAAATGTCCTGATCTACCTACTAAATGAAAAATAGAAAAATAATTTTACCAATAAAAAAGGAACGTAGTCAAACAGATATGCAAGGTAGCTTCTAAGTTCTGAAATTCATGTGAAAGTCGGAGGATTGAAAGTGTAATTTACCCAAAGAAAGATTGTTGGTTCCTCATATACAAAAGAAAAAATTAAGCAAGTAAACAAACAAATCCCAAAAAAAAAAAAAAAAAATAGAAAAAAATTACCTGTGCCAACTGCAGCTGCTTGTTTTTGTTGAACTAGTGGAAGAAAGGAAGTGATGTTTGAAACAATATTGTTACGCTTAGACTCCCTCTCTAAGAGATTCTGCCCAGCTTTCCTCAAACTTGTTTTCCCTGACAATTTTGGCTTACTGAATCTGTTGTTTAGTGACTCAGTTGCCTTCTTAATACAATTTGTGCTTACTGATAAAGAGCGGTTCTCCTTTGCCTCGTTTGTACATCTCCTCTTATTGCTGTAGCGATTACCAAGCTTCTGTTTGATCCTACTTTGGGCGCCAGTAGCACTGACTTCAGTGTTTATGGAATCTAAACTATTTCTATCAGGAAATCTCTCTGCTGCAGAAACTGATGTAGGAGGGTTCACACATGCTTCTTTTATCTCTGCAAGTGGTTGTCGTTTGGCACGAGTCATCAGTGTTGAAGAAATGTCCTCTTGGATTGTATCGGCCACCTCATCTATATTTTCATTCTCTCCACTAATGCTGGGATCTTCCTCAATTGGGAAGCATGTAAGCTCTGGGTTTAAGCTCCGTTGCTTCCCTGAACTACTAGAGTTTGATGAAATTCTGTCCCAGAGCTTTCCAATACATATAAGGTTTTTTAAAACTCCAACCAAAACGACCATCAGTGTATGGTACACAATCAGAATACAACAGTCCTTCGAAAACACACTTCACTTCATCCACACAACTATAACTTGCCCTGAGCTGTTTTCCACCATCATCATCTAGATTTCCGTCCATGTGCTCAAAGAAGTCCATTTAGTACAGGGTAGTATAAATGGTGTTCCATGCAATTTGAATGTAGTGAGAATCCAAGCAGTGGGGTATGTTGGAAGGTCCAACTTGTCAAAGCTAATTCAATCTCCAATAATATGTGGTTGTTCATTCTCTTCAGGTTGTTCATTAGCATGACCCATTCTTAAATTGGGGCCCAGAGTGAATGAAAACATTATATGAGGATTTCTTTGAAATCTTTTCATTCACTCTGGCCCCAATTTAAGAATGGGTCATGCTAATGAACAACCTGAAGAGAATGAACAACCACATATTGTTGGAGATGCAATTAGCTTTGACAAGTTGGACCTTCCAAGTACCACAGTAAAACGTGCTAGTGTTCTCGAATGCCTTTGCAACCAACGTACAGTGTTCTCGAACAGCCTTTTAAATCCACCATTCAATTCTCAGCTACATTCAAATTGCATGGAACACCAGATTTATACCAGTCTGTACCAAATGGACTTCTTGAGCACATGGACCTGAGGAGTACCTTAAATCTAAATGATCATGGTGGAAAACAGCTCAGCTATGAAGCATGGACACTACAAAATTAGTGTCGTGGCAGTGTCCGACCCACGGACACGCCGGGGACACGGGGACACGCCTCCAACACGTACGGGACACGCCAGATGGCGTGTCCCTTTAATTTAATGATTTTTTTGGAAGGGGACACGGCGGGGATACGGTGGGGACACGCGTGTCTCCATCTGGACAGGCCATGGGACACAGCGGGGCTATTTTTTGAATTTTTTATATTTATTTGGGGTCAAAGTATAATATTTATAAAGTTTAAAAATAAAATAAAATAAAACGGCAAAGCCCTAATCGAACGAGTAAAATCAGACCTGCGAAGAGCTTGTTTCTCTCAGTCGAAGCCTTCTCAAGTCGATCGAACCTCTCTCTCTCGGCCGCATCTCAAGTCCATCAAGACCTCCGATCCAATGCCTCACTGCTTCATCCATCTAGTCGCTCGACCTCCGATCCAGTGGTCTTCGAAGATAAGCCTCTGTCGCCTCTTTCTCTTTCTCTTTCGCCTCTTTCTCTTTCACTCTCTCTCTCTCTTTGCTCTGGTTTAATTGCGAGCAGTATGATTTTTATTTTTTATTTTTTATACGTAAGATTTATATGTAAGATTTTTTATATTGATTCTTATTTCTCTTTTTATTTAAGACGAGTATGACTTTTGAGACTAAATCTGATTTTTATACAAGAGTGATTTCTATTTCTCTATTTTTTTTTATTTTTTTTTCATTTGTTTATATGTTTATATACATATATGTAGGCTTTTTTTTCTTTTTTTTTTTTGTAATTATATGTTTATATATATGTATATATATAAAAAACTGTATTTAATGAAAAAATTATAAGTTTATATATATACATATATACAGTATGTTTAACTGTTATTGTTATATATTATACAATTTATATAATAACTATTATTATATAATAGTTATTATATAACATAATAATACTTATAAGATAATATGTAATACATATTATAAGATAATATATACTTATTAATAAATAAATAAATAAATACATATATGTAAAATAAAATAAAAAAATTAATTGGAACACATTATTTAAAAAATATAATAAATAAATAAAATAATTAATGTGCATTAAAAAAATATATTTATAAAAAAATTAAAAAATTTGCCGTGTCCCCTGCCGTGTCTGTGTCTCCATTTTTTAGAAACTCTCGTATCCCGTGTCCGTGTCCGTGTCCGTGTCCGTGTCCGTGTCCGTGTCCGTGTCCGTGCTTCATAGCAGCTCAGGGCAAGTTATAGTTGTGTGGATGAAGTGAAGTGTGCTTTCGAAGGAGTGTTGTATTCTGATTGTGTACCATACACTGCTACATATTTCTATACACTTTCACACATTTTTTGATAAGTAATTAATTTATTGAGAAAGCATCAAGAAGATGCAATGAAACCAGAACAAGAAAAGCAAAAAAACCTTGCCTAACCAATTACATCATCCAAGAAATCTAAGAAAGAAAATATATCTGGATCCACTTTACATTCCAACCAACTATACAAAGTAACCAAAAAACGATCCTCCAACCATGAGACCGAACGCTGTAGATCTTGAAAGAGTCTCCTATTGCGTTCCAACCAAACCAACCACATCAAGCAAGAAGGCGCCAACAACCACACCCGTCTCCGTTGCCTCCCAACTCGGGCCCCCCTCCAACTCCACAACATGTCAATAACCCCCTTTGGTTGCACCCAAATAATCCCGAAAAGAGAACAGACCATCGACCAAAGTCTAGAAGCAAAAGAACAATGAAGAAACAAGTGGTCAACCGTCTCCGCATCTACACTTTCACACATTTTTATACACTTTTTACATGTATATCGAGGCTAATGACTGGAGCATGAACTATTTAAAATCAATTTACATGAAATTGCACCCGAAATTGCGGCATCACATGACTTGTATCAGTTTGTGATCATACTGAAACATCATTTACTTCAAGCTTTAAAACAAAAGATAAATTGCACTGATCTCTACTGAGGGTTCCAACTTTGACACAAACCTCTCATACTTGACAGGGTGAAATTGGCTGTGATGGAAGGGATACAAATAAGACAACCCCTTTCACGTTCAAGCACCAACAATTAGGATCCCTTGTCTCAAATTTGACCAAACACTCAGTAGAGAGGTTTCTGTCAAAGGATCCCTCTACTAAGATCCCTTGTTTATGATAATCTGGTATCATAAATTATTATTATTATTATATTTTTTCATAATCTTGAAAGGTTTTTTATTTCATGAGTCTTGACTCAATATGACAATTTTCAAGCCAAGTTTAAATAACTTGCTAATAAACTCGATCGGGCACATTTAAAATCCTAACGCTACCACTAACCCCATTAACTTCACCTCCTCCTCCACATCACCACCACCACCACCAATACAACCATTAATACATTAATTTCAAATGCACAACCAAACATAAGAAAATATTTTCTCTAGAAAAAAAATTTCTGTCCAAATAAATTGAGTGTAAGACACAAAAACTGTTGAAATAAGTACATCAAAATGTCAGGCACTCTATTATTCATAAACTTGAAATACTACAATGCAACAATAGGAATTGTTAACGAGGAATAATAACCCTCTGAGCTATTTTGGCCACTTCAATGGCTGGGCTAATTTTAAGCCAAATTGCAAAGAAACCATCAAATTCGGATCTAAGACGAGAAAAAAATCCTCATCTAACATTGCATTAAGTATAAACATCTCTACAAATTTTTCATCTTTCACAACAAATAGGCCCAAGCGAGATCTCCTTCCCCATTGAATTTCGCCAACAAAATTTAATCACTTTCACCAATAAGGATGAAAAACAGCGAGATGATGCTGAGAGAGAGAGAGAGTACCTTATCTTGGTGCAGAAATCTCATCCAAGTTATTGCAACAATGTTCTTGAAGACAACAATTTCTTCAACGTTGCCTCCTATTTTGGCTGTAATTTTTGAGGCCGAAGAACTACACAACGGTAAATTATGTTATTAAATTCAATAATAAATAATATGGTCCAATGGGATTAAAACATAAGCAAAACTACTTGCATCGTGCGAAGAAGTTAAAGAAACAGATAAAGATTACCTTCATCTATACTGCAAAAACTTTCAGGTGGGAATATTATATATGGGTCAACTTTTTGCTGGGATGAAAGAACAAGAGCCACTGAATTTTTACTGCAAAAATCAAGTATGAACTCATTAAAAGCTTCAGTTCCTCGCAAAAAATAAAAACAAATAAAATCACAAAAACATGACCTTAAATCATTCTGATGAACGACATTCAGTTCATTAGTGGATAGAGACTTGTAAATGTCGAAGTAGCATAAGACAAGTGAGATGGGTACAGCAATTTTATGTGCTTTCAAGGTTTTGTTGAACTCTGAGAAGACAATTAAGATAATTACCTGGCCCAAGAAGGAACAAACTTTTTCGTGCGAATTTCATCCCTTTCATCCTCTTCGTCCTCTTCATCATCCGAGAATTGATATGGAGAAATCGAATATGATTTTTCTAGACTTGTCTTGGCCATAAAGCTATCCTTTTCTGCAGTTTTTGTGAAGACACTTGTTGGCTAGGAGACCATAAAAACTTTCAGTACGAGGTTCAATGTGAAAGTAAATAAGCACATCGCAAAAGAGTAGTGCTATATGAATTAATGTCACAAAATGGACTCCTCAATAAGGAGTAACATCCTTTCTCACTGGCATAAATGGTGTAAGGTAAAAGCCTCAAAGTTGCTGAAACCAACCTTCCATGGGTTCCCTAAGGGATATCTACTCATGTAGAGTAATTTCAGTATTTTAATCTCTTTTTTCTTTCTTTAATGGTGGTCAAGAAAGTTTTGTAATGTGGAAGTCCTTGGGTGTTCCCTTTTTTCTTTATTTATTTTAAGATAACATCAAATGGAGTTTTACTATCATACCTAATGCTAAGGGAAAGTGGGGTAATGGGATTCAAACACCTGACCTCCTCACCAAAGGTTCTCTAGGGTATTCCTTGGGTACCTGCTGCTAGACCAAAGAGGCCTTGGCCCTGGGATATTTCCTATTAGTATGCCTACTGTCTCTTCCTCTCTACCTGCCCTTGAAACCCTGAACTGGACTCTGACAACTCATATTCAAAGCCAGCAAGCACATGGAGGGCCACTAATCATGCCTAGTGATTGCTCTGTTGTACTCTCACATATTGCACCTATTGCCGAGACTACAGAACAGAGCTGAATAACTTTGCAGATTTAAAACTCAAATGAGGGAACTCTTTCTTTTTGGAGATGTGCATGATGAGAACTTTACCTCCCCATTGTCACCAAAATGACTAAAAGCTTGACAATCCTCCAGGATTACTTGGCTGGCATTGCTTGTCGAAATTTCAGCAGCCCTAGGATCAGTCTGTGGCTTTTTCATTTTTTGATGTTTTCTCAATTCATTGTTAGATTCCTTCCCGTCGTTCACATTTTCATCCTAGAAAAGTCATCACCATAGTCGGTGTCGCGGCAACATCAAATTGAATGGAATACAGAGTGCATTAATATAGAAGGAATCTTACCATGGCACCAAATGGTACTTCTTTCTCTTTCCCTGCTCGTAATTTCTCTTCTTTTCCTCTCTGTTGTTGTCGTGGTTCTTCAATTCGCTTTCTTTTTCTTTCCTTCTCCTTCCTCTCTTCTTCCTCCCTCGGTCTTTTTCTTGCTGCCATATCAGCATCTTTTTACTTCTGTTCCTCTTCTTTCTTTTTCTTGTTTATCTCCATTTGCCGCAAATTTTCTTGCTCTTTTCTTTCTCTTTCATGCTTCAATGCATCCTTCTTCATCTTGCGTTCATTCTGTCTTTTTTCTTCGAGGCGCTTTGCAGCCTCAGCAGCCTCCAGTGCCTTCACTTTGATATCTCTCTTCCCTACAAAGTGCCACAAAATGTCCTGATCTACCTACTAAATGAAAAATAGAAAAATAATTTTACCAATAAAAAAGGAACGTAGTCAAACAGATATGCAAGGTAGCTTCTAAGTTCTGAAATTCATGTGAAAGTCGGAGGATTGAAAGTGTAATTTACCCAAAGAAAGATTGTTGGTTCCTCATATACAAAAGAAAAAATTAAGCAAGTAAACAAACAAATCCCACAAAAAAAAAAAAAAACAGAAAAAAATTACCTGTGCCAACTGCAGCTGCTTGTTTTTGTTGAACTAGTGGAAGAAAGGAAGTGATGTTTGAAACAATATTGTTACGCTTAGACTCCCTCTCTAAGAGATTCTGCCCAGCTTTCCTCAAACTTGTTTTCCCTGACAATTTTGGCTTACTGAATCTGTTGTTTAGTGACTCAGTTGCCTTCTTAATACAATTTGTGCTTACTGATAAAGAGCGGTTCTCCTTTGCCTCGTTTGTACATCTCCTCTTATTGCTGTAGCGATTACCAAGCTTCTGTTTGATCCTACTTTGGGCCCCAGTAGCACTGACTTCAGTGTTTGTGGAATCTAAACTATTTCTATCAGGAAATCTCTCTGCTGCAGAAACTGATGTAGGAGGGTTCACACATGCTTCTTTTATCTCTGCAAGTGGTTGTCGTTTCGCACGAGTCATCAGTGTTGAAGAAATGTCCTCTTGGATTGTATCGGCCACCTCATCTATATTTTCATTCTCTCCACTAATGCTGGGATCTTCCTCAATTGGGAAGCATGTAGGCTCTGGGTTTAAGCTCTGTTTCCCTGAACTACTAGAGTTTGATGAAATTCTGTCCCAGAGCTTTCCAATAGGAGACATATAAGGTTTTTAAAACTCCAACCAAAAGCGACCATCAGTGTATGGTACACAATCAGAATACAACACTCCTTCAGCACACTTCACTTCATCCACACAACTATAACTTGCCTGAGCTGTTTCTCATCATCATCTAGATTTAAGGTACCTCCGTCCATGTGCTCAAGAAGTCCATTTTAGTGCAGACTAGTACTAATCTCCGGTGTTCCATGCAATTTGAATATGGGCGAGAATTCCAGGGTATGGGGCTGCTAGCGGTTGCAAAAGCAAAAGAGAACACTAGCACGTTTTCTTGTGGTGCTTGGAAGGTCTCTTGTCCAAAAAAAAAATTGCATCTCCAACAATATGTGGTTGTTCATTCTCTTCAGGTTGCTCATTAGCATGACCCATTCTTAAATTGGGGCCCAGAGTGAATGAAAACATTATATGAGGATTTCTTTGAAATCTTTTCATTCACTCTGGGCCCCAATTTAAGAATGGGTCATGCTAAGGAACAACCTGAAGAGAATGAACAACCACATATTGTTGGAGATGCAATTAGCTTTGACAAGTTGGACCTTCCAAGTACCACAGTAAAACGTGCTAGTGTTCTGGAACAGCTTTGCAAATCCACTGTCTGAATTCTTAGCTACATTCAAATTGCATGGAACACCAGATTTATACCAGTCTGTACCAAATGGACTTCTTGAGCACATGGACCTGAGGAGTACCTTAAATATAAATGATGATGGTGGAAAACAGCTCAGCTATGAAGCATGGACACTCCAAAATTAGTGCCGTGGCAGTGTCCGACACGCGGACACGCCGGGGACACGGGGACACGCCTCCGACACGTACGGGACACGCCAGATGCCGTGTCCCTTTGATTTAATGATTTTTTTGGAAGGGGACACGGCGGGGACACGCGTGTCTCCATCTGGACACGCCCTGGGACACAGCGGGGCTGGTTTTTGAATTTTTTATATTTATTTGGGGTCAAAGTACAATATTTATTAAGTTTAAAAAAAAAAAAAAAAAACGGCAAAACCCTAATCGAACGAGTAAAATCAGACCTGCGAAGAGCTTTTTTCTCTCAGTCGAAGCCTTCTCAAGTCGATCGAACCTCTCTCTCTCAGTCGCAGCCCTCCGAAGTCCATCGAAGACCTCCGATCCATTGTCTCACTGTTTGACCATCCAATGCCGACCTCGAGCGATCGTCTTGAAGGTAAGCCTCTGTCGCCTCTTTCTCTTTCTCTTTCGCCTCTTTCTCTTTCACTCCCTCTCTCTCTTTGCTCTCGTTTCGACTCAGACTCAGACTGAGTATGATTTTTATTTTTTATTTTTTATACGTAAGATTTATATGTAAGATTTTTTATATTGATTCTTATTTCTCTTTTTATTTAAGACGAGTATGACTTTTGAGACTAAATCTGATTTTTATGCAAGAGTGATTTCTATTTCTCTATTTTTTTTATTTTTTTTTTTTCATTTGTTTATATGTTTATATACATATATGTAGACTTTTTTTTTTTTTTTGTAATTATATGTTTATATATATGTATATATATAAAAAACTGTATTTAATGAAAAAATTATAAGTTTATATATATACATATATACAGTATGTTTAACTATTATTGTTATATATTATACAATTTATATAATAACTATTATTATATAATAGTTATTATATAACATAATAATACTTATAAGATAATATGTAATACATATTATAAGATAATATATACTTATTAATAAATAAATAAATAAACACATATATGTAAAATAAAATAAAAAAATTAATTGGAACACATTATTTAAAAAATATAATAAATAAATAAAATAATTAATGTGCATTAAAATAAAAATATTTATAAAAAAATTTAAAAAATTTGCCGTGTCCCCTGCCGTGTCCGTGTCCCTATTTTTTAGAAACTCCCATGTCCCGTGTCCGTGTCCGTGTCCGTATCCGTGTCCGTGTCCGTATACGTGTCCGTGTCCGTGCTTCATAGCAGCTCAGGGCAAGTTATAGTTGTGTGGATGAAATGAAGTGTGCTTTCGAAAGAGTGTTGTATTCTGATTGTGTACCATACACTGCTACATATTTCTATACACTTTCACACATTTTTATACACTTTTTACATGTATATCGAGGCTAATGACTGGAGCATGAACTATTTAAAATCAATTTACATGAAATTGCACCCGAAATTGCGGCATCACATGACTTGTATCAGTTTGTGATCATACTGAAACATCATTTACTTCAAGCTTTAAAACAAAAGATAAATTGCACTGATCTCTACTGAGGGTTCCAACTTTGACACAAACCTCTCATACTTGACAGGGTGAAATTGGCTGTGATGGAAGGGATACAAATAAGACAACCCCTTTCGCGTTCAAGCACCAACAATTAGGATCCCTTGTCTCAAATTTGACCAAACACTCAGTAGAGAGGTTTGTGTCAAAGGATCCCTCTACTAAGATCCCTTGTTTATGATAATCTGGTATCATAAATTATTATTATTATTATTATTATTATTATTATTATTATTATTATATTTTTTCATAATCTTGAAAGGTTTTTATTTCATGAGTCTTGACTCAATATGACAATTTTCAAGCCAAGTTTAAATAACTTGCTAATAAACTCGATCGGGCACATTTAAAATCCTAACGCCACCACTAACCCCATTAACTTCACCTCCTCCTCCACATCACCACCACCACCACCAATACAACCATTAATACATTAATTTCAAATGCACAACCAAACATAAGAAAACATTTTCTCTAGAAAAAAAATTCCTGTCCAAATAAATTGAGTGTAAGACACAAAAATTGTTGAAATAAGTACATCAAAATGTCAGGCACTCTATTATTCATAAACTTGAAATACTACAATACGACAATAGGAATTGTTAACGAGGAATAATAACCCTCTGAGCTATTTTGGCCACTTCAATGGCTGGGCTAATTTTAAGCCAAATTGCAAAGAAACCATCAAATTCGGATCTAAGACGAGAAAAAAATCCTCATCTAACATTGCATTAAGTATAAACATCTCTACAAATTTTTCATCTTTCACAACAAATAGGCCCAAGCAAGATCTCCTTCCCCATTGAATTTCGCCTACAAAATTTAATCACTTTCACCAATAAGGATGAAAAACAGCGAGATGATGCTGAGAGAGAGAGAGAGAGAGAAAGAGTACCATATCTTGGTGCAGAAATCTCATCCAAGTTATTGCAGCAATGTTCTTGAAGACAACAATTTCTTCAACGTTGCCTCCTATTTTGGCTGTAATTTTTGAAGCCGAAGAACTACACAACGGTAAATTATGTTATTAAATTCAATAATAAATAATATGGTCCAATGGGATTAAAATATATAAGCAAAACTACTTGCATCGTGCGAAGAAGTTAAAGAAACAGATAAAGATTACCTTCATCTATACTGCAAAAACTTTCAGGTGGGAATATTATATATGGGTCAACTTTTTGCTGGGATGAAAGAACAAGAGCCACTGAATTTTTACTGCAAAAATCAAGTATGAACTCATTAAAAGCATCAGTTCCTCGCAAAAAATAAAAACAAATAAAATCACAAAAACATTACCTTAAACCATTCTGATGAACAACATTCAGTTCATTAGTGGATAGAGACTTGTAAATGTCGAAGTAGCATAAGACAAGTGAGATGGGTACAGCAATTTTATGTGCTTTCAAGGTTTTGTTGAACTCTGAGAAGACAATTAAGATAATTACCTGGCCCAAGAAGGAACAAACTTTTTCGTGCGAATTTCATCCCTTTCATCCTCTTCGTCCTCTTCATCATCCAAGCATTGATATGGAGAAATCGAATATGATTTTTCTAGACTTGTCTTGGCCATAAAGCTATCCTTTTCTGCAGTTTTTGTGAAGACACTTGTTGGCTAGGAGACCATAAAAACTTTCAGTACGAGGTTCAATGTGAAAGTAAATAAGCACATCGCAAAAGAGTAGTACTATCTGAATTAATGTCACAAAATGGACTCCTCAATAAGGAGTAACATCCTTTCTCACTGGCATAAATGGTGTAAGGTAAAAGCCTCAAAGTTGCTGAAACCAACCTTCCATGGGTTCCCTAAGGGATATCTACTCATGTAGAGTAATTTCAGTATTTTAATCTCTTTTTTCTTTCTTTAATGGTGGTCAAGAAAGTTTTGTAATGTGCAAGTCCTTGGGTGTTCCCTTTTTTCTTTATTTATTTTAAGATAACATCAAATGGAGTTTTACTATCATACCTAATGCTCAGGGAAAGTGGGGTAATGGGATTCAAACACCTGACCTCCTCACCAAAGGTTCCCTAGGGTATTCCTTGGGTACCCGCTGCTAGACCAAAGAGGCCTTGGCCCTGGGATATTTCCTATTAGTATGCCTACTGTCTCTTCCTCTCTACCTGCCCTTGAAACCCTGAACTGGACTCTGACAACTCATATTCAAAGCCAGCAAGCACATGGAAGGCCACTAATCATGCCTAGTGATTGCTCTGTTGTACTCTCACATATTGCACCTATTGCCGAGACTACAGAACAGAGCTGAATAACTTTGCAGATTTAAAACTCAAATGAGGGAACTCTTTCTTTTTGGAGATGTGCATGATGAGAACTTTACCTCCCCATCGTCACCAAAATGACAAAAAGCTTGACAATCCTCCAGGATTACTTGGCTGGCATTGCTTGTCGAAATTTCAGCAGCCCTAGGATCAGTCTGTGGCTTTTTCATTTTTTGATGTTTTCTCAATTCATTGTTAGATTCCTTCCCGTCGTTCACATTTTCATCCTAGAAAAGTCATCACCATAGTTGGTGTCGCGGCAACATCAAATTGAATGGAATACAGAGTGCATTAATATAGAAGGAATCTTACCATGGCACCAAATGATACTTCTTTCTCTTTCCCTGCTCGTAATTTCTCTTCTTTTCCTCTCTGTTGTTGTCGTGGTTCTTCAATTCGCTTTCTTTTTCTTTCCTTCTCCTTCCTCTCTTCTTCCTCCCTCAGTCTTTTTCTTGCTGCCATATCAGCATCTTTTTTCTTCTGTTCCTCTTCTTTCTTTTTCTTGTTTATCTCCATTTGCCGCAAATTTTCTTGCTCTTTTCTTTCTCTTTCATGCTTCAATGCATCCTTCTTCATCTTGCGTTCATTCTGTCTTTTTTCTTCGAGGCGCTTTGCAGCCTCAGCAGCCTCCAGTGCCTTCACTTTGATATCTCTCTTCCCTACAAAGTGCCTCAAAATGTCCTGATCTACCTACTAAATGAAAAATAGAAAAATAATTTTACCAATAAAAAAGGAACGTAGTCAAACAGATATGCAAGGTAGCTTCTAAGTTCTGAAATTCATGTGAAAGTCGGAGGATTGAAAGTGTAATTTACCCAAAGAAAGATTGTTGGTTCCTCATATACAAAAGAAAAAATTAAGCAAGTAAACAAACAAATCCCAAAAAAAAAAAAAAAAATAGAAAAAACTTACCTGTGCCAACTGCAGCTGCTTGTTTTTGTTGAACTAGTGGAAGAAAGGAAGTGATGTTTGAAACAATATTGTTACGCTTAGACTCCCTCTCTAAGAGATTCTGCCCAGCTTTCCTCAAACTTGTTTTCCCTGACAATTTTGGCTTACTGAATCTGTTGTTTAGTGACTCAGTTGCCTTCTTAATACAATTTGTGCTTACTGATAAAGAGCGGTTCTCCTTTGCCTCGTTTGTACATCTCCTCTTATTGCTGTAGTGATTACCAAGCTTCTGTTTGATCCTACTTTGGGCCCCAGTAGCACTGACTTCAGTGTTTGTGGAATCTAAACTATTTCTATCAGGAAATCTCTCTGCTGCAGAAACTGATGTAGGAGGGTTCACACATGCTTCTTTTATCTCTGCAAGTGGTTGTCGTTTGGCACGAGTCATCAGTGTTGAAGAAATGTCCTCTTGGATTGTATCGGCCACCTCATCTATATTTTCATTCTCTCCACTAGTGCTGGGATCTTCCTCAATTGGGAAACATGTAAGCTCCGGATTTAAGCTCCGTTGCTTCCCTGAACTACTAGAGTTTGATGAAATTCTGTCCCAGAGCTTTCCAATAGGAGACATATAAGGTTTTTTAAAACTCCAACCACAACGAGCATCAGTGTATGGTACACAATCAGAATACAACACTCCTTCGAAAGCACACTTCACTTCATCCACACAACTATAACTTGCCTTGAGCTGTTTTCCACCATCATCATCTAGATTTAAGGTACTCCTCACGTCCATGTGCTCAAGAAGTCCATTTGGTACAGACTAGTATAAATCTGGTGTTCCATGCAATTTGAATGTAATTGGACAATGGGGTATGTTTCTTGTGGTACTTGGAAGGTCCAACTTGTCAAAGCTAATTGCATCTCCAACAATATGTGGTTGTTCATTCTCTTCAGGTTGTTCATTAGCATGACTCATTCTTAAATTGGGGGCCCAGAGTGAATGAAAACATTATATGAGGATTTCTTTGAAATCTTTTCATTCACTCTGGGCCCCAATTTAAGAATGGGTCATGCTAATGAACAACCTGAAGAGAATGAACAACCATATATTGTTGGAGATGCAATTAGCTTTGACAAGTTGGACCTTCCAAGTACCACAGTAAAACGTGCTAGTGTTCTGGAACAGCTTTGCAAATCCACTGTCTGAATTCTCAGCTACATTCAAATTGCATGGAACACCAGATTTATACCAGTCTGTACCAAATGGACTTCTTGAGCACATGGACCTGCGGAGTACCTTAAATCTAAATGATGATGGTGGAAAACAGCTCAGCTATGAAGCATGGACACTCCAAAATTAGTGTCGTGGCAGTGTCCGACACGCGGACACGCCGGGGACATGCCTCCGACACGTACGGGACACGCCAGATGGCGTGTCCCTTTAATTTAATGATTTTTTTGGAAGGGGACACGGCGGGGACACGGTGGGGACACGCGTGTCTCCATCTGGACATGCCATGGGACACAACGGGGCTGTTTTTTGAATTTTTTATATTTATTTGGGGTCAAAGTATAATATTTATAAAGTTTAAAAATAAAATAAAATAAAACGGCAAAGCCCTAATCGAACGAGTAAAATCAGACCTGCAAAGAGCTTGTTTCTCTCAGTCGAAGCCTTCTCAAGTCGATCGAACCTCTCTCTCTCAGCCTCAAGTCCATCAAGACCTCCGATCCATTGCCTCATCTGCTTCATCCATCCATGCGCCGACCTCCGATCCAGTTGTCTTCGAAGGTAAGCCTCTGTCGCCTCTTTCTCTTTCTCTTTCGCCTCTTTCTCTTTCACTCTCTCTCTCTTTGCTCTCGTTTCGACTCAGACTCAGACTGAGTATGATTTTTATTTTTTATACGTAAGATTTATATGTAAGATTTTTTATATTGATTCTTATTTCTCTTTTTATTTAAGACGAGTATGACTTTTGAGACTAAATCTGATTTTTATGCAAGAGTGATTTCTATTTCTCTATTTTTTTTATTTTTTTTTTTTCATTTGTTTATATGTTTATATACATATATGTAGACTTTTTTTTTTTTTTTGTAATTATATGTTTATATATATGTATATATATAAAAAACTGTATTTAATGAAAAAATTATAAGTTTATATATATACATATATACAGTATGTTTAACTATTATTGTTATATATTATACAATTTATATAATAACTATTATTATATAATAGTTATTATATAACATAATAATACTTATAAGATAATATGTAATACATATTATAAGATAATATATACTTATTAATAAATAAATAAATAAACGCATATATGTAAAATAAAATAAAAAAATTAATTGGAACACATTATTTAAAAAATATAATAAATAAGTAAAATAATTAATGTGCATTAAAATAAAAATATTTATAAAAAAATTAAAAAATTTGCCGTGTCCCCTGCCGTGTCCGTGTCCTCATTTTTTAGAAACTCCCGTGTCCCGTGTCCGTGTCCGTGTCCGTGCTTCATAGCAGCTCAGGGCAAGTTATAGTTGTGTGGATGAAGTGAAGTGTGCTTTCGAAGGAGTGTTGTATTCTGATTGTGTACCATACACTGCTACATATTTCTATACACTTTCACACATTTCTATACACTTTTTACATGTATATCGAGGCTAATGACTGGAGCATGAACTATTTAAAATCAATTTACATGAAATTGCACCCGAAATTGCGGCATCACATGACTTGTATCAGTTTGTGATCATACTGAAACATCATTTACTTCAAGCTTTAAAACAAAAGATAAATTGCACTGATCTCTACTGAGGGTTCCAACTTTGACACAAACCTCACATACTTGACAGGGTGAAATTGGCTGTGATGGAAGGGATACAAATAAGACAACCCCTTTCGCGTTCAAGCACCAACAATTAGGATCCCTTGTCTCAAATTTGACCAAACACTCAGTAGAGAGGTTTGTGTCAAAGGATCCCTCTACTAAGATCCCTTGTTTATGATAATCTGGTATCATAAATTATTATTATTATTATTATTATTATTATTATTATTATTATTATATTTTTTCATAATCTTGAAAGGTTTTTTATTTCATGAGTCTTGACTCAATATGACAATTTTCAAGCCAAGTTTAAATAACTTGCTAATAAACTCGATCAGGCACATTTAAAATCCTAACGCCACCACTAACCCCATTAACTTCACCTCCTCCTCCACATCACCACCACCACCACCAATACAACCATTAATACATTAATTTCAAATGCACAACCAAACATAAGAAAACATTTTCTCTAGAAAAAAAAATTTCTGTCCAAATAAATTGAGTGTAAGACACAAAAATTGTTGAAATAAGTACATCAAAATGTCAGGCACTCTATTATTCATAAACTTGAAATACTACAATGCGACAATAGGAATTGTTAACGAGGAATAATAACCCTCTGAGCTATTTTGGCCACTTCAATGGCTGGGCTAATTTTAAGCCAAATTGCAAAGAAACCATCAAATTCGGATCTAAGACGAGAAAAAAATCCTCATCTAACATTGCATTAAGTATAAACATCTCTACAAATTTTTCATCTTTCACAACAAATAGGCCCAAGCAAGATCTCCTTCCCCATTGAATTTCGCCTACAAAATTTAATCACTTTCACCAATAAGGATGAAAAACAGCGAGATGATGCTGAGAGAGAGAGAGAGAGAGAAAGAGTACCTTATCTTGGTGCAGAAATCTCATCCAAGTTATTGCAGCAATGTTCTTGAAGACAACAATTTCTTCAACGTTGCCTCCTATTTTGGCTGTAATTTTTTAAGCCGAAGAACTACACAACGGTAAATTATGTTATTAAATTCAATAATAAATAATATGGTCCAATGGGATTAAAATATATAAGCAAAACTACTTGCATCGTGCGAAGAAGTTAAAGAAACAGATAAAGATTACCTTCATCTATACTGCAAAAACTTTCAGGTGGGAATCTTATATATGGGTCAACTTTTTGCTGGGATGAAAGAACAAGAGCCACTGAATTTTTACTGCAAAAATCAAGTATGAACTCATTAAAAGCTTCAGTTCCTCGCAAAAAATAAAAACAAATAAAATCACAAAAACATGACCTTAAATCATTCTGATGAACGACATTCAGTTCATTAGTGGATAGAGACTTGTAAATGTCGAAGTAGCATAAGACAAGTGAGATGGGTACAGCAATTTTATGTGCTTTCAAGGTTTTGTTGAACTCTGAGAAGACAATTAAGATAATTACCTGGCCCAAGAAGGAACAAACTTTTTCGTGCGAATTTCATCCCTTTCATCCTGTTCGTCCTCTTCATCATCCGAGCATTGATATGGAGAAATCGAATATGATTTTTCTAGACTTGTCTTGGCCATAAAGCTATCCTTTTCTGCAGTTTTTGTGAAGACACTTGTTGGCTAGGAGACCATAAAAACTTTCAGTACGAGGTTCAATGTGAAAGTAAATAAGCACATCGCAAAAGAGTAGTACTATATGAATTAATGTCACAAAATGGACTCCTCAATAAGGAGTAACATCCTTTCTCACTGGCATAAATGGCGTAAGGTAAAAGCCTCAAAGTTGCTGAAACCAACCTTCCATGGGTTCCCTAAGGGATATCTACTCATGTAGAGTAATTTCAGTATTTTAATCTCTTTTTTCTTTCTTTAATGGTGGTCAAGAAAGTTTTGTAATGTGGAAGTCCTTGGGTGTTCCCCTTTTCTTTATTTATTTTAAGATAACATCAAATGGGGTTTTACTATCATACCTAATGCTAAGGGAAAGTGGGGTAATGGGATTCAAACACCTGACCTCCTCACCAAAGGTTCTCTAGGGTATTCCTTGGGTACCTGCTGCTAGACCAAAGAGGCCTTGGCCCTGGGATATTTCCTATTAGTATGCCTACTGTCTCTTCCTCTCTACCTGCCCTTGAAACCCTGAACTGGACTCTGACAACTCATATTCAAAGCCAGCAATCACATGGAAGGCCACTAATCATGCCTAGTGATTGCTCTGTTGTACTCTCACATATTGCACCTATTGCCGAGACTACAGAACAGAGCTGAATAACTTTGCAGATTTAAAACTCAAATGAGGGAACTCTTTCTTTTTGGAGATGTGCATGATGAGAACTTTACCTCCCCATTGTCACCAAAATGACTAAAAGCTTGACAATCCTCCAGGATTACTTGGCTGGCATTGCTTGTCGAAATTTCAGCAGCCCTAGGATCAGTCTGTGGCTTTTTCATTTTTTGATGTTTTCTCAATTCATTGTTAGATTCCTTCCCGTCGTTCACATTTTCATCCTAGAAAAGTCATCACCATAGTTGGTGTTGCGGCAACATCAAATTGAATGGAATACAGAGTGCATTAATATAGAAGGAATCTTACCATGGCACCAAATGGTACTTCTTTCTCTTTCCCTGCTCGTAATTTCTCTTCTTTTCCTCTCTGTTGTTGTTGTGGTTCTTCAATTCGCTTTCTTTTTCTTTCCTTCTCCTTCCTCTCTTCTTCCTCCCTCAGTCTTTTTCTTGCTGCCATATCAGCATCTTTTTTCTTCTGTTCCTCTTCTTTCTTTTTCTTGTTTATCTCCATTTGCCGCAAATTTTCTTGCTCTTTTCTTTCTCTTTCAAGCTTCAATGCATCCTTCTTCATCTTGCGTTCATTCTGTCTTTTTTCTTCAAGGCGCTTTGCAGCCTCAGCAGCCTCCAGTGCCTTCACTTTGATATCTCTCTTCCCTACAAAGTGCCACAAAATGTCCTGATCTACGTACTAAATGAAAAATAGAAAAATAATTTTACCAATAAAAAAGGAACGTAGTCAAACAGATATGCAAGGTAGCTTCTAAGTTCTGAAATTCATGTGAAAGTCGGAGGATTGAAAGTGTAATTTACCCAAAGAAAGATTGTTGGTTCCTCATATACAAAAGAAAAAATTAAGCAAGTAAACAAACAAATCCAAAAAAAAAAAAAAATAGAAAAAAATTACCTGTGCCAACTGATGCGATTGCTAACCAGGAAGGAAAGGCTGATTATGTCACAGAACCAGACCATATTTTAGATGGGCCAGCTGATTATGCCACAGAACCAGACCTGATGGCCTCCCAACAAGACACAAATTAGAAGTCAATCTATTATTTTCAGTTTTGACACTAGTCATCATATTGACTTGATAAATCACAATTTTATCATCATACAAAACCATGTCAGTGTGAAACATAACATGTAGCCAAGCATACTGCTGTGTGCTCAGAATTCTTTTTTTGGCAATATCAAGAAACTCATTTGTGAACAAGCTATTTTAAAACTTTTTGACTTTTTATAAAAAGATGTGCAAAAAGTAAAAAAAATGATATTATAATGACCTTTTAGCTTTTTGGCTAAAAGTGAAAGTTCCCCAGCTAAGTGAATTATTAGCAACTAAAGAAATTAAAAGACGCTAGGCTGATAATAAATCAATAACTTGTGACAATACTCAAGGAAAAATATCTTGTACGGACATCTACTGTCATTTCTTTTTCTTTTTTTTTTATAGCACCACTGCACTTGACATGGAAATAACCAAGTGCGTTGCACATGCTTTCAGTGTTGGCTTCAACAAATTTCAAACAAGTGCATCCATTTTGGGCCTTCAGTAGTGGCTTCCCCAAGTAAGATGGAAGGTCAGGGGTGAGTGAGTTTAGAAGAACAAATATAGAACCTATTAAGGCTGTATTTGGATTATGAATTCGGGGAGAAATTGGAAAGGGAAAAATGAGTGAAATGTGAATGAAATATAGCTACATTTCACCTATATTTCACCCACCTTTTCCTTTTCACTTTCCAAATCCATGATCCAAACACAGCCTAAAACTAATTCCAAAATTAAATAAAAATTCATAGTTGCGTGTGCAATGTTTGTCTAAGACCCATATAGAAGAAAAATGGGTAGATGCCCTCGACACCAGTCGAGCAGAAATTTGAATGAAATTGAAACACTACTTGGTTACTGAAAATGCGAGAAAAAAAATCTAAAATTTTAAACTCATTCAATCTATTGATTTAATATCTGAAATGTTTGAAAAGCTTAATTCAACAAAGTCGTAAACTTTTGCATTATGCTCAGTCCGGATGATCAAAATGATAGATTTGAGTATCGCAATTACAAATTGAATTCTTTACGCTAACCAAAAGAACCCTAAATGCTTGAACATGAGAGAGAGAGAGAGAGAGAACCTTTGGGATCTGAAGATTGAGAGTCGAATTTAGGGTTCCACAGCCATGAAGGAGGAGTGATTCCATCAATGAGGAGTTTGGAAACGAGGTGTCGAGTGTACAAGTCTGATCGTTGGTTGACTTGTTCGATGATCCGATTCTTTCGATCGAAGATCTGGACGAATAGCTTCTCTAGGGTTGTCATCTTCGGAGAATCAACACGCCATGGATGCTGTCAAATGTAATCTAGAGAGAGAGAGAGAGGGGGTCATGGCAGAGGTCTGTTGCTTATTGCCGCGGATTGAAATTCAAATTTTGAGAAATCTTGTGCCCTGGATTTCTATCTGGTACTAGGCGTGTAATTTTGGCCCGTGCCCACGGCCGCCCGAAACTTGTCCGCAGCTTGAGCTGAGCCCAGCCTATTAAGGTTCGTTTAGACTCGAGTTCAAGTCTAGCCCCAGTCCTTGAGTCAGTGCTTGGACCATCATTTTGAAGTTCGATCCGGCCCATTGATTCGCTCAAGACATGTCCAAAAGCCTGGCTCATCCGATGCTCTCTGTTATTTTTAATAGAAAATAATAAAATTTTGGTGAAAAAAATTTTTTAAAAAAATTTAAAATTTGTTTAAGTCCACCCAAAGCCCAAGTCCAGGGACCCCGCTCAAAACCCGAACACCCCTGGGCCTGGGCCTGGGCTTGAGCCTGTGTAGCGACCCTAATTTTTTTGTAAGCCTTTATTTATTTATTTATTTTTATTATTTTATTTTGACTTTATTAATTGTGTGGCTACATGAGAATTTAATGTGGTATTAAATTAATTTAATGAGTTAGTTAATTATATATAATTAATCCAAATATTTATATTTATATATTTATATATATATTAAAAAAATAAATTATTGATATAAATTTTATATAAAATATTTATATTTATATTTATATATGCGATCTATTTGTATAATATAATATAATAAGAAATTAAGTTATTATATATAATATAATATAAGTATTCAACTAGGTTTAGAAGTTCATAAGAAAAGAAAGAAAGGAAAAAACAGAGCAATTCGTGAGAGAGAGAGAGAGATTGATTAATCAAAGACAACTAGGAGATCAATTCCGACAAAGAAAAGGAGAACGACGGAAAAAGGAGAAGAATGTGGAGAAAAAAGAATAAAAAAGATTAGGGTTTTATTTTGGTGGCTTTAATTCTCCAAGTTATTCTTTGATCTTCAAAAAAATATTGTGAGTACAAAATTCACTTCCCTTAATTTATAATTAATTCGTTGTTTTTATGTATATTGTGAGTATAAAAAATTATTCTTTATCTATTTGATATTGAATTGATTTTCATATTTGCATGTAGATGATTGATCAATCGATTTTAATTATTTTGATTAGTTGTGTATGTAAGGTTTAGGATTTTTAGATAATTGAATGGTTTTGATTATTTTGTTTAGTTGTGTATGTAAGTGAGAGGGAAATTTATGAGCTGGATTGGGCCGTGGTAATGACCGGGCAGATTGTGGGCCGAACATGTTTTGGGTCGCGGTAGCTTGGGCTTAGCTGGAGAAGGTTATGCCCGGTAATGGCTCAGGACCATGCTAGGACCAAGCTACTTGGGCTTGTTTAAGTGGGAACCGAGCTAATTGGGGTAATTTGCCCGAGATGATGGAAGCCGGTCCTGTTCCCACAGTTCGCTTCCTAGTCTGGTTGAAAGGTCTTTGCCATCGACCAACCAAATTTTGAGCTCATTTATACGGAATGCAAATGAGCTTGGTCGTCATTGAGCTCGGAGAACGGAGCGCTCTAATTTGTGCAAAGACGGCCATGATGAGATGTCAGATCTTTGCGCCGAGCTCCCAGTAGTGTGGACTGGCAGTTTGGTTAGGTGATGTTCAGCTAGATTTATGCTGACAGATGGGATAGTAACACCACGTGTCGAGAGACTAATGGGAGTAGATTTGGGGCGCAGAAGGTATTTAAGCATGTCTGCACCCCCCATGTTGGAGAAAGGAACATTTGGTAAGAAAAATACTTACACTCAACTCCCTTCTCTCTCTCTCTATCCCTGTGTGTGTTCTGACTTGATTGTCAGAGGGGTTTTCCGGCCACACACCGCCGGGTAGCTCACCACCATTGTGCTCGCAGGACGATCGGACAGACAGGAGCTTGGAAGAAAGGAGTGCGGACTTGCCTGAATATTTGCTCCCCGCACAATTGGCGCCGTCTGTGGGAATCTTTGAAAGACAAAACCTTGTCTTCCAAACTCGTCTGATCGCCGTCCATGGCGAACAACGACGAGATTCCGTTGTCCGCCATCGACGGAGTTACCCCGGAGTCAGGCAGACAGAAAGAAGGACATCCAGCCATTCCTCCAATGGCGGACCTGGAGACATCCCCTGGAGGACATTCAAGAGACGCGCGAGATAAGCGCAGAAGAAGCTTTGGTCATTCTCGGAGTCCAGACGGTCACCGGCGACGGAGAGAATCGCACGCCAGACGTCTGGAGCACAAGCTAAGGGACCAAGACGCCGTTATCCGAAGAATGGCAACGGAGATGGAGGATCTCAAACGGCATGTCAAGGGTAAGGGTGTAGCTGGAGTGGGAGACCACAGTGAGGGCACCCACACTCGCCGTTCAGGCAGTCAGAGCCAACGACACACTCCATCCCTTTCTATCACTAGAAGTTACAAGGTTGGGGATTCCGACGCACACGTAGAGAAGTCCAGCGCGCAAGATAGCACCTATCAACCCTCACGTCCGGCGACGACGTCGAGGTATTCTTATTCCATTCGTTCAGAGGATTTGTGGGTAGTCTTGAAGGAACGGGCTCGCCGATAGGAGGCTCAGAGGGTGCCGGCGTTCCAGCGGCTATCCTATGGGGGTCGTGCTAGTGAAAAGGTCCTCATACCACCACCCTGCCCAGCTGCGCCTCTCCTTCTAGACACAGACTTGGCGAGGCTGAGCGCCACACCTTTTTCCCTGGAAATAGAAACAACACCACTTCCCGCAGGCTTTCACCAGCCAAAGTTCACGCTCTACGACGGAAAGACCGATCCATACATGCATGTAAGCCACTTCCGGCAGGTCATAGCCGGACATAGGCAGAATGACGCTCTAATGTGCCTTATCTTCCCGTCAAGTTTTGGCGAGCTGGGCTTGAAATGGTTTGAGAGGCTGCCGGAAGAGAGCATCGAAAGGTGGCAGCAATTGGTGGAAGCCTTTGTGATGCATTTCAAAACCAATACCAAAACGCCGAAGAAAGTTGACCACCTTCTTAGTGTCAAGATGGAGCCTAGCGACACACTCAAGGCTTACAACTCCAGATACTGGGAAACCTTCAACGAGATCCTAGACTGCCCGATCAACTTGGCCATCACCCAAAGATAAGCGGTCTCACTTGGGACATAAATTTGAGGACTCGCTCACCACAAGCCACCCAACATCCATAGGCCAGCTAATGCAGCGTATCAACGAGCACATCTGAGTAGAGGATGACGCAGCAGCTTCCACCGCGAAGATGACTCTGGTGGTCGCAGACAAGAGGACGGCTGGCAAGGTACATGCGGTCGGACAGGAGACTAATCGTTCAAATGATCGTGCCGAGGAATCTGACCGAGGATCAAATCGCTGAAACCGAGGCAGGGGTCGACGGAATGACCGAGATGAATACCCCTGCGATAACGTAGCAGATGCACACAGAAGATTGAAAGCCCGGACGGGCGTTACCATGGTCTTTAAGATTCCAATCTACCGCATACTTAGCGAAATCCAAGATGAGGATTACGTCTGGTTTCCTGCTAAGTTAGGCGATGCGCAAAAGGGTTTCAATCCGCGGTACCGCTGCACATTTCACCGGGAGCGCGGGCACCGGACATAGGACTGTTTGCCTCTAAAGCAGCATTTGGAGGAGCTAGTCGCAGCAGGACACTTGGACCTTGACATTGATGGGGGTGCGAAGGCCGCACATCAAGCCCCGGTTGATCCGCGTAGACCGGATGACTTTGAGGCACTCCCTTAAGGAGTCATTAATGTGATCCACGGCATTGTGGAATCGGCGCGTGTCTGCGAGCTCCGAGGTATGATCAAGAAGGCATAACACATGAGGGAGGTTTTGTCGGTCTAGCTCGCGATCAAAAGGGACAAGACCGAAGAGAAAGACGTGATCAGTTTCTCTACAAAGGGACTTAGAGTGCATCCAAACGCCGCACAACGATGCCTTAGTGGTCACGCTACGCGTCAAGGAGTTCGATGTCAAGCACATCTTGATCGACCAGGGAAGCTCGGTCGAGATCATGTATTACGACACATTCAAACAGCTCAAACTCCGAGATATAGACTTGGCTCCGGCAATTTCGCCTCTGGTTGGTTTCAACTCGCAACTGGAGTGGCCTTTGGGCAAAATTATTCTGCCGATCAAAGCAGGATCCGTGGTCAAGCAAGTGGAGTTCTGGGTATTACAAATGCCATCTACTTATAACCCGATCCTTGGAAGGGGATGGCTTCACGCTATACAAGCCGTAGTGTCGACCTACCATCAGGTCATGAGGTTTCCCTCGGCTATGGGGGAAATTGAGGAAGTTTGGGGTGACCAAGTCATGTCGAAGCAATGCTTTGTGGCAGTAAACGGGAGCCGAGCCGCCAAAGGTTTCGTCCAGATGATTGAAGAGCCAGAAAACCATGGAGTCCTTGAAAATGTGGGTTCCAGGGCTGAGGACAAAGCCGTTGAGGAGTTGGTAGAAGTACGGATTGACACTGAAAACCCGAGCAAGTTCTTCTTGCTCAGCTCGAGCCTTACTGCCCAAGAGAGGACCGAGATGGTGGAATTCTTGATGGCAAATATCGAACTCTTCGCATGGTCGCCCTACAACATGCCCGGCATCGATCTGAGTTTTATTTGCCATCACCTCAATGTTTTCCCCGGGGCAAAGCTGGTCATTCAGAGAACAAGGAGATCGGCGTTACACCACGCCGAGGTAGTTGCAGAAGAGGTGAAGAACTTGCTTGAGGCACGGGCAATTCAGGAAGTGCACTACCCTCGATGGATTTCGAACACGGTTGTTGTGCCCAAGAAGAATGGGAAGTGGCGTGTTTGCGTCGACTACAAGACCGTCAACCGAGCTTGCCCTAAAGACAGCTTTCTACTGCCCAGAATAGACCAACTATTGGACTTAACGGCTGGACATAACAGGCTCAGTTTCTTGGATGCCTACCGCGACTATCATCAGATTGCCATGCATGGCCCCGACCGTAAGATCACCTCTTTCACCACTCTAAGGGGACTCTTCTGCTATCGAGTTATGCCTTTTGGTGTGAAAAATGCCGGGGCAACTTTACAAAGAATGGTGACCAAGATGTTCGCTCCTCTATTAGGCCGGACAATGGAGGCTTATATTGATGATATGGTGGTCGAAAGCCAGTATCAAGCAGACCACTTGTCCGACTTGGCCGAGATATTCGCCATTCTCAAACGACACAAGCTACGCCTGAATGCGTCTAAGTATGCCTTTGGTGTGGGATCCAGAAAATTTTTGAGCTTTCTAGTCACAAACCAAGGCATCGAGACAGACCCCACACAGATTTGAGCCGTGCAAGAATTGAATTTCGGCTAAGAACGCAAGATCTGCCGGAATACGCCGCTTAACCGATTTATAATGGGTCATCGATCGTCACCGCCGTTCTTTCAAGCTTTGAAATCCAAGTTCTCATGGGATGAAGAATGTGATCGAGCTTTGGCCGAGCTGAAGGAGTATATGTCTTCAGCGCCACTATTGGTCACACCGAAGCCTGGCGAAGAACTTTACCTTTATCTGGCCGTTTCGCGGCATGCAGTCAGTGTCGTGCTTGTCCGGTCGGAAGGAATCAAGCATGTCTTCATCTTCTACGTCAGCAAAACCTTGCTACCGGTAGAGTCGAGATATTTGCCGCTGGAAAAAATTGCATTGACACTGATGATGGCCTCCAGGAAGTTGGCGCATTATTTCCATGCTCATACTATTATCGTTTTGACCGAGTTTCCCCTCAAAGCCTTGTCCGAACGGGCGGACTTCTCCGGTCGAATTCTCAAGTAGGCGGTCGAATTGGGACAGTTTGACGTCAAGTTCCAGCCGCGCACTGCCATTAAAGCTCAGACATTAGGCGATTTTGTTACTGAATTCTCACCTGGAACTCATCCGGCATGCCCGGTAGATCTTGCCACGGCAGAGGAGGCGGTGCATACGGGCTCGATCGAAGTAACACAGCACGGCGATGTTGGCGACGCGGAATTTGCGCGCCCCGCCGAAGAACTTTCAGCTAGTACGATACTACCACCTGGCGATGCTACGACGGACTTGGGCATGATCGACCAACCTGCTCTTGTCCGGTGCCGCATCACCAAGAGGGAAAATGGAACCGATCAGCGTTGAACTTGTAGCCGTGCAGCCGAGCTACCGTGGTAACATCAAACTTTAGGCTTCCCAGGACCCATCAGAATGTTGGAAGCTCTTTGTGGGAGAAATGTGGAAACGTTTTGTAGATGGGGCTTCTAACCGCCACGGTGCCGGGCTGGGCATAGTCCTGATTTCGCCAGGCGGGCTAACCATCGAACACTCTATCACCCTTGGATTCCCTGCATCAAATAATGAGGCTGAGTATGAGGCGCTTTTGGCTGGGCTCAAGAGCGCACTTCAGAAACATGCATCCAATCTGATGGTTTACAGTGATTCTCAACTCATGGTTAACCAAGTTTCTAGGGTTTACGAAGCTAAGGATGACAGGTAGGAATGGCAACAGGGTGGGGCGGGGCCGGGGATCACCCTCCCTGTCCCCGATCCCGATGGCAGAACTTTCTTCCGTCCCCGTCCCCATCTCCGACGGGAAACCCACTACCGCCCCCGCCCCCGCCCCCCAACGGGGATCGGGTTTCCCCGACCCCGAAAATCCCCGACCAAAAAAACAATATCAACATCTCAGCAACATCAAGAACATCAAAAGAACAAAAAAACAAAACAAAACAAAACAATATCTGTCTAATGGACGACAAAACAATCTGTTCAACACACCCACACAACAATAATCATCAACAACAACATATATATATATATATAACAATCATAAAAAAAAAGTAATCATAGATATATATATACAGATATATATATACACAACAATCATCAAAAAAAAATTCAGATCTGAGGGAGGGCTCATGGACGAAGGGAGGGCTTCACGAATCACGATCTGACGAAGGGCTTCCCAGACAAAGGGCTTTTTCTTTTTCAGATCTGTTCAGACAGAGGGTTCACGATCTGACAAAGGGCTTCAAGATCTGACGGTGATGGATGGAGGGCTTCACGGATGGAGGGATCTGATGGACGGAGCACTTCACGGATAGAGGGAGAGGGAGAGGGAGAGGAGATGAGAGGGAGGGAGGGAGAGAGATGAGACTGAGATTTGAGTCAGTAAGTGAGGGAGAGAGAGATGAAGGCCACGGTGAGAGTGAGAGAGACACAGAGGAAGTGAAATGGGAAAATAGGTTTGGTTTATATATATATATATATATATATGAGGGGTAAAAGAGTATTTCACTTTGGGGATAATTCGGGGACGAGGACGAGCCGGGGCTTGAACACTGATCGCCGTCCCCGGCCCGAAATTGGTCGGGGATTTAATTTCAAATACCATCCCCGTCCCCATGGGGGTATTTTTTGGGAAAAAACCATCCTAATCGGGGTTAGGGGATCGTGTCCCCATCGGGCCGGGTTCAAATTGCCATCCCTAATGACAAAATGACGAAGTACCAAGCTCTGGTCAGAGACCACATCAAACGATTCCAGGCGATAAAGGTCCAATAGATTGGTCGTGAAGACAGCAGCAGAACAGATGAATTGGCCGACCTTACTTCCATGGTCGATAGCATATCTCCCTACCTTCTCCTGATTGAATTCCTTCCGAGGCCCAGCATTGAGGAAACTGGGCAGACATAAGTACTCTGCGCCGAGCTAGGTCCTTCTTGGATGGACCCTATTATCATCTTTCTCAGAGAACGGACCCTTCTAGCCGACAAGAAGGAAGCACATAAAGTCCGGATGAAGTCAGAGTGGTTTTGGCTCTCTCCATCTGGCGCTTTATACAATAAGTATTTCACCGGTCTTTTATTTAAAGTGTGTGCACCCAAGTAGCGTGGAAGCCTTCCTGTACGAAATTCACGAAGGCATCTATGGCAGTCACATAGGGGGCAGATCTTTGGCCTACCGTGCTATCTCGCAAGGATATTGGTGGCCGTGCATGCAAGCCGACGCGCAGAAGTATGTTCGCAAATGTGAGAAGTGCCAGAAGTTTGCCCATCAAATCCACCAGCCGGCCAGGAAACTTCTTCCACTCACCAGCCCTTGGCCTTTTGCGATGTAGGGGCTAGATATAGTGGGGCCACTTCCAACGGTACCAGGCAACCGGAAGTTCTTCATCGCGGCTACAAACTACTTCACCAAATGGGTTGAAGTTGAGCCTTTGGTAACAATCAAGGAGAAAGACGTCAAGAGGTTTGTCTGGCAGAATGTGGTAATGTGGTTTGGCGTCCCCAAAATTCTGATCTCTGATAACGGCACCCAATTCGACGGCCGCCTATTCAGAGGATTTTGTGAAGACTTAAAAATTGAATTCTACAACTTTACCCCGGCTTATCCGCAGTCTAACGGTCAAGCCGAAGCATCGAACAAGATCATTCTTGATGGGTTGGAGAAAAGGCTTGAGAAAGCCAAGGGAAAATGGGCCGAGGAACTCCCAAGCGTCATTTGGGCCTACCGAACAACCCCGCGGCGATCTACCGGGGAAACTCCTTTTGCCTTTGGCATACGACATGGAGGCGGTCATCCCTTTGGAAGTTGGTATGCCCACCCTCAGAAGTGAAAGTTTTGAACTCGAGCTGAACTTTGACGCCATCGCCCTGGAATTGGACCTCATGGAAGAATGCCGGGAAAAGGCTCTCATCCATGTAGCCGCCTACCAACAAGAGCTTTCTAGAAAATACAACAAGACGGTGCACCCCAGACCGTTCAAAGTAGGCGACAGGGTTTTAAGGAAGGTCATGGGCAATACCCTGGTGCCAGGTGAAGGCAAACTAGGGGCAAACTGGGAAGGACCCTACAAGATAACAGGTCTGGCGGGCAAGGGGGCATACCACTTGGAGGATTTTGAGGGAAGACGAATACCCCGGCCATGGAATGCAGCCAACCTCAAACTGTACTATTTTTAGCTTTTATAGTTTGTGTTCTTTTTGTGCAAAGGGATTTTTTGCCTCACTTCGAAATGTAATATTCTTTTTGTCAATATATAGAAGTGTCTCATCTTTGCCTTAGCATTCTGATTGTTGCTTTGCTAAACTTTTAGATCACAACTGAAATGTTTTACTTCGGTTGACCGAGTTGATGATTTGCTCAACTTTGAAATCTTAACTGAGATGTTTTACTCCGATTGACCGAGTTGATGATTTGCTCAACTTTGAGATCTCAACTGAGATGTTTTACTCCGGTTGACTGAGTTGATGATTTGCTCAACTTTTAGATCTCAACCGAGATGTTTTATTCCCGTTAACTGAGTTGATGATTTGCTCAACTTTGAAATCTCAACCGAGATGTTTTACTCCGGTTGACTGCGTTGATGATTTGCTCAACTTTTAGATCTCAACCGAGATGCTTTATTTCGGTTGACTGAGTTGATGACTTGCTCAACTTTGAAACATTAACCGAGATGTTTTACTCCGATTGATTAAGTTGGGGATCTGCTCAACTGTAGATAAAACCGAGATGTTTTGTTCGGTTGGATGAGTTGATGATTTTCTCAATGTTTATATTCAGACAGAGATGTTTTATTCCGGTTTAATGAGTTGGTGATTTGCATGGCCGAGGTGGTGTTACCCGATTGCATCGGTGTAATTTCAGCACTGTGCAAACACTTGACGAAATTAAAACTTTTCATTGATGTGCAAAATAATTACAAGAGGTGGGGCAGATAGCCTGGTTACATGTTCAAACAAAAAAGAGAGAAAAAGGGAAAAACTAAGCTAAGGGGGAAAGCTCTGCGAATTCGTCCCCGGTGGTTGTGGTTGCTTCCAGGTCGACTGTGGTTGTGGTCTCCTAGACGCCCGTCGACACATGGCCGGCCTACTTTGGGCGGTTGTTACCCTCAGCATTTTCTTCGGTATCCTCCACGTCCTCTACCTCGGCCTTAGCCTGCAGTGCGCTGAAGACATCGTTGGCGTATGGCACTAAGTAGGACGGCAGGAAGGCAGCAAGGGGAGAGGCGAACACGTTGGTTCCAGATCCTTGGCCGAGCTGTTCGCAAGCAGCCTTCCACCCAGCCTTGAAAAAGATGTCCTGGGTGGCATGGACTTGCTTCGTGTAGTTTTCCTCGGCCTCCGTGAAATCGGCGTTATTGGCATCCTCCAGCTCCTGCTTCCTTGCTTGTTTCAGCGCATCAAGCTCGGCCCGGAGCGCATCCCTTTCTTTCTCGGCAGATTCAAGCTGGCCGAGCAGCCGGAAGTTGTCAGAGTTGGCCATTTGCAGTGAAGACTTGGCCCACCCAAGCTCGACTTGGAGGCTCTTAACCTGACTGGCAGAGTCAGTTGCCCTCTACCAGAGTCGGTGGATCCTTTCCATCACCAAGTGTTGTTTTTGGATGGCCTGCAAGAATAAAACTTTATCAGAGAAAGGAAACCGAGCAAACACTTGCGAAATTTGAGTAAATTTTTTTTGAGATTCTTACCCTAGTCATGGACTTGACCGAGGATTTCACCAACCGGGTGTCTGGCAAATGGTCATTACAAACCACGTCGCACGGAAGAATGAGAGCTTTGGAGAGATCGAAGGCGAGCAGATACTCTTTGTCGCCCTTAACAAAAGCTGTTGCTAGGATCTCCTAGCCCCGGTGTTTGAGCTGGGGCCTCCATGCCGGTGTTGGGTCGACGGTGACGGCAGGCTGCTCGGTGTTAAGCTCGGTTACCAGCTTGGCAGAAGGGTCTGCGTGAGGCTTTGTGCCAGCCTAGCGGGTTTCTCTGTCGGCTTGCCCGGCGGTGGGAGAAGCCAATGCAACCACGGTCCCGCTGGTTTGACCGGCAGGAAGAGAGCGGGTTTGGATGCTCGAGATCTCGGTTGAGGCGGCAGTGATCAGGTTCTTAATGCGACTCCTCTTGGCCATTTCTTCTGCCTCGGTTAAACGGATGAAGGGGACGTCTGGCAGTCTAGGATCTAGAGTCGGAGATAGAGTGCGGAGAAAGTCTGTGACCTTACTCCTGCGTGGAGCTGAGTACCGGTATGTTGGTGTGTAACCGATGAGGTCATGGCAGTCCCGATTGCGGTAGCGCAGTGCAGTTCTGATGGCAGCTTCATTGGGGAAGTGATAGTGGGCTTGCAAGGCTTTGATCGCTGCAAAGGAAAGCAGAAAAATGTTAAGTATAGAATATTGAAGAAAAGCAATTGACCGAGCAAGTTAGCATGGCTTACATGTGGAGCCGAAGTTCTTGCTAATAAACCAGCCCGGTACGTCGGTTGTTTCATAGTTTCCAGACACCCAGAAGAAGTCATCGTCGTGTAAGTCCTTGTCTGGGGTGCCGGTTATTATTTTTTCTTTGCCCGGTCGAATTTTTAAGTAATAGACGAGGTCATCGCCCATGTGCTCAAGGGTGTATTGACGGAGTATCTCGGCTAAACCTAAGTTGGTTCCTAGCCGGTTGTTCAGCTCGTGGACCCCGTTGACTATTCGGTAAGTGTTGGTTGAAACTTGAGTGGGTGCTAGCCCGGTGCGGCGCAAGAATTCGGTCATCAGTGGGTTGACCAGGAAGCAGAGGCCTCATTCAATGATGGATAGCATGGTGAAGGGGCATTGGTCTAGTCTGCCCTAAGGGTTGGTGTCTATGGCGCCGAGCTCTAATTGAACATCTGCCGGGATATCGTATTCTTCCCAGAAAGCGGCCAAGGCAGCTAGGGTGTCGACAAGAAAGCGGTATTGCCCCATGTGAAGCCAGTTGATTTAGTTCAGCTGAAGTGGATTGGCACAGACTGAAGTTAAGACGGCTGCTCGGTCTTTGAGAGCCTCAGTATTGGTCTATGGTCCCCTTGGACTCTGCAGGAAAATGAGGGTAATTGTGAGTGGGAGCGCGGTCGCGCAAAACGAGCTTGACTTTAGCTCGGTCATGAATAATGCAAGACCACTTCGGTCGCAAAGGCAAACCAAGGAGCTCGGTAGCTCAAGCGGACCAGATGTTAGCCCGGTCGAGCGGCCAAGTCCTCTATCTACCTCGGTTTCTACTAAGGGTTAAGCAAACTTGTAATTTGCTCGGTCTTGATATTTTTTGGGATCAAAAGAAGACCTGGAGCCCGGTCCGCTCCAAATCTTCATGTGTTCATGTGTTCATCACTGAGATTGAAGAACAGCGAAGAGAATAGGGGCAAGTGAGGGTTTTGGGAGGGGTATGTCCTAAAACCTACGGATTTTGTGCCCTAGAATGTGAAAAACCAAGCGAAAAAGTAATCAAAAAATGATTCGAAGGACTTACCAGTTGGGGGCGGAGACTTCTTTTTCGAGCACGAATGTAAGGAAGGGCAGGAACGAAGTTTGCTAGGGATGCTTGAGCTCTGGAACGTCGATGGCTTGAGGAGAGTCAGTAAGATTGTGAGGAGGTAAAACATGGCATGTTTATAGGGGTGAAAGAGCGCCAAAAGTTTCGAACGTGAAGGGACGTGATGGTTGGCTGCTCAAGGCCAATAGGCGAGTGACAGGTGTCCCCATTAACGGCGACATCAGAGTTGAAGAGACAGGATGGCAAGTCGAGGCGTCGACCGGGCAAGTTTCGAAGGCAGGTATGTCAACAAGCTCGATCACCGTCTTGCAGACTGAGAACCGAGGAAGAGTTACCCCAGATGGACAGGTAATCCCAGTCACGCTTTTGTGGACGGAATTAAGGGGAAATTGAGAGGGAAATTTATGAGCTAGATTGAGCCGTAGTAATGACCGGGCATATTATGGGCCGAACATGTTTTGGGCCGCGGTAGCTTGGGCTTAGCCGGAGAAGGTTGTGCTCGGTAATGGCTCAGGAACATGCTAAGACCAAGCTACTTGGGCTTGTTTGAGTAGGAACCGAGCTAATTGGGGTAATTTGGCCAAGATGATGGAAGCCGGTCCTATTCCCACAGTTCGCACTTATAGCCCGGTTGGAAAGGTCTTCGGTTTACCGACTCAACCAGCCTTGAGCTCGGCTATGCCGGAATGCAGCCGAGCTCGATCGTCATTGAGCTCAAAGAACGGAACACTCTAGCTTGTGCAGCACGGCCATTGACAGCCGAGATGCTGCATCCCGGCTGCCGAGCTCCCAGTAGTATGGGCTGGCAGTTTGTTTAGGTGATGTTCAGCTAGATTTATGCTAACAGGTGGGATAGCAACACTACGTGTCGAGAGACTAATGGGAGTAGATTTGGGGCGCAGCAGGTATTTAAGCATGTCTGCGCCCCCCATGCTGGAGAGAGAAACATTTGGTAAGAAAAATACTTATACTCAACTCCCTTCTCTCTCTCTCTCTATCCCTGTGTTTGTTCTGACTTGATCGTCAGAGGGGTTTTCCGGCCACACACCACCGGGTAGCTCACCGCCGTTGTACTCGCAGGACGATCGGACAGACAGAAGCTTGGAAGAAAGGAGTGCGGGCTTGCCTTAATATTTGCTTGCCGCACAATAAGGTTTAGGATTTTTTTATGATTGATTGATTTTAATTATTTTGATTAGTTGTGTATGCCAGGTTTATGATTTTTATATGGATTTTTTTTATGGTTGTAATCACACTCATGGTTATATGAAATTAAAATTAATTAAGAACTCATAGATAAATTCCTTCTACTCCACCATGACTCCATGGATTGTTATTTTATTTGAGTGACGGTGAGAAAGAGTGTATAAAAAAATTGAAGATTATGAGATTTATTTGAATACCTTTGGCTTGGCATTGTTATGTTGTTCTCATGAGTGAGATGTTTTGTATATGTATATGTATATTGTTACCTCATTCTCATGAGTAGACAAGTGTTTTGATTTACGTGCGTACGTATATGTTAACCATCCGGGGAGTGTGGGTCAAACTCGGGACGATATCCCCGTGCAAGTTTGGCTTCGGAGCGGTGTTAGGTATACAGGAGACACATGGGATATATGTGTAGGCCGGAAATGGAGGGCCGAAGTGGTGGAGTTAAGGTACAAAGAACTAAATATGAGTTTATTGTTATAGTGTGAATTGTATTAATTTATACATGTTGAAAAATAGTAAACGACCTCGATAAATTATGAAATTTGAGCAGAGGCGTGTATACGTGATTCTAGACAACTTTTGTGTTTTAACTATTTATTAAAAAGATCGATTAGGACTTATAATTAAATGATATTGGTTATAGTAGTTTTGATTCTTTTTAGCAATGCAGATTTTAGAGGCTGTTTTAACTCACGAAACAAGCTCATTTTTATTGGTTTCTCATAAACTAAAGTAAAACGTTATTCTGAATATTTTTCGTGTTTTGAACTTTTCCGAAAGAATTCATCTTACAGCAGTTTCTTTTCGTTTTCAGTTCTAGATTTTTCGATCGAATTTCATTTAGAATTTTCTATTAAGTTTTTCTCTCAACCTGTTCAGTTTCTGCTAGATTCGTTCGCATTGTCTTTTAGGAAATTTAATTCTATACAACTTTTGTTCTTTGAGTTTTGGTCAATTCCAATTATTTAAGTATGAAACGGTGCATTTTTATACTTTTTCAGCAAGTTACTTATGATTAAATTATACTAACTTTATATTTTTTTCAGGATAGTAGGTCTTACTAACTTTTTTTTTTATGCAGGCCTGACCCACCATATTTTTATTTCTATTTTGTTTATTTTATCCTTAATTTATATTTTGTTGTGTACGGGCAAGAAACCAAATGCCACCGTATCTCGAGAAACTACCCATTCATCTCGGTGCGGTTCGAACTACTTATCTTGTGTCGTAAAAAGAATTTAATGTATTTTTATTTGTGTTTGGTAGATACGTGGGTGTTAAATCTTATACTCATACCAGTATACCTGTATACTGATCCGTTTTGTCTCTTAACAACTCGAGTGCGTTTTGTTTGAGCGCAGCCGAGCTTCCTTTGCAGGATTATTTGGGACTACGGTGATGACGTGAAATCACTATAGTTGTTGAATATGTCGCTTGGACTTCTTGTGTTTTCTTGAGTTAGGGTTGAAATTAGTTTAGTTATTTATTTATTTATTTTTGACCTTAGTATTTTGACAATTTGGCATGGTTTGTAACTTTACATTATTTAAGTTATTTTGACTATTTATTATTGCTTTAATGTTGGAGGTATTAGTTAGTTATGGAGTTATAATTGATGGTTTGATTGGCGTTTTGTTAGTTTTTTTTTTATCTCTTGTAATCTTTTGGAGGATGAAAATTTACTTAGACCTTATGGTGACGAGAACGTTTAGTTTTTTTGTTTCGGATGATGGAATATTAACTGAATGTTTAATTGTCCAATTTTTGGAGCGTGACAGCCTGAGCCTAATTTTCTGGCTCATGGGCTGGCCCGGCCCGACTCGATTTTTTGGCGAGAGCCCAAGGCCCGACGTGGGCTTGGCCCGACCTGAGTCCTGATGGGCCGGGCCGGGCCAAAATTACAACCCTATCTGGTACCCATGAAAGGATTAGATTTTAGGCCTTTATTATTATTAGGGTAAATTACACTGACACCTCCTGAGATTTATGTTTATTACAGTTTTTCCCCTCACATTTTGAAAATCGTATCTCTCCTGAGGTTAAAAGTTTCATTACAGATTCTCCCCCTCAGCAATTTAATTTTATTTAAATACCAATTTTTCCCTTGCTAGGTAAATTATATTGACACTCCTCACATTTTAGAAATTACAATCCACTCCCTAAGGTTTAAAGTAGCATTACCAATTGCCCCCACGGTTAGTATTAGTTGGGAAAAAAATTCATTGAAAAAAAATTATTTGAAAAAAAAAATTGTTAGTAAAATTTTTAAATTTCTATTTAAAAACCAATGTAAGCTCATTTTTTGAATTTACGTTTTTTTCTCAAATTTACAAACTGAGATAACTATTTATAAACCAAAAAAATTATCAAACAAGTTTTTATGGCAGTTTTTAAAATTTTTGTAAATATAAATTGAAAACTGAAAACGAAATGGTTACCAAATAGGTTTCAGATTGTAAAAATGTCATAAAATTAACAAACAATTAAATAAGTTACTACCGTAAGAAATGAAGTATCAAAAGATTCTTAGGCTATGTATGATTTGATTTTTAGAATTTTTTTAAAAAATAAAAAATTAATTTGGTTAAGAAACAAAAAATAAAAAAAATAATTATCATTTTTATATAATTTTTATCTTTCGAGTGGTTAGAAATAATTTTTTACAAATTAAATTAAAATAGCCATACATATGTATATAACTTGCCGAAAAGTTAAAATGATAATTATTTTTTACCCTTAAATGATAATTATTTTTTATTTTTTATTTCTTAACCAAATCAAGTACTATTTCTTAACCAAAAATTTTACATGTTGGACATTTTTTTAAAAACATTAATGTTTAATGTTTTTGTATTTTTTTGTATTTTATACTTATTTTATATAAAAATAATTTAACAATCCCTACACTAACAACTATTATCAAAACAAACACAATTTTACTTAATCCTCTCACTATCAATCCCTTCCATTCTACCTCTGAAAACAAACAGGGCCTAAAGTCTTTGAGATAAACTCGGTGGTGTTTGGGAAGCAAAATTGAGACTAATTTAGCCACATACGAACAAAAAAGTTTAATTTAACCACATGGAGACAAAAGGTTAGTAGGAGCTTGGCAACAACCATTTCACAGATATATTTACGAAACTACCCCCACATGAAACCTCACTTCCGCCTCAGCGTCAGCACACACAAAGTAAAAAAAAAAAACCGTTTTTCCCAAAAAACACCTATTCTAAAAAAAAACAAAGAAAGTTGAAAAAAAAAACATTAAAAACATTTTTTTATTTTTTGTTAAAATATTTTATAAAAATAAATTCAAACTCTATTTTATAAAAATATTTTTAAATATTTTAATTTTTTTGTTATATATTTGATTATGATTTGAGTGTAGAGTTGTGAAAGTAGTATGGAGTTTCGAGTTATGTATTTGGTTATGAGTTTTAAAAATAATTTATTAATTGAGTTTTATTTTATGTATTTGGTTACGATTTGAGTATAGAGCTGTTTTTAAATTTAAAATATTAACATTTTAAGCAAAATACGCCAAATCCAAACCAAAAAATAATAATAATAATAATAATAATAATAATAATAATAATAATAATAAAAACAACAACAACAACAACAATTTCGGACCATTTGGGAAGCTGACGTGGACGCCTTCTTCATTGAATCACAGGTAGACTTCCATGAAGGGCTGTTTCGTAAATTAACAGGAAGACACCTCACCAAAAAGTCCAAAAGTCAAAAAAGCCAAAAAGTCATTCCCAAACCAGGCTTTTTAGCCCTAGGTTAAAATAGCTAAAAAAGTTAAAAAGCCAACCCACTTCCCAAACGGAGGCTTAGACAATGTTTGGGAAGCTGATCTGGGGCTAAATTAGCCACGTTCGGACAAATTAGGCTTATTTAGCCACATGGAGACAAAACTGCTTCACGGGTTGGTTTGAAACCCTTATTGGGGTAAATTTACCAAAATACCCTGAAGAATTCCATCAATGTCCATGATGAGATCAGATCGCAAGCCATCACTCCCTAGATCTCCTTTGCATCTTCCTCCTCGTCGCGTTCTTCGCTCCACTGAGAACACCATCAGAGATTCGTCCCGAATACAACTCGATTTCTGTTGAATTACAGGCATTGACGAAGATGGTACAAGATGAATTCGAAAACCCAGGTTCTATCAATGTTGGGTTTGGTAATTCAGTCAGTGCAACTTCGAGTAGTGTGTTTGAAAGGAGTAGGTTTTACAAAGAGTACTCTGCAAGAAGGAATGAGAGGCTAAAGAGAAAGAATGGTGAAATAGGGGATGAGAAGAAGAAGAAGACTGTGTACGATCTTGGATGGATTGAAGAAAATGTTAGAGAAAGCCAAAGGCAAGTGGGCAGAAGAACTCTCTCATGTTTTATGGGCTTACCGCACCACACCTCAACGGTCAACAGGAGAAACTCCATTTTCCTTAGCCTATGGTATGGAGGCAGTAATCCCACTTGAAGTTGGCCTCCCCACAATTCGAAGCGAGAATTTCGATCCAGACCTGAATGGCGAAGCCATAACATTGGAGCTCGACCTTGCAGAGGAAAGAAGAGACAGAACACTGGTTCACATTGCCTCATACCAACAAGAATTGTCCAGAAAGTATAACAAGACAGTTCATCCAAGGCAATTCAAGATTGGAGATTGGGTACTGCGCAAAGTGATGGGAAACACCTTGGTACCAGGAAATGGCAAGTTAGGGCCTAATTGGGAAGGACCTTACAAAGTAATTGGATTGGCAAGCAAAGGGGCATACCACTTAGAAGATGCGGATGACAAGGCAATTCCCAGGCTATGGAATACTGCCAATCTCAAGTTATTTTATTTTTAGGCTTTTTTCTTTTCAAAGTATGTGTAATTTTCTCATTTCTCAATAAAACAAGTAGTTTCTTTTCAATATAGACGTTTTCTTTTGTAAGAGTTTGTTTTAGTGAGTTAGGTGAGTTAGGGGCATTAAAAACACTGTTGGCCAGAACAACCAACTGTGAACCTTACTAAGCCCAGGATACGGATCCAGGCTACAGGACGTTTTGGTCGGAATAACCAAACATTTTATTCTAGGTTGGCTGGAAAAACCAACTTAGAGGTTGGCTGGATTAAACCAACTCTTATTTCTCTTCAGCCGAAGTAAGGGTATAGGCTGAAGAGTGGTTGGCTGGATTAAACCAACACCCTTCATAAGCCCAGGATAAGGATCCAGGCTGCAGGACGTTTGGTCGGAATAACTAAACTCTTTATTCTAGGTTGGCTGGATTAAACCAACTTTTATTTCTTTTCAGCCGAAGTAAGGGTATAGGCTGAAGAGTGGTTGCTGGATTAAACCAACTTTAGTACTCTTCAGCCGAAGTAAGGGCATAAGTGGTTGGCTAGATTAAACCAACTCTTAGTACTCTTCAGCCGAAGTAAGGATATCGACTAAAGAGTGGTTGGCTGGATTAAACCAACTCTTATTTCTCTTCAGCCGAAGTAAGGGTATAGGCTGAAGAGTGGTTGGCTGGATTAAGCCAACTTTAGTACTCTTCAGCCGAAGTAAGGGCATAAGCTGAAGAGTGGTTGGCTGGATTAAACCAACTCTTAGTACTCTTCAGCCGAAGTAAGGATAAAGAGTGGTTGGCTGGATTAAATAAACTCTTAGTACTCTTCAGCCAAAGTAGGGATATCGGCTAAAGAGTGGTTGGCTAGTATGGCCAGTCTGTTTACAAGATTAAGACCGGGATGAATTATCGTGGCAAGAGAATACTTTACTTCAGTGAAATTACAGTAAAAGAGCAAGCATAAACAAAGCATTTAACTGAAATAACAGTTGGAGCAAAAGAAGATTTTCATTGTCAAGTTCCAAAGTACAAAGGAGGGGCCCCAGCCCGGTTACAATTGCCTTCCAAAATGCAAAGCAAAAGAAAAAAGCAAAAAGGAAGAAAGAAACAAAATTAGTTAAACAGATCATCTAGATCGGCGTCTATGTCAACGCGAAGCCCGGTGTCAGTCGGTAGTGCGGTCTCGGGAGGGAGCTCGGTGTCTATTGGAAGCATGGTTTCAAACGTCAGGTCTTCAACCGTTGGCTCCAACCGAACTGACTGATCGTTGGCTTGTTCATTGACGATCGGGGCATCGTTGGGCTCGGCCTCCTCATCATTATCTGAACCAAGAAACTGTTGTTGAACGGATGCAGCGTACTCCGCCAGTGAGCTCGGTATGAAGTACTGAGGAGGATTGTATACCTCGGTCTCAGGCTCACAACCAAGCTGCACCACGGCTGCCCGCCAACCGCATTTAAAGAACAAATCTTTGGCTGCCTGTCATGACCCAAACCCGCCCCTATAGGTTTGGCACCGTAACCGGCCAATAATCCAAGGATTACCTACGGCCTCTGAAGAAATTGACAAATAGTAAGGGGCTGCGGAAGCAAATATACAAAATAACAAGGTCCAATGAGCTGTGAGAACGTACATGGGACAGAAAATTTAAAACTTATTTATATACATAAGCATGCTAGTCAGATACACCAAATATGTACAAAGTATTTACAACTTGTATTCCCAAGATCCGACGTTACAAACATGAACCTTGACTAGCATGAAACAAAACAGCCATGGCAAGGCTTCGACCGGAACCTCCCCGGGAGGCACAACAGTTGGCTGACAAAAAAGAACAGAAAGCCCTCAACTTTGGCCCTGGTCATGTGCCGGCTCACCTACATATATATAGTAAACTGTGAACGAAAGCCCAGTGAATAATAAACAGAGTAAAGGGGTTTCAATGAATGAGTCCATACAGATTTCAGAAATCAATTCATATTGTATCAAAATCATGCTTGATCAGATCAAAAACAGAATTCAACTTTATCAAATTCATACTTGATCGGATCATATATATAGACAGAAATCATAAGTCATGGTTACATTTACGTGATACATCCATTAGCATAACTAAACAGGACGCACAATGCGTAAGGTTATGAATAACCTCCATAGTTCCTGCGAAGGAACCTCCGAATCCGGGTAACAAGACAGCTAAGCCCCCATGGCGGGCCTCCGGTACGGGAATCAGTGCACAAACAAGACGCATAAAGCGTAACATAACAGGACGCATAAAGCGTAAAGTTCCACGAGGAACCTCCGATACCGGGTCACGGCTGTAGATCTCATATGATACTAAGGATGTCACGAATACATGTCAGAAATTGGACAATCATTCATTGTACATAACATATCATTTCAGAAAACAGATCTCATTTTGTCACACAGAAAATAAGTACAGTTGAACATATCTTTACTAAGTTATTACTCACAGTGGGCGCTGAAATAGATAGACGGAGCCAAACGGTCAAACAGAATGCGACACACGACCTACATAACACATCACGGATACACACTTGAAACACGCAATCCAATTGTACAAAACTCACATCAATGATCCTAAGTGTGTACCTAACCTCTTACCCTTATTATGGAGCCTTAAACATGGCCTAGGAATGCCTAGGATGGGATGAGGATGCAAAAATGCCTTAGAAAATATTTTTCAAAAATTGCTGAAAACAGGGGTCTCGCTCGAGTGAGACTTCCTTCGCTCGAGCGGGCTTACCAAAACAAAGGGTTCGTTCGAGCGAATCCTTTTTCGCTCGAGCGGTCTGCAAAAATGAAAAAAGTACTGGTTGTAGATTTTTTCCGCGCGATGCTCGCTCGACGCCCACTCGAGCGTAAGACACAGTCCTCGCTCGAGCGTAGGTTCTCTCGTTCGAGCGTGCATCTGCGTGCACCAAGATTCTGAGAGCTTGAAATTTACGCTGGAGCCACCATTCTTTCGCTCGAGCGGATCTCAGAGTAAACGGTGGTCGCTCGAGCGTAGAATCCTTCGCTCGAGCGAATAAGCCAAATTCTGGAATTTCCAGATTTGTCTCCCAAGCTCAAACCAAGCATTCTACAGCTCAAAACTCGACCTCTTGGGCCCAATTTCTGGAAAAACACTTTAAACTCATAGTATATCAAGTTTCAAAGCTCAATTTGTAAAACCATTGCCCAAGGGTGAGTCAAATTGAATACAAATTCAATAAATCACCAAAAACAAGGTTTAAACAAACATGCATGAATCCAATTGAATTTCAAAGCTTCAAAACATGATCCAAAACAAAATTAAACTTAGAATTTTGATGAATTCATGGACTTTAGCAAAAATATGGGCATGCATATGAAAACTTGATACAAAACAACTTTAATTTCTATGAACATATACATGCATGCACTCATTAAGCTTAAATTCAACATGTTAAACCCAATTCCAACCTTAAATACCAAATTAACCAAGAACCATGCAAGAAGTGATCTTAAACTTGAAATTAAAAGGATGCTCCCCTACCTTAAACCTTGAATGCAAGATGTGTAAAGTTGAATATGCAAGACTCCTTCAATCCTCCTAATTTCCAAGCAATTCCTTAAAGACCACAAGATTTCTCCTATTTCTCTCTCTCTCTAGTCGGTTAGGAGAACAAAAATAAGCTGAGGAAATGTTTGATTCAATGTAATCAAGTCTCTAAATGTGCAAAGTAGTGGGCCACTCAATGGCATAATGGTAATTAAGCTAGGTTCATTATTAAAACGTTATTTAATCTGATTTAAACATCCCAAATCGAACTTCAATTGAACCTACCATAAAATCACATAAAATCTAACTAGTCTAAAACACTAATCACTTTCGAAATCGGGTGCCGATAAGGCTTCCAATTCGCAATTTACAGTTTAAAACATGAACAGATATTTCGACACTGAACAGATAAAAACACATAAATCATGCAATTCACATGCAAATTGATTTCAAATTTCCTCTTAATTACTATTAGGCATAATCAAGTCCCAATTAACGTTAATCAGGGTTAGGGTTATTACACTGCCTCACATTGTGGAATATAGAGGACCTCCCCCTCCTTGAAACCTTCAGCGTTGGCTTCATCCACTTTCTTCTTTAGTTCGGCGATCTCTGTGTTTTTTTTTCCTTCGAGCTTGACTAGCTCACGTAGGTACTTATCCTTCATCACGGTTAATGCCTTCTGTTTGTCGGCATTAGCTGAGGTAACGATCCGTCGAGACGGCTACTCCTACTCTAGCTAGCGGCGTTCTTCTGTTGGGCGTCTTTCAGTTCGGTTTTTTTTTCTTCAACCTCAGCCATGGCTTGCCTTAGTGTTTTTCGAAGCTCCAACACACGCTTGTGTGCAACTTGACTCTTTTGCATGGCCTGAAAAAGAAGTGAGAGAAACTAATGACAAAACCGAACAGAAAGTTTGAAAAAGTTAGAGAGACAAGAGGAGCAAACTTACCAGGATCATTGATTTCGTCGCTGATCGGATAGCCTTGAGCTCGGTCAAGTGCTTGTGATGCTCCATGTCGAGACGAACACACTCTTAGCAGTTGAAGGCTAGCATGTGGTCTTTGTCGCCACCACCGAGTCGATGTCATGAATAGCACGGTTTTGGAAAATCATTTTTGGACTCCATTTAGAGGAGCTAGCTCGGTCGCCAAGCTCCAGTTGTGGACTTGGTGGGGGGCTTGGAGGTAGGGTTGTTTCGTCTTCGTCAACAAGACGTTGCTCGGTCTGAGTAGTCCAGGCACGTTTGCTAGGGTGCGATGAGGAGGGTTGTTGAGATGGTAGGGCCACTACGGTTTCTTGGTTTTGGTTCGGTGGCGGTACCTCGGCTCTGTTAGTCTCGGTTAAAAGGGCTCTTACTCTGTTTCTTTTGGCCATTTCTTCTTCGGCAGTTAGCGGGACTAGGTTGATTTGAGGTAAGTTGGGGTCCGGCTTAGGGGAGGCTTCCAGTAAGAAGTCGGTTACTCTGGCTTTACGCCGACTGCTGTATCTGTACGTCGGCTCAAAATTCAGCAGCTTGGCCCAGTTTCTTTCTGGAAATCATAGTGCGGCACGGAGGGTGTTCAGATTGGGGTGGCTGTAAAGAGATTGAAGATGGGCTGAATCTGCAAACAGAAGACAACTATTAGTTCGGTTCAGAAATTGGAAACCGAAATAAAACATAAGCATGCAAAGGAACCGAAGTAATTATACCAAGGGTTCCTTTATTTCAGTTTATATTACGGCCTGGGATCTAGGCTTGCTGTTTTCAAAATTGCCAGATACCCAGAAAAAATCGTCATCGTTTAAGTCTTTGTCCGGTGTGTCCTTTATTATTTTCTCACGTCGGCGTCGTATTCTTAAATAATAAACCCACCCATCTTCTTTTGAGCCTATAAAATATTGGTGGAAGAGTTCGGCTAAGCCAAGGTTAATTCCGGTACGGCGGTTTAGCTCGGCTATACCATTTATTATACGGTAGGAGTTTGTGGAAAGTTGGGTTGGGTATATCCTAGTTTGCCTAAGGAATTCACAGAGTAAGGGCTGTACAGGTAATCTTAGGTCGGTTTCTATTATGGACAGAAGTGTGAAGGGTACAAAACCAGGGTTTCCCCAAGGAACGGTATCTTGTTCGGCTAGGGTGAGGTGGACATCGTCAGGGATGTTATAATCCCTTCGGAATTCGGCTAAACCACCAGGTGTCTCTACTAAAAATCTATACTTTCCCATTTATGTTTTAAGTTATGAATAAATAAATGTCGAATGATTCGATCGGTCAAAGAATGTTGCTGAGTAGCTCGGCTGAGCGCTCAAAGGTGTGCCTGGGCAACCTAAGTCTGCAAAGTGAAAAACAAAGGCGTTAAGCACAGCTCGTTGGACCGTGTTACAAAATAAAAGCAAAATAAAAGAAGTCCTATTTCGATTATGTTAGATGTTACAGGTCTTATCTTGGTTACAGCTAGATATTTTCATAGCTCGGTTCGAGCAAAGGGTTTGTTAGTTCGGTCTTGGCGAGCTGATCGATATCTCGGTTAAGAAGAAGGTTTTTGTTAGACCGGTTGAGCTTCTAAGGGCAGCTTTCTTAGTTCAGTCTAAAAAACTAAGAAAGCTGGTTTAGCCCCGAAGACATAGCTCGGTCGGATTTGAGGTTGCCCAGTACACTAATTGCAGACTTAGTTCGGTTTGTTATCTCAGCTAAGGTAAATCAAAATAATGGTTTGACTCATTAAGACTAATGGGGTAGCATGAAGTTCTAGTTCGGTTAGCTAGTCTGGCTAGAGTGACATCAACTACAAACAACTTTTTAGTTCGGTTGCGTGGTTATTTTGGATCAAATTCAGCGTTCTACAGGATATTATATGTATACAGGTGTTCTATTGACTAAGTTTTTCCAGAAACAAACAAGGCAAAGCAAATGGGCAGAAAGTGTTTCACGAAAACACAAATCTAAAGCTATGGATTAAACAAATACAAAAACAAGGAAAGCAAGATAGGATTGAATAGCTTACCAAGTAAAGAGGAAGAAATTGAAGATGGATGCAGAGGCAACAACAAAACACGAGCTTCAAAAATTGCAAGATTGAAGAGCAATGGAGGTTAGAAGAGAGAGTGAAGGCAGTGAATAGTATGGTGAATGATTCGAATACAAAGGGTTTGGTTTTGTTGAAGAGCCCAAAATTTGGGCGGGACTGTTCAAAAAGCTCGAGGTATGAAGACGGCGTAACAGCTGCCTTCAACCAATGAGAACGTGCCACGTGTCAGGAGAAGGAGAAGCGATTCAGTTGCTGTGATTGAAGAGACGTTTTTGACCGGACGGCTACAGCTCGGCTTAAGTTTAGCTCTGCTAGAAAGGCTAAAAGGGAATTTAGCTCGGCTAGAAAGGCTAAAAAGGTTTTTTAAAGCTCAGCTGGAAGGGCTTGAAAGTTTAGCTCGGCTGGTAGATAGGTAATCCCTATCATGCTGCGCAGATGGAATTAATGGGCAATTGAGAGGGTAATTTATATATGAACTGGGCCAAGCTAGGATAGTGGGCCGTTCTATGGGCCATGATAAAGAGGCTTAGAAGATGGGCCACGGACAAGTGATAGTCCGGTCCAAAATGAGAAGCTTGCCGCCAGGTTGAGTAAAAGGGTTAGTTTGGTCACCGTTATTGGGTTAGCTCGGTCCGGAGTATGATTATGTCATCAGACGAGATAGAAGAAGTTAGCTCGGTCACATTGTTCGAAGCCGAGATTTGGCGCTCTTGTACGGTAAAGTTAGCTCCGGTTAGCCCGGTCCAAGCTTGTTACGGTTAGCTTGGTCCCATCTGTTGAAGCCGAGGTACAAGTTGTGAAGAAAGAACCAAACTAAGTGGAGTTCGGTTTTTTCTGCCTGCCTAGTATGGTAATGTCATCTCGGTTGTATGGTTGTCCTGCCGAGGTAAAACCATCTCACTTGATTTAAGCAGTAAGGGGGGGTGTTGAGGGATAGGCATTATCTTTCAGGAGTTTGAATCCTAGGAGGACTCTACATGGAGGAGTAAGAGTCCTACTTGGATTGTGCCACACGGAACCTATAAAAGCTCACAAACATCACCTATGGAGAGGTAACACAACTTTGATTACTAAATACACAGAGCTTTTGTCTATTTGTCTAGTTTGCTGACTTAGGCATCGGAGAGGTTTCCGGCACGCACCTGCCGGCTAGCTCACGTTTGTATTTTCAGGTAGTAGAACGACGTCGTACGGAGGAGTGCAGACTTGATCAACAGGATTATACGAGAAGGTTTATTTCTTTCCTGTACAGGGGATGAGAAGAAGAAGAAGACTGTGTACGATCTTGGAGTTAAAGTTGAATCTGTGAAGAAAAGGGATGTGAAAGGATTGAGAAAATCTGTACTTTCTACACCCATGGCGACGATGGATCGAAGAGAGAATCAGAGGTATTTTCTGAGAAGTAGCATTAAGGAAAACAAGAAACCTCCTTTGCCTGTGAATTCTCAAAAATCTGGGCTTGGTGGTGATCGAAAAATCGTAGCACGAATGGTTCTGAAAAGCTGATTTTTCAGACCAAAAAAAAAATTAAGGACAGTTTGGTAAATTAATAGGAAGACACCTCACCAAAAAGTCAAAAAATCAAAAAAGCCAAAAAATCCTTCCCAAACCAGATTTTTTAGCCTCAGGCTAAACTAGCCAAAAAAACTAAAAAGTTAAAAAGCCAACCCACTTTCTAAACGGAGGCTTAATAGCATAGCTCAAGTGGTTGTTCATTTAAATTTCTAAAAAAAATTTGAGTTCGAATTTATAGAGAAACATTAAACGGCTGATTATGCTGACTTAAATTATTTACCTATTAACAACAATGCCAAAAAAATTTAAAAATTTTAAAAAATCCCAAAAAGTGAATTGAGCTTTCTTTGTATTAACCATTTACAAATGAGTAATTGAAACAATTCAAAAAAGATCTTATTAACAAATGTCCTTAAGATACAAGTAGAAGATAAAAAAAAAATTAAAAAATACAATATATTTTTTACTAAATTCAATGTAGTTTTATTAAAATCAATACACTTTTTAATGTTTTCACATATTTTCAAAATACTTTTTACACATTTCTTAACATTAAACAATATCCAAAAGGCACTTATTAGCATTTGTCATAAAAAATAATATAAAAAAAAATAAAAAATACTAGCCTCACTTGCTTCATAAAAGTTGGGAAGAATTAATTCCAACCCATCTCTCACATGGTGTGCTGTGGAAAAATACAACATGGCTCATGCACATTTTACTTTTATTCGCTTCTTTGACAAACAGAGAATTACACCCATTTAAAACAGTCGTGATAGAGGCCTCGAATTCGACGCCTCGAATTTGGCTCGAATGAGTTTTTTTTTTTTTTTTTTGGTTCAATCAGAAACGAAAAAGATGAAGAAGGAAGAAGGAGAAAAGAAGGGAGGAGGAGGAGGAGGAGGAAGGAAGAGGACTGGAGGGGGCCCTAATTACAGGGGGAGAAGGAAGCAGAGGCGAGGCAGAGGCGGGGGCTGCCGGAGACGACAATCGGGCGAGGCGACGCCGGGTGACACTGCGACGAGCTGCTGCGAGGACGCCGGGCGACGATCGGGTGGCGACTGCGAGCCCTCTTCCCCCCTCTCTCTCTCTCTCTCAAAATAGCACAACTTTGAAAGAGAAAAAAAAAATATATATATATATATATATAGATTTTGAGGCAAATTCGAGCCTCAAATTCGAGGCCTGAATCATTTGTCCATTTAAAATTAGGAGATTTCAATGTCTCTTTTGTTTAATTAATTGAAATGTACTATATAAAAAATAATTAATTCAAAATGAAAGAGTTCATAAAAGGGTCTAGATAACGACTGCCAATTGAGCATTCAATTAGAATCAAATAATGTCAAAAAATTATATTATTAATATATACACTAATATATAATAAACATGAAATTCACATATAAAATACTGATTTTTTTCATCATTAAATTAACATACTGTAATGTAAACAATCACCCTCTTATAATTTTTGAAATATTTTGTTTTGTTTTTAAAAATTGAAATACATTCGTTAAACTTTAAAATATTTTTATTTTTCTCTTGAATTTGGACAACCTAAGGCCCCGTTTGTTTTGGGGTATGAGAGGGGGATTGGGATTAGGATAACTGTGGGCCTCATTTAATGTGCTGTTTGTTTACAGAGTTGAGGAAGGGACTGCTAAACCGAAAGGCTTAGGATAGGCCTTGCAGATGGGATTCGGATGGGCGTCCAGGACTTGGTATTAGAAAAATAGTCCAGCGGACTAGAAATTTTTTATTTTTATTTATTTTTTATTTTATTTTTTACATGTTGGGCATCTTTTTTATAACATTAATGTTTAATTTTTTGTATTTTTTGTTAAGTAAAAATCATTATTTTATTTATTTTATTTTTGTCTGAAAATTTTTTATTTTATTTTTATTTCTTTAAAGAATTTTACATGTTTGGCATTTTTTTTAAAACATTAATGTTTAATGTTTTTGTATTTTTTTGTATTTTATATTTATTTTATATAAAAATAATTTAACAATCCCTACACTAACAACTATCATCAAAACAAACACAATTTTGCTTAATCCCCTCACTATCAATCCTCTCAATTCTACTTCTGAAAACAAACGGGGCCTAAAGTCTTTGAGATAAATTCAAACTCAGGTTCCAGGATTTGAGGATCCTGCTAGTCACAGCAGGGATCTATGGTATTCCTGTGGGGGATTTTTTTTGAGTTTTTCTTGATAATTTGAGCTGTTCATAATATAAGATTCGTTGAGTATATCATTTATTTAAAAATCAAGTTAATCAAAAATTCGCAACCCTATGATCAGATTCAAATTGTTTTACAAAAATTATCAAGATAATATTAACCGTTTATTTTTTAAAAAACAAATGTGTTCTTATTATAAAGTTATAGATTTTTAATAAATTTTTTTTTTTGTATGAATGATCTATTCAATGAATCTTATAATATCAATAGCTCAAATCATAAAAAAAAATCTGAAAAAACCTCCACCAGGTTCCAACAAGTTCATTTGGACTGAAAGTTGGGGTCGAGGCAAACTTCAACAAATTTTATTACACTTCGATTTGAACTTTGGACAAACAAATAAATTCAGGGAATCCAAGTTATTTGAGATAAACTAAAACTCAAATTTGAACAAATTCATTTGGACAGTAGGTTAGGGTTCAGCTTAGACAAATTCTACTATATTTTGAATTGATAAACTTAAATAAATTCTATTACATTTCGAATTAAACTTGGACAAGTAGAAGAATTGAGACAACTCAAACTCTTTGAGTAAACTTAAATTTAAGTTTAAAATTAAATAAATTCTATTACACTTTGTACTGAATCTTACAATAGAATAGTGTTAAACGAGATGGACTCATATTCTTCTACATTCACATGAGCTATTCAAAAAAAAAAAAAATTACATAGAAAAATATTTTTAATAATAAAAATTAAAAAAAATCAATGATTTCAAATTCATTTCAACGGTGAGTCACGCTCATAAAAATTTATGAGTAGGACATGATAAATCACATTTGTTAAGTAATTGAGAAATAAAAATGACTTATTTTGTGCGTATCGTGATTTTTTATTTGCCGGGATGACCATATAGATGATGCCATGTGATATTTAGGACTAGTGGAGATTCCAGAAATTTTTAGAGATGAAGTCACTCACATTCAAGTGCCACAAATTATAAAAAAAAAAAAACAAAAAAAAAAAAATTATAGGCTTACTTTGGGAAGTAGGTTAAAAATCTTTTTTTTTTTTTTTTTTGAAAAATATGTAAAAAAAAATAGAGGTATGTGACTCAAAAAAGTCAAAAAACTGATTTTTAATCCAATTGGCAAAATAGGCCTAAATAACATTTAGGCCCTCTCTAAAAATAAAAAATAAAAAAACATTTCAATCTTATTTGGAAATTTGTTTTGAAAAAAAAAAAAAGCCAACAAAACTATATGAGGAAAAAAAAAGAAAAAGCCAAAAAGTAAATGATGTTAATGATGTGTTCGTTGTTGGTTGTCAATAATGTTAAATGCATTTTCTAATGTATAAAAAAATTATCCATTCTTTAAAAAGTCAAATTATATAGTGGGGTTTTTTAATATTTTAATGATATTAAATCATATTAAATAAAATATTTATAATATAAATAATTTTTTTTTTTTAAGTTTTTGATAAAATCAACTATTGGGTAGCGTTTATGTACATGATATTATTATCTAATAAAAAATCACAATATATATTAAGTGAATAATTTTTTAACAAAGGTGAGTCAATACATAAAAATTTTTACTACATAATTAATTTGAATCATTGTAAACATTATTTTGAGACTATTGAATAATAACCTTTGAAATATATAGCGGGAATTACAAATTAGTGTAGGTTTTCAGAATAAATTTTAAATTAATGATAAAACTTATCAATTATAATAATTAAAGTCATTATTTTTTCATGAATTTATAATTTTTTTTGGGCTTACAACTTATTAGCAATTTTCAGTACCATTACATTCACCGAATTTGTTTAGTCTAAATTAAATCGAATGAGTCTCTTATCTAGAAGAAACTCATTGATAAGAATCTTTTATCGCGAAAAGACTTATTCAAATGAATTCAGGCTAAACAAATTCAGTGGATGAATCATTATTCTTTCCATATATATGTAAACCAAAGAGGACTATATGTATGTATAATAGTATATAGGGTTGCAAATGAACAGAGCTGTTTGTGAACAGACTCGAGCTCGGCTCGGTAAAAGTTCGTTTGAACTCGGTTTGTTAAATTTTTTTTTTTGCGTTCGAGTTTGAACTCGAGTTTGTTAAATTTTTAATAAACAAGTCCAAACATTTTAAAGCTCAGCTCGTAAGCTCGACTCATTAGCTGGATTGTTTAATATTTATTATTTATATATTAAATAATGTAAAAATATATATAAAAAATAAGATAAATATGTTATTTATATATTTAAAAAATAAATGCAAATAATAGTTAGCTATAGATAGTACATTTATATAATAGTGTTAGTAGATATTATTATTTTGGTAAAATATTAACTTTTTTTTAGTATATTTATATATATTGTATATATAATTATGTAATTAAAATTTTAATTGTAACTTTAGTCTCATTTGCAAGTACGAATTCATAAATTTTTTGACTCATTAAGGCTCGTGAACAAGGTCGAGCTCGAGTCAAGCCTAAGAAAACTCGACTCAAGATTGGTTCATTAAATTTTTATTAAACTCAAACTCAAATTCAAATTTAGTAAAATCTTAATAAATAAATTCAAATATACTAAACCTCCACTCGACACTAGTAGTATATTCACATCTCATCTCTTGGAGTTCCATAACTACTCCTAAACAGACCATCTTCCTCAACAATCCCTCAAGTTGCCAAGTCTCCAAAACTCCCACTCCAAATTATATATTAAAATCATCTCTCTCTCTCTCTCTCTCTCTCTCTCTCTCCCCTAAATAAATATCATGACATGACACCAAGCCTCTCTCTCCTCTTCTACTTCAAACACAACTCCATCTCTTTCGTCCCTATAATAATAATAAATTAATAAACACTTCTCGAATTGCATTAGGACTCAAAACCTCTAATTATTTCACAACTACTATATCCAATTCTTATCTATATATATGCACATGCAAGAAACAAACATGCTAGACATTAGTTTTCTCAGACCTACAATAGTTTTCATCTTCAACCACGCTCCTCTATTTATTACATTCACTCCTTTCTCACCACCTTTGTCCCCTGATCTCCATCAAACTCCATCAATCTCCATTAATCCTTCATTAACTTGCAAATTTGGAAGCTACCCAGAAGAGAAGAGAAAGTATTAGAGATGGGTTTGTGGGTTTTGAGAGTGTTTGTTGTTGTTGTTGTTGCTGCATTGTTTTTGGGGGTTGTATCAGCGGAGATCAACAACCAAGTGAAGGATGAGAATGTGATTACATGGGATGATATGAGGGTGGATTTGACGAAGGAGAAGATGGGTTTGAGAGAGGAGCGAAATCGGAGTAGAGTGATTGTGGTGGATTGGAATGGTAGTGGTGATTCAGTTACAGTTCAAGGTGCTGTTGATATGGTTCCTCTGCATAATTCTGAGAGAGTGAAAATTTACATTCTTCCTGGAATTTACAGGTAAATTATATCAATGCAACTGTAATTGAGAATAAACCAGAGTTTTGGTGTGTTGTTTCTCTCTCTGTAAAGAGTTGTTTGGCCATGGATTTTGCTCTTTTATTACTTTTTAACTTCTCATGTGTGGGGGTGGAGAGTGGGGACTCAAAAGTAGCAACGTGGGTATTGAGGGAGTTATTTTACATGCCCCTCTCTCTCTCTCTCTCTCTCTCTAATCTCTATCCATGCATGAGGTCCTAGTTCTTGCCTGGTTGTGTCATTCTGTCTCAATTTTTTTTCTATGATTTTTTTATTATGAAAATAATTTTTGAATAATTTATTTATTTAAAATTTTTATTTATTTAATTCCAACCTCAAAACTAATGTTGTTGGGTGTGGTGGTAATAGTAGTGATAGTGGTAAGTGGTTATTGTAGTGTAGTCGTGGAGATAAGATTGTGCTAAAAATAATATATTTTTGATATATTAAAATTAAGAATTTTAATTTGTTGTTATTTGTGTTAAAATTAGATTTTTGTGTTGAAATTAGAGATTTTAAATTATACTATGTTGAGAATATTTTAATAGGATCTTTTTATCTTTGGGGAAATTACTTGCCAGTGAAATTTTTTGAAAATAATTATTATTTTACGAAAATTTTCATAATTTTACTTATAAAAATTTTCATTGATTTGAAATTATTTTTATAAACATTCACTGATGTGTTATTTTGCCTTTATTTTTAAAAAGATGAAAATTCGCTGAGGTCAAAAAGAAAAAGTTTACATAAAAAACTTATGTAATGAATATTTAAGCTTTTGTGCTTAATAGTAGTTCAGAAAGTTGTTTATTGTCTTATTGTTATTAATTACATGTAAAAATAAAAAGTATAATTTAATAGTGATTAATAGTTTCCCCCATCTAGATTAAACAAAGTTTACATTAAAAACTTATGTAATGAATATTTAAGTTTTTGTGCATATTAGTTTCAAAAATTCTTATTATCTTATAGTTATTAATTACAAGTAAAAATAAAAAAATAATAATTCAAGATAGTGATTAATAGTTACCCATCTGGATTAATTTTTGATTCCACCATTGAATGTAATCAGGGAACTTGACTCTGGGTTTGTACCTACAAAGAAGTTGAATACTTCATCAAATTATTTTTTCTTTTTCTTTATTATTTTTATTTTTATAGTTTGGCTACTTATAATTGAGTTAAATTTATGATACAGAGAAAAGGTGCTTGTTCCAGACTCCAAGCCTTACATCTCCTTCATAGGAGACGAAAATCGAACCTCTGAGACCATCATCACTTGGCACAACAAAGCCTCTGACAAAGACAAGGATGGTTCTGAAATTGGAACCTTCGGATCAGCCTCTGTGGAAGTAGAATCCGATTACTTTTGCGCCACTGGAATCACCATTAGGGTAAAAAAAAATCAACTCTTTTCAATTTTTACATCTTCCACTGATGCTATTGTCAAATTTCTCATCTTTGTCGCACTATGCAAATTGCAGAACACAGTGGTTGCATTTCCCGGAGGCTATGGCATGCAAGCCGTGGCATTAAGGTTATCGGGTGACAAAGCCATGTTGTACAAGGTTCAGATTTTGGGGGCACAGGATACATTACTGGATGATAACGGATCACACTATTTTTACCAATGTCACATTCAAGGAACGGTTGATTTCATATTTGGCAGCTCTAAATCGCTCTATCAAGTATATTTTTATACAATTTTTACATATTTTAATATAATTTTTACACATCTACAGAGATTATTAACAATCCTACATATTGCATATCTATTGTTATAATGTCACCCATTGTGTCAGATTATTTTCAAAAGAAATTCATGTTGTTTTTCATGAAAACTCTTCATTGGTGTCTTGAATCTCTAGGACTGTGTTCTTCACTCGACTGCCACAAGATTTGGAGCAATCGCAGCTCATCACAGGAATTCAGAAGACGAGGATACAGGATTCTCTTTCGTAAACTGTACGATCAATGGAACGGGGAATATCTTATTGGGAAGAGCTTGGGGAAATTACTCACGAGCAATATATTCGTACTGTGATATCGACAATATAATAATTCCATCTGGATGGAGCGATTGGGATCAACCATCTAGGCAAAAGTATTAATCCATGTCTCAATTTACTCTATAAGCTATTGATAACTTACAAGAACTAATCGAAATTTGCATGTTTACAGGACTGCTGTTTTCGGGGAATACCAGTGCAGAGGCAAAGGAGCAAATAGAAGGTATCGAGTGCCATGGTCAAAGAATTTCAGTTATGAGGAAGCAAGGCCTTTTCTGGATATGAAATTCATTGAGGGAGAGCAATGGCTGAGACTACAGTAGTGTTTGATGTTGTTTATAACTTTTGGATGAAAGCAGGTACAGTGGGGGTTGGGGATAGGAATTCTTTTGTACAGAAGGCCAAACAGACTATATTTAGGGCAGAGAAGTTTTGAGCGCCTGTTTCTTTTGTTTTCTTGAGTGGGAATTGAGGGTTTGTTTTGGAAAATGCATTTGTCTATTTATTTATTTATTTATTTTTTTTTTACTTTTTTAGAATTAGTTAAAAAAAAGTTACTATTTAAGGCAAATAATAAAAATTTACTTTCTTTGTTATGAGAAAGTTCAAGGAAGCTCATGTATTTTTTATTTTTTTGCTTTAGTGAACTGTTTTCTGATTTTTATTTATTTTTACCATTTAAAACTTTTTAGATTCGTGGGCATGAAAAGCAAACAATTTTTTTTTTTTAAAAAAAAAAAAGTACGAGCACAAAATATAAACAGAAGAGACAAAAAGATTTGACGACATTACAAGAGAACACAACATTGTCAGTGCAGAGGTACACAAGGTATAGAAAGTTACAAAGAACTGGACTACAACCAACCCAATAGAGAGTTTTAATTGAAGGGTTCTGAGTCATCTATTCTAAAACAATCAGTTAAGAACAGAAATTCAACAAAAGTTCTAAGTTCTAACCTCATAACTGTACACCTAAAGCTAAAAAGACAGTTTCAGTACACGATTCCTGCCATTGCAGAGTCTCGGCATTGCAGAGTCTGGAGAGGATCAAATGTACATAGCGTAACACCCCCGTGAGAAGAGGTAATCTTACTGCTGCACAAAGGTCCGCCCTCTAAATCAACCAAAGTAAAAAATAAACTTGCAATGTAAATCCCAACAGTTTTCTTTCTTTATTTACATACATTCTTGCATTTGCACCATGTCCTGATTTGCGGGGACTAGAACTCCTGTCAAACATATCACGCGACCACTTCCAACAATTCCGATTCACATTTCTTCCCAGTAGTTTCAAACTCCTCTAACTTGCCCTTGTTATCATCTCCATAACCAACATCATCATTATCATCATCGTAATCTTCAACATTATCACTAATATGATGGCCATTCTCCGCTTCATCTTTTTCAGGACTGTTAATAACATGAGCATGATTATTATCTATGTCCATACCTCTTGAAAGTTCATCATCAGGAGCCAAATTGTCCAAGTCAAGCTTTTCCTCCTCGACTATATCAAGCTTGGTAGTCGGAGGAACTTCATGACATGACATAGGAAAATCATCAGACTCGGGCTCCTTGGCAGAAATTGAGGCCGGAGAAAGCTTAGCATCTAGGCGGATGACAGAAGATATGGCTGAGAGAACGTCATGATTCAACTTGATATCAACCCAGTGGTCCCCCATCCAATCTCTTGAGACTCTTAGGTTCTTTCTATTTATATTCAGTAGTATGTTCTCACCTAACATCACCCAAAAGAACAATGCATTAGAAAAAGAAAAAGAAAACGAAGTTTATGAAATACAGGAAAAAGGGAATATATATATATACAAGAATACTGAGCAAACTACGGTTGCAATTGAAATTGTCAATATGGAGATCATGAGCGGGTGAGAGTAGAGAGAGAGTGTATTTGTCTAGTGGTAAAAGTTGAATTTACATTTTAATCCTTACAATAACTGCTAAGCAAAAGTAAATATTTTGAGAAAATATTGTTGCCGGGGCTTTTTGGGAATCAAAATTGGGTGATAAAGGTTCATACCAAAGGAGTTGGGTACTTCATATAATAGAGAACATATATATAATATAGAGTAGAAACTAGGGATGGCAATTTAGAACCGGCCCGACGGGGACCCGACCCCCCGTCCCCGATAAGAATGATTTTTCTCCGAAAAATACCCCCGACGGGTAGGGGATGGTATTCAAAAATAAATCCCCGGTGACATTCGGGCCGGGGACGGTGATATATATTTCATCCCCGCCCCGGCCCGCCCCCCGTCCCCGGTTAGCCCCGATTTACATTTTATATATATATATATGTTTGGAGTTTGACTTGGTCAGCAGCTCTATCCCTTTATATATTATATACTCTTTTTATTATTATATATTCTTTTTATTATTATATATTATATATATTTGGTAGGTACACAGCAGCTCCACTATATTCTCTTCTCTCACTCTTTCTTTTCTCCAGTGCAGTGGCGATGGCGAGTGCGACTCGTCTCTCCAGTGGCGACGGCGTGATCTCCTCTCCCCAGCGACGACGGCGAGTGCGATCTCCTCCGCGGCAGTACGCACACCCGGCGTCATCTCCTACTCCGGCTTCGTTTCCCACCACGACAGATCCGGGCGAGATCAGTAGATCCCATCTCCTCCACACCACCGCAGATCTCATCTCTATCTTTTTTATTTTTTATTTTTATTTTTGTTGATGATGTTCTTCGCCTTGAATCGATGATGTTGTTGAAGAATTTTTTTGTTTTTATGATGTTGCTCAGAATGGCTTTGTTGATGAATTTTTTTTTTTGGATGATGTTCTTGAATGATGTTGATGATGAGTCTGAGGATTTTCCTGAATTGAAACCCGATCCCGTTGAGACGAGGTGGGAGTGATGAGTTCTGTCGGGGATCGGGCGACGGGATGTTTGCTGGGATCGGGGGCGGGAGGGTGATCCGGCCCGCCCCTGCCATTCCTAGTAGAAACGTGTGCAGGAAATCGTGGGTGAGGGTGGAGAAAAGAGTAATGTATAGTGGATATCCGTTATTAGTTTAGTGATTTTACTTTTTGACCCTCGTACTAACAGCTAGGCAAGATAAATATTTGGGAAAAGCATACTATTGTTATGGGTTTTTCGGAAATCAAAATTGCGTGACAAAGTTTTCATACCGAGTTGTGTGCTATATATGTGATAGTAAAGATATATATAAAATGGCAATTGGGTCAAATTTCGTAAAGCATACCCGGAATGTAAACAGGTAAACTTTCATCTCCAGAGTTGCCAATTCTGGTCACAACCCCTTCCCACCAGCCATCGCTCCACCATGCATCCACCGGAGCTCCAACCTCAAAGGCATGGTCTATTTGATCATGACGAAGGGCAGGCCTGATTGTTGGGCGACCCGGGCGTCTCATTCCAATTTTGTCAGGCATGGCCAGTCTGAAAGCAGGAACCCATTCCTAAAAATTGAATAAAATGTCAGAAAATGTCTGTTTTCCTCGTCCACGTGGGAACTGATGCACAGAAAGACAACATTTTATCCCAGTGAATCCTAGACTCTTGCCAAAAGGTAATGAACCTAGTCTAAAATGTTGGGCAACTATAATATAATTCACATTGAGTTTCCAATGAACCCTAGCCTATCGCCAAAAGGTAATGATAATGACCTAGTCTAAAATACTGGGCATGCACCTATAGTCTGTGTTACATGGACTCTTCTATTTCCCCCACAATACCCGTGTCCACCGGATATGACATGGATAAGGGTGTGGGATATGTGTCCAACGCTCGTATCCAATTTAGACACTCAGATACTTTAATTTGTGACAATATATGAAGAAAAAGAAACTCACATTTGTTCGTAAAGCAATATTTTTAGGCTCTCACATGAATTAGATATAGAAATTTCATATTTTTTTTTTAAATCATATTTAATTTCTAATATATTTCTACATAATTTAAATCATCTCATCCAAGAATAATACATAATATACAATATATATGTGCATATGACGGGTCCCATACCCATATCCAATTTTGGATACGTACCCCAAGATCCTAAGATTTAAATTTATGAATGTCTGACGCTTAGATACACACCCGCATCAGACACTCGTACCCGAGTCCATGTAGCGTAGCCTATAGTTCACATTGAGTTTTCTAATCACATATTCAATGGGGGCAGCTGCAATTTGACCCAACATTAAAGTTCCCTTTTCTTAAAAAGAATTTCAAAGTTTAAAAAAATGGAGGGTAACAACTATTATTTATCGTGAAAATTTTAAAACTACCCGCTATCTCTTTAATCTTCTATTTTGAATCTCAGCCCATACAGATATAAATTCAAAAAAATGTTCCAGCTGAAAAAGCATACCTCAAGACTACCACATCCATCTTCATCTTTCACATCATCATACTGGACTCTCATCCGTCTCTGGGAAACCCGCAAGACTGTACACCTGAACCAGCAACCTCTGATACCACTATCTTGGCATAGCAACTCTATCTTTTCATTAACCTGAAATGGTCGGGTATGCCAAGGCCGCAAAAAATCATACTTCAAGTTTGGGTATGATGGTTTATATGTCAGCATTTGGTGCCCTCTACAACTTCTTGTCCTTTTAGCTCCCACCTTTACATTGTCCCCTGGGCTAAAATCTTCATCTTCAAAGAAATCAGGATCAAAACACGAGAAAATTGGTTGATCAAAATAGCCACGCAGTTTACTCAATTTGAAGGGCTTCACACGATTGCTTTTAAATTGCCTATGGCAAAGACGTACTCTGGCTAATAGGGCACTTGGAATAACAGTCAGACACTTCTCGTAATGTTCACTAGTTAAGACTGTGGCAGGACCATCAACACACTCCGCACTGATGACTTGAGCATGAGGTGTGATGAAAACTTCTTTGGGGTGAGGATTTCGTAGAGAAATCACACCCTTGACTTCTTGATTATGGTGAAACCACCTCACTTTGACCTTTTTTTGTCCCTTCCTATCTTCATACATATCTTCCAAATACGCAAGGTGACGATTTTCTTCTTCAGCCATGACAAAGACGAAGGATTGTACCTAAATATTGAAGAGTTAACAAATGTTAGAGAAAATGAAAAATACATAAGGTTCCGTTTCAATGTGGATGGATTTCAAATCAAGTGATTTGAGGTTAAATTTTATAAGAATATTGAAAAGTTGGTTTATTATAGTAAATTCTTATTTATCCCCAAAAAATAAAAAAAAGTTTGTTTATTATAGTGGATTGGAAAATTATAGAATAAGATAAGTTGAGATAGAAGAGATGTATATTAGTAAGATCCTTGCAGTTAAAAAAAAAAATCCTTAGCATGATTTCAAATAACTACTTTCATATAGTTATTTCAAATCCATCAAGATAAAGCTATTTATTTAATTTTGAAATCCATAGATAAACTATCAAAACAAAATTTGAGCTATTCTTCTTGAATGACTAATATGTACTTCAAATCCATAAATACAAATGGAACCTAAGCCTATGTTTGGTTGGAGGATTTGGAGAGGAATTTGGAAAGGAAAAGGGAAAAGTATGTGAAACTAGGTGAAATGTAAGTACATTTTATTTACATTTCACCTACCTTTTCCCTTTCTCTTTCCCTTTCCAAATCCCTTCCCAAATCTCCCAACCAAACACAGCATAAAAGTATTTGTCATTTGAACAGCCAAGTGAGGTTCACAGCTTGAGGCAGACATGAAGTCAATGCAACAAGGCACAAACTAGAACACAGCCAACTAATTTAGATCCTAATAATGACGCCACAAAATTCCAAGCTTACACGTCATCATGCAGACATACCTTGAGGTTTATTTCATATATGAAGCATGTATGACATCATTCTTTAAATAGAAGTGTGACATAAAATCAACAGTTGTTCTATATTATTAATAGGGCCAGCCAAGCTATATTCACTGAGGTCATTCAAATTTAAGTGACTCCAGCATTAACTTTCTCTTTTAGGTACTTTACTATCTCTTAGGCTATCTTGGGATCAAAGACTTGGGGAGGGATTTGCGTAAGTAAAAGAAAAAATAAGGGAAATGTAACAAAAATTTAACTTATATTTCATTCACTTTTGTCTACCCTTTTCCTTTCCCTCCACAAATCCCTCTTCAAACCCTATATCCAAACAGAGCCTTAGTGCACTATGTCCCAGGTTTTAAAGCCAATTTAAGGTTTTGTGTTACACAAGTTCTCCTTTTCAGAGCAGCTACTGTTAGTTGCAGGCTCGCTGCTCATTTCCTATTAAAACTGCTTCCTCTTTTAAAATAACGGCAAATGCTCACCGCTATTGTAGTCCCATTCCTGCAAAATGCTTGGTAGTGCTTGAGTAGTTTACCGCATGTCCATGCAACGCCTGACCACACAATGTCTGAAGTGTGCCCTTTCAAATTCCTCGCAAGACGACCCTGATAGGAACATAGGTGTTAAATGAACATATGAAGACATAATTAGGTTTGAAATGAGGACAAAACAAATGAGATATACCTTGTAATCAGGCATGCCTGTCCGTTGACCACCTAGTCCAGTTGTTGGATCATTCTTTGGTGATTCTATTATTAGAAATTGTATAAGAAGAAAAATGTTAAAAGTTTTTGGAGTGATACTTTATCAAGAAATGAATGACATAAATGATAATAAGTTCTCATCCTCATCCATGGCCAAGAAAATAATAAGTTCAAAAACAAAAATTATCAAAGCTTATACACTAGAGTCTTGCAAAAAGTGAGAGGACATTCATGAATCTGATATCATCACCAAAATGTGTAATCAGGGCTTAAGAATCCTGCTAAATTACGGTGTAACCCTAATATCTAGGTAATAATTAACAGTATTGGTAGCTCCCAAATAAAATTGTACAAATAGAATCCAAACTTTCTAAGATGCAGATCCAACAAGTAGTTACAAAGTGTCTCTACAATTGGCCTCCACTCTCAATTACCAGAGATTGATGCCAGAGATGATTAGCAAATATCAAGAGTTAAGTTTTACATTAGTGATTATTCTGTCAAACTATAACACTTCGAAACCATGACAAACATGAGAAAAGAGAGATAGTCCATAAATGACTCAATTAAGAAGCATTTCCACAAGGAACACAAAATCTGCCAACTGCTGAGAAACAACAACATGAAAGTTGCTCCAGAACAGTACACAAGCATGGTTACCTAATATTGACTATTGAGATTTGGTAAAGCTAACATTTAGTATGCACGTGTACATGTCATATTTGTTAGCACTCCATGACAGAAACTATATAATTCATCACTAAGCTGTTTAGAATGTCAACATTAGAAACAGATCTAGTGACTTATGACCGGTTCATCCATGAAAATAACATCAGGACACCATCCTACTTATGCTTCAATATATAAGAAATACATAGGTTCCCCCTCACAATAAATTTAGGACAGTATTCAGTAAGTTTCTGATAATTTTGCATATCTTTACAAGGACAAGATAACGAAGAAACAATATAAAACAATAAATAAAAAGAGGAATGATGCAAAACATACTGGATTGATCCCGTTGCCGATGCTGTTTTGAGAGCATAGAAGTGAGCCAATTCACAACCTCTCTCCTGGATCTCCATCTGAAACCAGCATGGACTGAATTCTCCGCCCCGTGAACATTCAGGAACTCCTCAGAAACAACATAGAACATGTGTCTAACACTTCTTTCAGTGCCCACAACAGCAAGAATGGACTCTCCCGAAATGTCCTTCAAAAAATAGTGAACCACACGGTTGCCCCGCTCCTTGGAAACAAATTGCTCTTTCCACTCCACAAAACAGTGACCACTTGCAGCCATATTTAGATAATAATCCCCAAGTGGGCTTAACCAAACATCAGAACCCTAACGAAACCCTAATTTCATAGCTGAAAATAAAAAAAGACAGTCCAGTGTACAGGCTGCTGCCACTAGGTTTTTGACCCAATTAACACAATTAATTGCCTAAATAGCTGCAATCTTGGAAAATTTCTATCAAAAAGCCACAATCTTTCAATAGTTCAATATTGTAATTTGATTTAACCTTAGAAACCTCCAAAATTCCCAGCTCAAACTAAAAGAGTAGGGTATTTAAAGGAAACTGAGTTCAATTAAGCTGCAATCTTGGGAAACTTCTTACAAAAAAACACAATCTTTCAATAGTTCAATGTTGTGATTTGATTAACCCTAGAAACCTCCAAAATTCCCTTCTCAAACAAAAAGAGTAGCAAACAAGAATTTGGTAGTTCAAGAAACTGAGTAAAACCCAAGAAAAACTATGGTTTAGGAGATCTGAAAGAAGATCAGAAACCCCAGTCAAAAGAAATGGGCTTTGACTATAAAATCCAAATCAAAGAAACATAAAGACGAGATTTTTGAGGGGGAGGGTTTTTTTTTTTGTCAATCAACAAGAAATTGAAAGGGGCATCTACTTCTACAACAGCAAAGATGGGCCTCAGAACAGAGATTTGAGAGTGAGAAGTTCAAAGAAAGAACTGATCAGATTGGAAAGAGGCAAGAAGAGAAGGATTTGATTGTGGTTTGAGCTGTGGGAGATTGAGAGGAGGGAGAATATTAAGAGAGAAAATGAGAAGATGGGTACCTCAGAGAAGCCATAAACAGTGCGTGCTTGAGAGTTTGCAGGGTATTAGAACTTCATATCCCATGAGCTGCTGCTGGAGAGAGAAAGAGGGGTAGAGAGAGAGCTGGTGGACGGTAAAGAAAGGGAATGTGGTAAACCGAATCGCACAGGGGAAATTCTCGAATATTGAGTTTTCAATATCCTTTTTGTGTTTTTTATTTTATTTTATTTTTTCCATTTTCCATTTTTATGTTTTCAAAAATAAAATAATAAATAAAATATTTATATATTTTATGATAAATTACTCATAATATTTATATATTTTATGATAAATTACTAAATAAAATATTTATATATTTTATGATAAATTACTCATACATGAAATTTGTTAAAAATATAAATTTTTCACCTACGTTTTGTAAATTATAAACACCGCTTGTCAAAAAAAAATTTACAACTAAATTGAAGGAAAAAAAAGTCCAAATACTCTCTAATATCAAATTAAAATTAGGATAAATTATACTGACACCTTCTAAAATTTCTATTTAATACAGATTCTTTCCTCATATTTTGAAAAATTATATTCTCCTCCCTAAGATTTGTAATTTCATTTAAGATTTGTAATTTCATTATAAATTGTTCCTGGATTGCTGATCTCATACTTTAAAAAATTTTAAATGACCATTTTGTCATTTTTCTTACCATTTATTCTTTCTATCATCATGATTATATTCTATAATTTTTCATCATTAAATTTTACTTGAACATATTCTTATTGAGTGATAATATACAAACATAAATTTTATATAAAATTTTCAAACATAATGATATAATTTAATGGTGACCATTCACTTTAAAACAAAACACCTATAAATATAATTTATATTTACAGCAATATAACTATCACAACATTTTTATGATATTTTTTTAATAAATTCTTATATATGAATGTAATTTTTTTTTTTATTTCCACCATCATTTTTTTTTCTCATCTATTCATTCACATTTATTACAGTATTACTGAATTTTTGTATTTTTTTATATTTGGTGAATTTAAAAAAAAAAATCACCAAATATTATACTTCTTAAATATATCTAGAATAGGTATATCTAAAAAATAAAACTAAAAATACTTAAATATTAAAAAAAATCAGTAAAATTGTTTTAAAAAAATAATAATAATAATTTTTTGTGTAAGTTAAACTAAAAAAGATGATTGTTATTTCTCTTCAAATGATATGAATAAAATATTAATATTATTTTATTATTTTATGTATAAAAGTTAAATGACAAATATGTCATTTTAATCTAACAAAAAAATATATAATTTTTCAAACGTGAGAGGGAATTTATTTTAAATAGAAATCTCAGGTTGTTAATATAATTTACCTTTAAAATTATTATTACATCTCCATTTGCATTTATCCACTGCCAAAACCGTTCTCTCTGGATCACCATAATATTTTTGAAAAAAGGCTGCGACCCCACGAACTGCGACCCCCACGACCCCCTTTGATTTTTCATTAGTCAAAACTGTTTGTTTTTTTTTCTTTTCACCAACCCCACGTGTCTCGTGGAGGGTGGAGAGTGAGTGAGGAGGGTCTAGATCATCGGTCTTTTTAGTCCTCATCGATAACATTAAGGCCATGTTTGTTTTGTAATTTGAGTGGTCAGACTGGACTATCATGACTGTAAGTTTTACCCGCAGCATGTTTGGTAGTGAAATGAGAGGGTAAATTTATAATCTAAGGGGCTTAGTAATCCCCCTTTATAGGAAAATCAGCTTGGCTAGATTTTGAGTGGGATTAAAAAAATAGTAGAGATTAAGTCTTTTTTATATAATAAAAAAAAATTATTTTTAACCAAGTCCACCTATTTGTTGTAATTTTTTTAACATAAAAAATAATTTATTTATTTATTTTATTTAAAAATAATTTAACAATATCATCATTAACCATCTCTCATACTATCAAAACAAACCTTTTTAAGACCTCGTTTAGGAACATGTTTTTTTAGTAACTTTTTAACTTTTTTGTTAAAATATGATGTAAAAAAAGGAATATGTTTGGGATGAATTTTTGGTTTTTTATAATAAAAAAAAATGCAAAAAGTAGATAGAAAAAATAATCTTTGACTTTTTAGTATAGGTTGTTGGTTTTTTGAATTTTTTAGTAATTTTTTAACTTTTTGGCTAAAAAAATCATTTGCCAAACGAGGCCTTATTCCTCTCACTAGCAATCTCCACATTAACAATCTTTTCACTAATTATCCTCTTACTAACAATGCTATCAAACCTAATCCGCCAAACAAACATGGACTAAGCCTTTGTTTGGCATAAGGTTATGGGGTTAAAATAGTCACAAAATGATAAAATAAGGTAAAAAGTCAATAAGATAAAATATTATATTCAAACTATAATTATTTTATTTTTTTCGTTCAGCCTTCATTTGGAAAGTGGGTTGACTTTTTGTCTATTTTAAGCCTCGTTTGTTAACTATATATTTTAGCAAAAAAGTAACTATAAGTTGTCACATCACTGTCTCTACTTTTCTGTATATATTTTCGTAAAAAGACAAAAAGTTATTAAAATAGCATGTTCCCAAACGAGGCTTTAGCCTGGGCTAAAAAATATCGTTTGTGATGGGTTTTTTGTTTTTTTTTTTTTTGAAACTTTTGTGAGAAAAAAATTGAAATAATTATGGCTTAGATGTCATATTTTATCTTATTCACTTTTTAACCTATTTTGTCATTTTGTGACTATTTTAGTCCCAATATATGATGCCAAATGAAGCCTCACAAAAGACCAAAAAAAATCCCAAACGAGACTTTTTAGTCTCAAGCTAAATATATAAAAAAAGTCAACCCACATTCCAATCGAAGCCTAAATATTTGTAGATAATAATATGGTTTGACTTTTTCTAAGTTGACCATCTTAATTAGAAAAAAAATTTTAGACTTGTTAGGCCATGTTATAATTGATTTCGGTAATTTAAATCGTTTACTTTTTAAAATTCATTTAGTCGAATATTTATGTAAAAAATTAAAATTATCAAATATTGATAATTATATGTTTGAATAAAAATTGTATTGTAAAAAATGAATAGCTATTATTGAAATTATATTTGTCATCTATTTTTTAAAACAAATAAAATATCAAACATAACTATCAATGTCCAATCATGTTTATTTTTTGCATGAATATTCTAATCATCGAGTTCTAAAAAGTGAAAGATTTACCAAAATGGATCTTAAAATAAACTTAAGCCCTGTTTGGTACAACTTAAAAGCTGCTTATTTCAGCTTTCAACTTAATTTAAGCTATTTTGATGTGTTTGGTCTAGTTTATAGCTGATAGCTTATAACTTTTTAGGAGTCAGAAATCAACTTATTCTTTGAGTGAGACAGGAGATGCTTAATTTATAAGTCATAAATCAGCTTATGTTCATAGTTATAAGCTATAAGCTGTTTAGGTATAAACTATAAACACTTTTCCACAGCTCTACCAAACAGGGCTTTAGTAGTCCAAATAATTTGAGAGAAACCAAATTTATAATGATAACAACAATTTAATCCAGTGTAAGCCATTTGTTATGTAATTAAAAATCTCAATGTTGAATAAAAAAAAAAATCTCAATGTGAAATATAATTTCTTGACAAGGAAATGTATATTTTTAATAATTTTGAAAAAATATATTTATAATTTATTTTAAATTTCATATTGTTTTTATATTTTTAATCATAGGACTAAAAATCCTTAAAGTAAAGTAGGGATACCATGAATTCTTCCTCACATGAAACTTGGTAATGTTTTTAATTTTTGTTTATTTATTTATCTTTTTGAAAATTAAAAATAAATTTCTTTTTTTATTTTTTAAAATTTTAAAAATGTACAATTTATTTATGTTTGATTAAAAAAATAAAAGCAGTGGTTAGAGAAAAGAGAAATAATACAATCATGTTACATCCCTATAAAAATCTCTTACAAGAACATTTTTTCATAAATTCTGATCAATAAGAGTCTATTCACATATTTATTTTGTAGTAGTGTCAAAACCTTATCGGTATGAAAGGGTGTTTTTATGGAAGATTTTTATGGGGATGGATCATTTTCCATAATCATGAGTACATAGTTGGGCTTATGCAGCCCAATCCAAGTAAGCCTTGAGACAGGCTCAAATTAGTGAAAGGCCCATGGGGCTAAACATGCAGCCCTACAAGTCATTCCTCAGCAATTTGAAAGAAAATGATTAGTCCATCATCTTCCTGTCATCATCATCATCATCATCACTCTCTCTCTCTCTCTCTCTCTCTACGCTCAGATATATATATATATATATATACATGATCGATTTTGGAAGCCATGAGAACAAGTTCGAAATGCTGAAGAAGAACTCTACAATGTACCTTTGATTTGTGTTGAATAGTGGAGCTTGAAAGTTGGAAGAATGGCTGGAATAGGTGTAGTATTGGAACTACTGAGGAAAAATCCAAGCTTGAGTGGCCAAACCCTACATTCCTATGGTTTCTTCTCTGCCTCTCTCGCTGCTTCCACTGCCGCCGCTTCTGTTGCCGCCGCAACCCCTTTAGCCTCTAGGGTTTTCTTCCGGTACTCCCTCTCTCTCTTTCATCTATTCTCTCTCTCTCTCTATATATATATATGTATGTATGTATATACGCAAATGCATCATCAATACAAGCCCTAATCGGTGCAAAGATTTGCGTTTTGTTATTATCAAGCATTTTCGCATTGATTCGCAGCCTGTTTGGATTTGCTGATTTGGGAAGAAACGAAAAAGAAATGTATTTCTCTTTATACATATCACTTGTTTGGATAGGCTCAAAAAGTGAGAAATGGAGTGAAATGGGAAGAAATGTGGGAGAAAAAGTGGAGAGATTGGGGGAGAAATGAAACCAACTGAATATTGTTTTGTTAATACCAAAATTAGCTTTTTAGATATAGGAGAAATAAGAAGACTAACCCCTTTTGGTAATATAATAATAATATTATTATTATTATTTATATATATGTCAAGATAAGAGAGAAATCAGTATCTTTTCTGTTTTCTCTTATTTATCCAAATAAGAGGGAGATAAATCGCAACATTTTCTTTTCTTTTCTCTGATACTCTCCTAGGTTACCAAACATAGTAATGTGAAATTACAGTCCAACATATTTTTTTTTTTAAAGACAGATACAGTCCAACGTTAATATATCACATATATGAGGCAACTGAATCAATTGGTTTTTGCATAAACCATTGTATTAGGTGCCTACTCCGTAAGATGTATTTTTTGTTAAGTAAATCCAATACTATTGGAAATGTGCTACGTTATCATTTTTCTGCAAGTTGTTTTGATTGATCAAACAGTGATGTTACTTATAAAGGAGTTATTAGTTTATTTATGTAGATAAGTAGTTTGTATTATAGAAAGCATGTCACAGTGCAACAGTGACAACATGATGTATAGAATGAGCACTCACTAGAACAAAAATAAGCTTTCCTATGAAGTCAACAAAATTAAAAACTGTATCGCAAAAATTCCTGATCAGCCAAAATCTAAGAGAATTGTCATAGACATCTTTATCCCAGGACAAAATCTCATTTGTTATAGTACGTAATCAATAAAGTTCTGGTTGAGGATATAATTTGTTCACTTTATGAATTTTCTGTTTTAATACTATGTTTATAACTTTATGCTAATTAAATTTTTCTGGCTCATTCTTGATTTGTTTGATGTAAGAATTGAAACGGCATTCTTAGTAATAGTCTGAAATTGTGGCTAGTTTTTGAAATAGAGCATTTATGAGCGAGTAATTTGGTCTATATTTTCATGTTATGCATTTTTGTGACTATCTATGGTACGGAAACCTGTTACTCTGCTCTGCAAATGAATAATTACTATTCCTTGCATGTATATATCCTTTTATTTTAATCAGGCATCAAGGTTTTCGTTACATTTAGTTTTGATATATGTGTAGTAGTTTTGGTCTCTCTTTTAGTATGATACACATATATTACATGTACATTTGTTTCTAGTTCGTATATTGACTTGCAGCATTCATGATACAGCAATACTGGAAGATCAATTGCGTATTGCGATGCTGGTGCTGCTTTAACTGATGAAGATTACATTACCAGCATAAGAAACGCGTCTGCAAATATTTTTCTGCATGATTCTCTACACTACAGTACCAAAGAGTACAAAATTGAGCTAAAACCTCTGTTCTCAGCTTTTGGATTAAGGTTTCTGGCACTGGCATCATTGAGGTCTTTCTTATCATCTTATTTGTCTCTTTCGAAGTCTCGTTCAAACGTAGAAGAGGATGACGATGACTTCCTACAGGATGATCCAGGAGAGCACCAAGTAGATTTGGTTGTTCCTTTCAAGAAATCAGTGAAGCAGGTTATTCGTGAGGTAAGTTCAATCGATTTCTCCCATTTTTGTTCCAGACGTCTCAGGGTCAAGTTTTACCTTCAAAAGCGGCATCTATAGAGAGAAAGTAGAGTCAGTATTAGGAAAGATAAATGGTCCTTATCCTCGTGATCATTGAAGATTGACGTGTAATGAAGCAGTACACACAGGAGAAGAGAGTGTATTTGATCTTATCCGCTGTTTGTTATTCTTTGGTCCAAGAGTCCTCAGATTAGGTGTTTTCATATAGCACTGAAAAATTACATAAAAGTCCATGAACATTTTATCCATCAATCACTTTCCTACTGCCTCCAAATCAGTTTTGCATTCAGCCCTCCAATGAGCAATTCTATGTTAAGTAAATTCTGGGGTGAGGATCATACAAGATCTTATTTGATGGCAATCACTGCATCAATCAACTCAAAGTATGTGGGATTTTATCAAACTTTTTGAAATTCATTCCGTTGCCTTATTAGAAACAAACCCATTTATTATAACACTTGGATATCTGTTAGACATTAGGCTCCCCTACTGTCTCCTTTATATTGCTTTATGGAAAATCATGCTTGGAAGTTCTTTGTGGCTTTGTTATTTGTTATTTTAACTTTATCTTTTAAGAATTTACTAATTTAGCAGCAGAATTGTTGATTTATATTTTGTAACATGTCTTAGACCACTGTTGTAACTACTAGACGGGTTCTGGAAAGAATTGCTGTTCATTATGTTTCACAGAGGATGGCATGGAAACTTCTTAAAGGTACTTGCTTTTTCCATTAATGCTCCTTTTGTTTTGGCCGAAACGTGTCCGTATTTTATGGTGGTTGGTACAACAAAAAATAAAAGTCAACGGAAAATATTTTCTATGGTCAGGAAAACAAGCCTATTTGGATGGAAAATGTTTTCTACTTTTCAAAGGCAAAAAACGTTTTCTAAACTAAATTTTTACCAATGCCACCACATTGCCATCAGCACCACTGTTGTTACCGCCATCACCTCCATCACCACCACCACCACCACTACCACCTCCTCCTCCTTTACCCCGTTGCTGCCACTACTACCACCACTAATCTATGAAGCACGGACACCTCTCCGAGGGTTCCGTACCAGTGTCGGACACGTGTTGGACACGGACATGCGTCGGACACGCGGTGGACACACGTCCGACACGAAGCAGAGAGTGTCCCCTTTTTTTAAAATTTTTTTACATCTGGACACATTCTGGACACGTTTGGACACTTTGGGACACGTTTGGAGGTAATTTCATAATTTACAAAAAAAAATTTGGGGTCGATTTGTAAAAAAACAAAAATAGAGCAATGTCTGCCTAATTCGATTAGAACAGAAAAGAAAGGGAGAGAAAGAGAGGACCTGGTCACTTTTCAGTGGTCGTAGCTCGTAGCTCGTAGCTCATAGCTCGTCGCTCGTCGTCCGTAGCTCGTCGCTCACTTTCGTCACTCTGTCGCCGCTTCTTCGATCTTCTTCTTCTTCTTCGTCCTTCTTCTCCAATCTCTCTCTCAGTTGCTCTCTCTCTTTCTCTCCCTCTCTGTCTGATTTTATTTGTTCTTCTATTTTTTTTTTCTTTTATATACTGAGTGATGTTGACTTCTATTTTTTTTTTTCTATTTTCTTTTTCTGTCTTCAAATTTTTTTTTTCTATTTTCTTTTTCTGATAATATATATAGATATATATTATATACTAATATATATACATATATATTTATATACTAATATAGATATATATTTGAACAAAAAAAAATCTTTTTTTTGCTCTTTTCTTTTTTTCGCTATTTTTTAGATATTATTATTTTCTTAAATAAATTATTTTTATTTATAGAAAAAATTTAATTTGTGAATAATATTTGATATTAAAATAAGTAAATAATATTTGTATTTTTTAATTTTACATATAGTAAATAAATAAAATTATATATATTGAACGTGTCCCTAACGTGTCATGTCCCCTATTTTTTGAAAATTTGCGTTTTCCCGTATCCGTGTCGTGTCCCGTGTCCGTGTCCGTGTCCGTGTCCGTGTCCGTGCATCATAGCCACTAATGCAACTATTAGTGCATTAGTTTCAAGAATGCAACCAAACATAAGAAAATGTTTTCTAGTAGAAAATGTTTTCTGCCAAAACAAATTGAGCGTAAGTTATAAAAGTGGCTACTTTAAATGATTTGTCTAATTTTACATGTGTTTCTTACCAATTTTTACGATAAATTTTTTACAGATATACCCAAATCAGCGGTGCGCAAGGCTGAAAGGGGGATGCCAACTTTTGTCTACTTCGTCAGTGTTAGCAAAACAACTTTCAGAGGTCAAAACATATATTTCCATTTCTCTTCATTCAGTTAAGCTAGTTGAGTTTCAACTTCATTGTTCAATAACCCGTCGTCATGTATAAGCAGGGCATCTTCTTGGAGTTGCAGCGTCATGGCTTGTCCAAGTTGGCATTGATATTTACCGGTTCTTTTCTTACATGTCTCGAGAAGATGATGATCAAATTGATAGAGCAGAACAGTTTCAACTTCTTGGGAAGAAAGTTTATGGTACTACTGTCAGGTGTGGTGCATCACTGGTTTTTGCGTCTATTGGAGCAGGGATTGGTGCATCCCTCTTTCGACCTTTGATTGGTCAGTGGATTGGTAAGCACATCACTGGACCCTTACAAGAAGCTGAAGTTCACTGAAAACATTTTTTGACATTCCGTGCAACGGAAAACAAGCTTATTTGAGCGGAAATTGTTTTGTAGTTTTAAAAGGTGGAAAACATTTTGTGGATTAAGTCTTACCAATGACACCACACTATCACCACCCACATCACCACCACCACCACTTCTACCACCCCATATCACTAACACCAGAGCTAGCACATAAGTTTCAAAGTCGCAACCAAACATATGAAAACATTTTCTAGAAAATGTTTTTGCCAAAACAAACTAGGAGCATTAAAATGCCTGGGAAACAACAAACTTTAAACTTTTGTTGAATTGTCGAAAACAATTTACTGATTTCTAATTTTGTAAATTTTGCAGGCTGTGTTATTGGGGATACGGCAGGGCCTCTTATTGTATCATTCTGTTTTGAGAAAGTTTTTCAAGCAAATTTTTAGAGCATTGGTTGCAACATTTTTTCCTTGGCATCTACTTGAAATAAGGTCGACTCTACTGATTCTGAATATTTTGTAGCTGCATTTATAAGAAGCCACTTCCAACCATTCCTCAAAATTTTGGCTTCATTAAGCTGCAAGTAGATACGCCGATTAGTCTGAACTAATTTTGAATTGCACATGATCAGTTGGGTAAATAATGTCTTTTGCTCATGAACAGGTTTCAAGAACTACAATCCTGTGTTTTTTCTTCTTCATTTTAATGTAACACGCTTTCTAATTGCTTTAAGAAATGTTTATAAGATTTGTTAGTTAGAGTAACATTTTCTTTCTGGAAATTGGTCAGTTGATGAATGGCATTAGAATGCTGTTACTGCTCAGAAAATAAATGATATGATGTCAATTTTTTGTTTTTATGGGTAATCCATCTGTTGATACCATATTTATTTTTATCCCCTTTATTATTAAGTATTACGTCTAGAAATTAGTTTTTTTTTTCTTCGTTGCTTTGTATTTTTTCAGTGAGAGTAAATTGTCTTGCACGATTTCTTTAAATGTCAATTTCTCAAAATTTTTGTAAGTATATTTTTGTCTGATTTCTTTAGCTTTGCCGTGCTTCAGTCGTTGGTTCGCATTATTTTAGTAAATGCATTATTGTGCTGGATGTGCTATATGATTAATTAGGGTGCAAAATTTTTTATATTCTTGAAATTTATGTTCTTTATGTCGCTGTGTTTTCAGTCACTTGATCGTGTCTTGAAATTTCAAAATCATATAGTTAGGATTATATATTTATTGGATAAATTTTGGATTACTTGTGAGAAAGCGGCTTATGCCCAATATAATTAATTTTAAATTTTCTATTTGTTTTGTTTTATAAATAAAAATAATATATACAAATAAAATACTCTAAATAGAATTCGTTGTTTAAATATAATTAGTTTATACAATATATCTAATATTTATATGGTTGATTTGATAAATATATATACATTTAATTTATATTTTGGTCACTGTATCAACTGCTCATTGGTTAATCTTCAAATAATACTATTTTTTGTTTTTTATAATTTCAAAACATATTTTCATATAATTACATATGTTTTATTTTAAACATATTTTATTACATCTTGTATACTACCAGTTTCAATTTTAACCATAGCTGATTGGGCTGTGTTTAAAATTTTCTTTTTTGTCCTTGGATAATTTTAAGTAGAAGCAATGTTAAAGTCATCTAATTTTGTTATCATTTATAATTTTGTTAACCTTTACAATCTTATTATTACTTGTATCGTATCTAATCTTATAGTATAATTTTATCCCTCACAATCTTACCAATAATGTTATCATATCTTATCTCATAAATAAAAAGTAATACTATATATATTTATTGATAGATATTTATGATATTTGAATTGGGGAAAAATAGCATACATATAATATTGAATCAATTTTAATAAATTTTCCCCCTATATGTGACGCAGGATGTGGTCCCTACGTCTAATCTATTAATCCAAATAGAGTAATGTTAGGGGGGTGTTTGTTTGAGAGGATTCGAGTGTGGGATAGGATTCTATGTCCATTACATGTGATAGTTCGATGTTTGGTTCAAAAAATATAAGTCGGATTAATAGTCTAACCGGACTATCAATCCCTTATTTGTGGGATTATTGTATCCCATGGGGGGTGTGGGATAAAAAGGATGGGATAACTCCTCCTCTGCATTGGAAGGTTAAAATGATATTTTTGGCCCTCATTTTTTGTTTATATTATTTTTAATTATACTTAGTAAAGTAAAATAAAATCTAAAAATCTCAACTAAAAATTAAATTAAATTAACAGTCCAATGAATTATAATCATCCCTTTAAAAGTTTAATTTATTCAATTTATTTAATTAAAAATAAAATTAAAAGTTTAATTTATTAAAAGTTCAACTTACAATAAAATTAAAAAATCTCAATTAAAAATTAAAATAAATTTATATAATTTTTATTGATGATCTATTTATTTAATTTTTTAAAAAGTTTTAGTAAAAAAATTAAATAAAATAATATATACATCGAATTCAATAAAATAGTCCAATCCAAACATCTAATCACATGACTAAACAAACAAGATTTAATTGAATAGTCAAATCCATACATCTAATCCCATGGCTAAGCAAATATAGGATACAAATTCAATCCAATCAAATAGTTCGGGGACAATATATCCCAAGACTAACATTTCAGTGTATAACAATCTTCTCTTACTCAGTCCGTCCAAATAAACACACTTTTATGGTACACACCCTTTAAAAAATTTGTACCATAAGACATTGTTACATATTTTTATAATAAATGTCATGTATTTTTAAGGTAAATATTATGTATTTTTTTTGGGTAAAAATTACGATAATTTATGATTTAGAAATAAAATTATATATTTTATGATAATATTACGTATTTTTGAAATAATTTTACACTTTTTTATCTAAGAATTTTCTAACTACAAAATATGTAATAATACCATAAATTACATAACATACATCAGGGCCAAACACATTACATCAAACAACAAAATGAAAGGAAAATTTTAGTTCAGGTTAAATGTAAAAAAATAATTACAGATAAATAAAAAAAAATTATAAATATTAATTATTAAATGAAATTGTAATAACTATTTAGAAGTAGCACTGTGCAATAAATTCTCTCAAAATGAAACTACAAAATGACAAAACATCATGTGCTCAAAAAAGAAAAAGAAAAAAAAAAGACAAAACATCACATGATCGAGAAATTATTCATTGTCGCGAGAGGGTGACATTCAAGTGGGTCTGTCCTCGTCAGTAAAGATGTATTGGAGGTCTTAAATTAGAGTTGGCAAGCATTTTTCATCATAATTATTCACAAAGCAGAACTTCATGTTCTTCAGAGAGCCATAATAACCTTCAATAAATTTTTCTAGGAAACTATACAAGAATGGAGAGCAAGGCAATAAAATCACAAATGTGTTCCTACAACTATTTCATAACAAAAATTGAGCGGTTAATGAAGGAAACATTTACATACAATGATCATCCATAGTAATATTGATCTCCTCATGTAATGTGTTCTACAACTATTTCATAACAAAAATTGAGCGGTCAATGAAGGAAACATTTACATACAATGATCATCCATAGTAAATATTGATCTCCTCATGATGTGTTCTACATACTGCTTTGCTCAACATTCACTGCTATATTTAGGAACCAATCACTCTGTTTTTGTTCTGTTTTCGTTTTTTTGTTCTGTTTTCACTCTGCTTTGATCAAGTGTCCCAAATCAGTCCCAAATCATTACAACAGCAATCACCCCGACGCCCAACATGGCGGCCAAGAACTTGTAATGTGGTGTGTCAACCTTCACTGACTTCACAGCCACATAACCCTTTGACAACAAATGATTTATCGACACATAGATGAAGACCCCACAAGCCAGCCCCATTGAAATGGCATAAATCCAGTCCGCCACAGTGCCCTGAGTCGTGGCGTCTATTATGATTCCAATGGCCACACCGATTGGACTTGAAATGGCGAATCATAAAAGCATAGGCTGCACAAGACAAGAGGGGACGGTCTGGAATCATCCTGAGAAGAGCAATTCCCATTGCAACGGCTGCGAATATCTTGTGAAGACTGACCGTCCAGAGAGCTCTCCAAGCGTCGGCTTGTGTTTCTGCAACTCCAATCGCAATGCCCTCAAAAACCGAATGGAAACACAACGCAACTATCAACAAAATGCTGTCCCCGACTGATGTGGCAGTCGTGAGTGGGGCTTTCACAAAGTGATTCTCTGTACCGTCATGTACCTATTAACCATGAAATAACGAGTTCTTATCAAATATTACCGGTAAAACTTAATCAGAAACTAATTTGGATTAGTTGGTGAAACAAGAACTATCTCATGGCTTCTCTGTTATGCCTTACCTGATATTGTGATTGTGAAGTTATTCCATTGCCATTGCTTTTTCCGTTACCTGTACCAAAGACAGAACATGGATCAAACACATAACTAACTCAGAAAATAGAACAATCTTGTATCCTTTTTTGAGCGAAATCATTCATCTGAATGGTTTTGACTTTCTATTTTAGCAATTCAATGACACTGTTAAGGCCATAAGGTACATACCAATATTCATCAAGAATTAAAGGCCATCCACTTAGTCAAGTATTTCTTTACGTTCCCTTTTTTCGACGGAAAATATTTTTTTAGAAAATGTATTATGCATTTTCCAAGCTGGAAAACATTTTCTCATCCCCACCGCTACTACCACCGCCATCACAACCACCATCACTATCGCTATCACCACCACGACAAAACCACCACAACCAAACCAACACACTTCTACCAGAAACCAGTAGCACATCATCTTTAGGATCGCAACTAAATACAAGAAAATGTTATCCGCGAAAAACATTTGTCGGAAAATATTTTTTCTGTAGAAAATGTTTCCTCTTCTCTCTAGCAAAGTGTTTTTCACCGAAACAAGTGGAGCGTAAAATTAAATTGCTTCTCCAACACCCATAAAAGAAATTGAAAAGTTCAAGAGAAGATTCCAGAAATCTACACTACAGGACAAGACTGCATAGAAATTGCCAATTACCGATGCTGATTCCAAACCTATGCAGCTATTTTTAACTGGCCAGAAGCTTAAAGACAAATGGCCGTATAGCATGATTCACTCACCAGACAGCTGAGCTGCCAGCTAGAAGAGAGACAGCTTGAAGACAACCAAGTCGAGAACAAAGATTCGCTACCGATTTCAATAGGACACGAGCAATTGAGACGGCAGAAAACCGGGGTTATTCAATTCAAGAAAGAAACCTTACGGATTGGCTTAACCACTTCTTATGCTAATTTTTAAACTAAGTGCTAACCAAGTCAATGTTGAACTTTACAACGTTTGTTCAAGAAAGAATCAAATTACCCTCTTCTTAAAACAATCAATTGCCTATTTGGATAGGAACAGAGCATATTATGCTTTGTAACTGTAAAAGCCATATGTTTGGTTTGGTTGATGAGAAAACATACAAAGAAAATTAATTCTAAAATTCTCCATGCTTTCGCACCCCAAGAGAGACTGAGAAGCACATTCAACTGGACCTAACACAACTATTACCACAGTTCGTTTTAGTCAATTTCTAACATTCAATAGAATCGCAAGACTTAAAATACTCATTCGTCTCTGCTTTTCCTCTGTTTTCTCAGCAACCAAACAGAATGGTAAAATTCAAATTCCCCCTAAAACCCTTCAAAAACATCTCGAAAGCTGTAAAAATTCAAACTTTCCGACTAGAAAAAGAACAGGAATGAAACACAAACCTTGAAGCTCGACATCACCGTTTGATCCATTTGTCTGCCTCCCATAAACGAAAGAAATCAGAGAATCAGCGAGCATGGTGAGCAAATACCCAGCACAAGCCAACATGAAAGCGAACGGGTAGGGTTTACTCGTCAAATCCCCAAATGTCGAATTCGAATCGCTCAAGAAATGCATCATTGCAGTCCCCAAGAACACTCCGCCAGCGAATTGAGTCCCGAGGACCAAAAACCCCTCATTCCATTTCATGAAATAGGGCGAAATTCCACCAATAAAAGTCCCAATGAAGACGAGCATCAAGCACCATATCTTCACCAAGATCAGGGATCTGGACCGGAGATTTGGGGGGGAGTCGGTGGTGGAATCGCCGTCGCCGCCGTGGGCGGCGGCGGAGAGGAGGAGGAGGAGGAGTAGGGAGGAGAGGATGAGGAGGGACTGAGACATTGGTGGATTTGGACATTTTTTCTTGGGGGATGAATGGGTATTTAAGATGGGTTCGGTAGGTCAATGGTTGGTGATCACAGCCTGAGTGATTGTTCATTTTTTTGTTCGTACTAGTTTGTTTTGTACTACATCTAAACAAAGAGGAAGACAAGTACTGCACAAAGATGCTGAAATAGGAAAGAGTAGTGTAATTCAAGTAACCTATAAGGTCATGTTTGATTCCACAAGACTAATAGTGAGGTATTAATAATCTTATTAAATTAGTATGATATTCACAATTCCATCCCTACCTCATTACTAATAATCTTATAAATTTGTTGGATTAATTATCCATTGGATTAATAATCCTAAAACAAAATGGAAAAACAAACATAGGATAATTGGGCCCACGGATTAATAATCCCAATCCCATACTCTAATCCTTTCAATCAAACATGCCATAAATGTACACTATTTGGTAGTATTTGGTAGAGTTTTATAAATGTGATTTGAGAGTATAAATTATATTTTGAGTTTGTGAATTATAAAATTATGATTTGAGTGTAGAAAATTTATTTGATTATTATTTTTAAATAGAGTGTTGAAATGTGTTTTGAAGATGTATTTTGAATTAGTTTTGAAAATTTGATATGACATGTGAAATAAGAAAATTTGTTTGGTGATATGTTTTGAAAATAGTTTTCAAAACTTAATTCAATCAATAATTTATAATTAAACACACAACTCATATATCGATATCCGTATTTTTTATCAACAGTAATAATGAAATTATTTTTAAAATATTGAAATTAAAAATTGATTTTTTTTTCAAGTAATTTTTTTTCAGTAATTTTTTTGAATAGTTTTTTTTTCAAATTTTTTTTTCATTTTAAAATAAATCTATGTCAATTATTTTGTGTCAATTAATTTTTCTATCAATTCATTTTGTACGCCTGTACAAACATCTTGTACAATACCTTTTTAAATTTTTTCTAAAAATTTGTTAAAGTCAACAATTTTTGAGAATACATAATAATAAAAATTAACATAAATACACTAAGTTTAATATTTTAAAATACAAATCATAAGGTAAACCTTACAAAACATTATCAATTTTTTTTCTCATTTATTACACGTTATTAATTTTGTAATAAAGTCTTAACAGATTGACCATGCATTATTGTACTTCCATAATTAGCACCCATGAAGCTCATATAATTGGGGTGAAGTGGCATGCAAAATGACTATTTTGTCCCTCTTGATTTAAATGAGAAGTTGTTATAACAACAAAATAAAAAAAGGTAATATAGTAATTTCACTTATCTATTACCTACCACCTATTGTATCATAGTTGTGTGTTCAGCACTGGGCTAAAGAAAAAGGGACACTATGCAGACGATGCAGCTGTGTGTTCAGTATACGGATGTAGTATTATTAAAAAATAATAGATAAGAAATAAAAAGTAAAAAAAAAATTTAACAACCTGAACCTTCTGAACCTCAGTCTTTCTATAAAATCTGAATCATCATTCGTTTAATCACACCATCTTCACCATCTCAGCTTCATTACAGAAGAACACCATCTCAGCTTCATCACAGAAGAACATTAATTAAATTCAGTGTATCCATGTGAAGGAAGAAGGAAGATTTCAATTATAGGTTAGTTTCATCCAGTTCATATTAGTTTCACATTTCATATTTTATTCGGAGTAGCTTCAGATAGTCGAAGATCAGAGTAGCTTCAGATAGTCGAAGAATAGGTAGCCAGACCAGGACAACTAGCCGGTCAACCGACCGGTCATCCCATCTTATACCAATTCGCACTCAGTTCCTATCTATTGCCGATCTGTTCCTTTTTTTCATATCTGTTCCATTTTTTCACACCAACATCATACTGTTTTTGATATATTTTCCATACATTTTTCTTAACTCATATGTTTTAATATACATTTTTCATACACTTTTCTTTCACTCTTGCAGTCATCATGCCAAGAACAAAATGAACCAGACCCGAACGTGGTGAATCCTCAAACTCTGTACAACATCAACCACAACAACAACATCATGACAATTTGAATAATGATTTTTTAACGTGTCATCATGAACAAGCCTATTCACATTTTATTAATCGACCAATTGTTACGGGAAGAAATGTAAAACTACCTTCTAAATATCATCCGCTCTTACTTGGTAAATTAGATACAATGGGATGGTTACCTTTAACTAGTTTACCAAATAAGGTATATCCCCGTCTTATACAATTATTTTATGTTCACTTGACACTTGGTGACCAACAAAATGAACCGTTCAGTCTAACCTCTGAGGTGAAGGGGAAAAGAATCACACTCAGTCTCTGTGCTTTCGCACAAATTATTGGAGTTGAAACAGGAGATTTACAATGCTATTTTCAAAATGAGTCTGCCTTAGAAAAAATTATTGATGATGTCACTCAGATTTATACCACAATTTGTGACAACCGATTGTACGGCACTAATTTACTGGCCAGGCATTTAAAACCCTACCTTCGTATTCTTCATCGATGGATAATTGAAAATGTCACTCTCAAAAAAGGCCATTATGATATTGTTTCATGTTTTAATGTTTATTTGTTATATTGTTTTGAAATTGGATAAAAATTAGATTTATGCTTCATATTACTCAAAGAAATGATGGTTGCAAAATTAGATACTCTGAGTAGTCGATCACTACCTTTTGGAGCTTTGTTAACCATAATTTTCAAAGCGCATGATTTCAACCTTGAAGGTGAAGGACATGTGAGAATCAGTTCACCAATTTCTGAGTACACACTGACCCGAGCTGGTGGTGCTGACACCTTGATGGGCTCTATTAATATTGAAAATGAACCAATACCTGATGAGGAAGAACCCAATGACAATGCCATGCCACCAAATGAACAACCCCATTACTGGACTGATTATTTAGTCTTGGAACAAGAACGGTACTGTAGACACCCCATTTTTGACCGTCCTCAAGACTTGGACGTCACCGTCGGAACACTCGGTGATTATCCATGTTTGTGTTCATTTGGAGTTCCCGGAGTTCTCGGCTGCGCGCGCCCTGCCTCAGGACCTCCGAACTTGACCAGTTGTGTTTGGTTTTGCACCGAACACTTGTATTTTGCCACGAAAAGGGAGGGAATGCCTTGTGAGGCATCCCTACACACCACCGGCTGGGGCTAGAGGCCACCGGCTGGCTGAGGATTATATCGGCACTTTATTGTGCCGACCAAGACTTTTGTGCCGACCGCATTTTTTGTTAAAATGGCACTCTTGCCGCCGCATCAGGCACTTGCTTTATCGATATTTTTATTGCAAAGTAAAGTTGCTCTCCATACACGCGTGTATGGAGGATGAGGCCTTGGTTGCTTAGTGGCTAAGCATTTCATGCTTATAAGAGGAGCCTCTTCCTCTTGCATTAGGGTTGAAGATTCTTGAGAGCAAAACCAGAGATATACATATATATCTCGATATACATCCTTACAAAACATATATCTCTCTTTCTCCCCTTTTGTGTGTGTTTTAAGGCCAAAAAGTGTGATTTTGTCTCATTTTTGCTCCTTTACACACACCATTACACCTTAGTTCGAGATTGAGAGACTTAGGAGGTTGTTTGTGTTGGTTTTGGACTGGTTTTGAGCACTTGGGGGTGGCTGGAACCTTTGTGCTTCAAGAGATCTTCAAGGGTAAGGATCTTACTTTATTTTCCCCATTTTTGCAACTCATTTCTACCATCTCTACTTTATGTTTTTGGATCTGTGTTTAACATGTAAAAGTCTTGTTTTTACTTGCTAAGGAACATTCATTAAGATCATTTGGCCATTTGAGTGAAGCCTCACTCTTTTGGTCTTTATTTTGGCCCATTTTGTGCCTTTTCTTGGAGATCTTGCTTGTTTGGTGCTCTTGTTTTTCACCACTGAAAACCGGGGTTTTCAGTGGTGAGAGGGTCATTTTCGAGCATCATATAAGGAGAGACACCCTCTCCCTTTGGTCCTTTGGTTGGCCTTTGTTTTGGCTCATAGCATAACATGAATGCATGCTTGTATTTGCCTCCATTTCAGAGCTTTGTTAGTGTGTTTAAGGTCATGTTTGACCTCTGCTTTGGTGGGTTTCGTGGCCTCTTGCATGCTTCTCATATATGCTTTGAAATGTTCTTTTATGCTCAAAGGCATGCCATGTGTTTAAGCCTTCACACTTGCATGTTTTGGGTTTGATTTCATGAGGACAATAGCATCTATTTGCCATGTGATAGGCTGTGAGCCACTGATCTTGACATATTTGGTATGCTTAGTATGTATCTCTTGCATTTTTAGGCTTGTGAGCCTTGCATGTTTTGACTCTAGCATGTTTGGCTTGTTTTGATCTAATGATTTGGCATCATATTAGGCCCCATTTCAGTCCATTAGTCTTGTTTGTATGTTGGTATATGTGGCTTAGTTCATGCTTTAAAGATATGCTCTTGTGTGCTTAGGATTTGGCCTTATGCATGCTTACATATTTGATGCCTTTTGGGGCTGCCACACATGAGTTTTGGATGTCATTTCATGTGCTAAAGGTCTGATTTTGGTTGTTGGGAGCATGCCATGAGTGGTTGTGTAAGTGGTGTTGGGTTACTCTCTTTGGTGCCTTAGACTTAGGTCCAATGGCTAGCATGCTTGTGTAGCATCTCAATCATTGTTTTGAGGCATGTTTTGCCACTGTTTTGGAGAAGTTTGAGGGCTGCCCTCTTTGATCTAAGTCCATTGTTGCATACTTGTTATATGGTTGTCACATGTTTGGTTAATAAAGCTTTGAATATTTGCTAGTTCTATGCTTGATTGGTCCATGTGGCATAACTCTCATGCTTTGCATATCTTAGTATTTTGCATGCTTAATTTGTTAGCATCTTAGTCCCAATGTTTGCATGTTTGCATGCTTACATATTTGCATGATTACATGATTGCATTTCATTGCTTGGTTTGGGGTGTCAAACTAAGTATAGGAGTTGGGGGGTGTTTGTACCTTAAGTGACAAAACACACCTCATCCCCCATGTCATTAAGGCCCTTGATATCAACATGATAGGGACTTAATTCATATTGTTTGTATTGCATGCATTTTATATCAAAAATAGCAACCTTGGTTCCTTAGGCTATCATGCATCAAATGCATAATTGATAGCCCTAGAACCAAGTGTCACACCCCCTTGAGTCCCTAAACATGATAGGAGGTGTTAGACATGCTTACATTTGCCCAAAAACCATGCCCATGCATTGCTGGTTTGCTGCTGCTGTCAACTGTCTTCTGCAGGAATTACTTGCCGATCGGCATTATAGAGTGCCGACCGGCACTTTATTTATTGCCGATGAGCTCCTTGTCAGCCGATGGACACTGCACATGGCCGATGGAAATTCTATTCAGCCGATGTTGATTCTGAATGTGTGGGGAGAATTCTCTGGGATTTTAGTAAATTTTCAAGGAAAAGCAGAGACCAAAGAAGAAGAGTCGCGGGTTTTTCGGGCGAGTTGCATCGAGCATGCCTCATTCACGCGTCCCGAGGCAGGGCTGAGGCCCCATTTCATTTCACTTATTTGTTTTAATTTCAGTACGTAGAAATTTGTAATAATTTATTTATTTGTTTATTTCTTTCGGGCCTGTATTATTTATTCATTCGGTCCCTCCGAGTGAGGGTAAAAATGTAATAAGTGTGTGTGTGTGGGCATGTATGTCTTCCAATCCCCACTTCTTTCTATCCCTTTTATTTACCCGCTTACAGTGGCAGATTAGGGCATTTTCAATTAGCATACCTTATGTAAATGCATGCGTGCACCATTCATAAGTATTGCATACATTGGGCTCGGCACATCACGCAAACTGCATTGCAATTTTCAATTCCAAATTGAATACGTGCTATGTGATAGCATTTCATATGCCATGTTAGGGTTAGCCGAGCCTAGTCTAGATTACATCTATGCCTGTGTCACATTAGCCACTTAACATGAAACTAGGTCATGCATGTTTGCTAACCGGGTTTTGTTTTTGGCGCGGAGTACGATGTAAGTCTTTATCGCTTTAGCATATCGCATGCGTGTGAATGTTAACATGACAATAGGATTGCCATGCGGCTAAGTGCTTATGTGATAAACTGTTTGAATGCCTGTGGATGGAGGTCGAATTACCTGAATTGGGGATAATACATTAAAACTGTGAGTTTTAAAGCCCACTCGAGGGTGGCAAAACCTGCATTTTAGCCTACTTACGAGTAGCAAACCATTTTCAAAACGAACATGTAATGTTTTATTCCAATTTAGGCGGTTTGGTCTATACTTGTTTGTTTGTGCGATAACGAGTAATTCTAGGCTAATAATCGGAATAAGAACGCATAAAGTTTTCAAAAACGGATATCACGGTTAGTAGAGGCTTGCCTTCGACCGGGCGAAGAGGTGCTCATAGTGACCTTCCCGATCGCATCTAAGCTCCCGAGCCAAGACCACTTTGGTTATGACGACACGTGGCCTTCTGACCGAGTCGTGGTTTCCTAAATTTCCGCTTTTAAAAAATATTTAGGTGGCGACTCAGAATCCGCAAAGCACCATGTTTGGCACTACTTTTCAAAAATCTGTTTTTCTCAAACGATTTGCGGATTTGGACTCTTTGGTTCAGATGAACCGTGACACAAAATCGAGTCCGAATCAGAGCGGCTTCACTGATTCTGGCGCATCTACTGGGATTTTAGAGAGCTTGACTCGAACTCGTGATATCCTGTTTTGATTTCATTTATGTGTCTCTTTGCATTGCATGTGCATTGGTGCGCCTAGGACACCGTGTTGGCCATCTGCTATTCCTGAGCGGTTTGCCGGAGGCTTGTCTTGTCAAGGCATGTCCATAAGGTCGGTTATGGCTCGCCAAGATAGAACACAAACCCCGGTTTTGCCGGGGCACCCTTTTTGACCATTCGACCTAGTTGCATAGTCGGAATCCATAGTGACCATTCCAAACTAGGACAGGTTACTTACCCGATTTAGGTTGTTTGAAACCGCTGTGTGCGTAGTGAAACCCTAGCTCCTGACAAAATAGGACAGGGGAACCCTACCCCAACATAGGGGTGTTTTGGTTCTCATTTACTTGCTACGTGCTTTAGAGTGTAACTCTGCAGGGAACATACAGATCAGTTTGCAAGATTAAGTATCAGGCCCGAGGGCATCAGTATCAGTGTTCTGGGAATCAGTTGTCTATGGATATCAGATTCAGGCCTAGGGGTAATGGTTCGTGATCGCGATCGCGGTTGAGAAACAGCAGGTATCCAAAGATTCGACCGTTTATTTTAAATACCCGACCGTGTGTTGTGTGTTTATTTACTTTACGCCGTTATGCTGTCCGATTGTCTGTTTATTTATACGTTTTATTTATCTTTTCATTAGGTAGTTGAGCACAATTGCTACCGATCCGAAAGATATTCCCCAAGCACCCTGGGTCAGGTCGCCGACTTCTTCGATCCGAGGATCCGATAGACGACAACCAAGTACTATTCGCTACCCCCGGTTACTAAACGGAAGTTAGTGAGGCAGAGGACATCAGTACAACAGTCAGTCCAGAGGGCTTTGTCTACCCCACCTGTGCTCAGTAGAGATCGGGGTTTTGTGTTATCAACAGAGAGGGAATTTATACCAGTAATCCAACCAGAACAGGATAGTATGGCCAGTTTGGAGGAGATGGTGCGCCACCTTCAAGAGAGCATGAAAGCAATGCACAGATGTCAGTCTGTCAAAGTGACTTCGCCAGTAACAAAGCCACAGTTGTAAGAGAACAGGCAGAGACAATTGCCAGGCTAGAACAGCAAACCGGAGCATCTGCTTCGCACCAAGTTCCTCCCCACCAGAGTTCCTAACGCCGGGAGACACCAATGTTCAGACCGTCTGAGTCGCCACGGGACCACCCCCACCTCCAACCCTACCCCAAATTCAACCTCAGCTATCAAAAACACCCACCAACCTACCGGACTCTCCCTTTGAATTCGAGGCTGACCCCACCGCACTCAAATTAAGCAAGCTTGAAAAGTTATTCAAGAGATCTCAAGGGGTCAAGACTATCCCCAATATTGAAGATGGTTATACTGATGCAGCTGTGATGCTGCCCGACAGATTCAAAATGCCTCATATTGATCGATTTGATGGGTCTGGGGACCCCATGGTACACTTAAGACTGTTCTCGGACGTTCTAAGGCCGATGGGCCTCAGTAGGCTCCAGAAGTTGTCTCTGTTTGGTCGGACCCTGTCAGGTGTAGCATCCGCATGGTATTCCAAGCTAGATGATGACGTTAAGATAAGTTGGGACGAAATGGCTGAGGCCTTTATCGCGCAGTATTCATACAACACACAGATTGAGATCACTACCCGTGATCTCGAGACAACTAGGCAAGAGCCTAAGGAGGGTTTTTCAGAGTTCGTAACCAGATGGAGGGCGAAAGCATCGATGATGACCTTAAGGCCCACGGACAGAGATCAAATCCGGATGATTGTGCGCAATCTTCAACCGGGGTTAATGAAGAAGATGATTGTAGTTCCCTTCCCTACCTTCGCAGATCTGCATGATATGGGGATGCAGATTGAGGATGCGATGAAGCAGGGTCTGTTTGATCAAGACCGGGAACAACCCCGGCGGACATTCAACCGAAACAACAATGCAGGCCCGAGTGGCACATCAGCTACGAGAGCCTCCGAAGTAAGCATGGTTACCACTAACTCCCCACAAAGAAATGCGGCAGCTTCGCCATTCTCCCAAGGCGTCCAAGCAACCCACAAACAACCAAATACCCACCCAAAAATTCAGAACTTTCGCTCCGCTTTATATGCCCCTATCCAAAGCTCTAGGGTATTGATCAAGAAAGGGCACCGAGGCCCCGAGCCGCGACCCCTACCGTAAAAACTCCTCCTACCCACAACCCGCCAAATATTATGATTTCATCAACAAAGACGGTCACGACACCGACCAGTGCTTCCGGTTACGCCATGAAATTCAAGACCTTATCGATAACGGGGTGATTTTGCCTCCCGAGAAGCCCAATGTCACTACAAATCCCCTCCCTGCACATAACCAAGCTCCACCACCTAAAAGACTTAATTTCATCCATACTGGGGCCGTGTCTTATGACCCTAGTGTCTATATCACATCCACCCACTTGCCTAAACCGGAGGTGTTCCTCCCCGAGTGCACGGACTTGTGCATGATGGACATCTCCATGACCCAACCCAAGCCAGTCGTGATGATTGCCAAGAACAGGGAACGGGGGGACCCAAAGCAAGAACGAGTTGTTGAGCCAAAATCATGGATTTGGAAATTGTATCGAGAAAACGATAGTCCGAAAGTGACTACATTCTACCTGGGCCAGATGCGCCAATGGTGAAGCTTCCAGCCAGAGGAGAACTATGTGTAATCCAAGGAGATAGTCTGGACCAGGAAATGGATAGTGTAGCAGCCGTGGGAGAGGACTTTGCCAATCTCCGCTTTACAACTAAGACCTGAAGACCCAAAGAATAACCGGTTCGATTTTGGGGAAAAAGCAGAGGCCCTTGGGTGGTTGGATGATCATCCAGATGTGATAGAAGAATTTCAAATGAAGGAGCCCAAAGAGGGCGGAACCTCAAGAATGTAAAAGTTGAAAAACAGAGTACATTGCCGGAGAGCGCCGGCACGAAGAGTTTCGCTCGAGAGTAGAGGATCCTGACCACAGGAATTGTTGAGCAGCCGGATGTATTGGCACAGTCAGAACAGGAAATGTTTGAGGGATCTGAGAGAGTCAAGAAGGCAAAGGCCCAAGTAGGATCAAACCGCTGGTGCCGTAAACGGATAATGTTACAAGTATGAGAATGGAAAGTGCCGTGCGAGAACAGCCACGCCAGAGTCTGACAGATGTTTGTCGATTCGATGGGATGTGGTGGGAAGATGAGGATCTTTGTCTTGCCCATACGCATTTAAGGCCGGGGAAATAACCAACCCGATAACACCGGTACCTTGGAGAGATTGACCACATGACACCTGAGTGGGCGGTATTTCAAACCTCCACACTTGGATCAACCAGAGGCCTCGTGGAAGGACAGAGGCCGAGAAGGTATGAAAAGCAATAAGAGGAAGCCAGACTCAAACAAATTTAAGAAGATACAAGCAGATATCTCTATTTGGGGACTGCTCATGGCTTCTCGAGTGCACAGGGAGGCTGTTTTATCAGCCATGGATAAGGCAAAGCTTTCAATAGAAACAACACCAGAACAGCTAGTGGGGCTAGTCTTTCCGGGAGGAGCTGCCCCGATGTTGACGTTTGCTGATAAGGAATTACCGCCTGAGGGCACGAATCACAACAAGCCACTCTACATCTCTGTGGAGTGCAGGGATAAATGGATACCGGTAGTCCTTGTTGATACAGGGTCTGCCATCAACGTTTGCCCGGCAAGGACAGCTTACGCGATTGGTCTGAAAGTCGCAGACTTTATACCAACAGTCCAGGTCATCAGGGCATATGACAATACAAGCCGAGAGGTGATGGGAACCGTTAAAATCCAGACCAAAGTTGGGCCCGGACAGCAGGAGATAGATTTTCATGTCTTAGAAGTACCGGCAACTTTCAATTTGTTATTGGGGCGGCCGTGGCTGCATCAGGTGAAGGCAGTATCATCTACTTTGCATCAAATGGTGAAATACCCCTACGGGAAGGGAGTAGCCATCGTTTTCGGAAATTCGTCAATTCATCCACCACCGGAGGTATCCACGCCTGTTCTAGAAATAGAGCATGGCCTGGAAGACGTGTTCATGTCAGGCTTTACCTTAGCTGAGGCTCAGGTTGTACAGAATATCATGGCCGTTAATGAAGGGATATATGTTAGCGCCAAGCAAAGGTACCTCATGAATAAACTCCAATACATCCCCGATGGGATTAGGGAAGAGCGGCCGAAGGGCATCGCAACGTTGGGTCAAGTGCCACACAACCCTCACACCTTCTTGGGTTACATGCCCACCAAGGAAGATTGGGTAAGAAGAGGAAAAGAGATGGCAGAAGAGCCAAAGCAAAACAGATGGGGAAACCTTTCAATTGACGACCGCCCATCCGGTAATTTTGAACGGACGTTTCGTCCGGAAGGGAAGATTTCCATTCTGCGGGTTTTCCGAGCCATGGTGAATGAAGAAAAGAAACGCATGCCGAGATTTGAAATTTTCTTCGACTTGCGCTTATCCGGGATGATGTTGTCAAGAGCGCATGCACCCGATACCAAGGTTGAACATAGCAAGGAATTGGAGTCATGGACACAGAGTTCGAAATGGGGTAGTAATCGGCATGTCTACTCTCGATCCTTTGATCGACCAGTTGTGCTTGGGGATGACTCCTCGGTGTCCATGATTAGAGATGAAACGGCCGTGGGCCAACCAATGCTATTTTGGATGCGTCCATCGACCCTCCCTCATCCGGCAAGACGAGGAGGATTTTTATCAAGCAAATACCGGGTCAGTAGTGAGCCGAATCGATTCCACCGAAGTCTTGTGAGTCGAATCAAGTTCCAAATTGCCCGAAGTCGAGTCCCAGATTCTCGGAGTAATAACCCGGATGCCACAGCCTTGTCAGTGTCGCTTTTTCTTTCTCCTTTGAGTCTGCTGTAATGTAAGAATCGGACGGTTTGGAAGTATCTAATGAGAATGAGGTAACCGTGGTTTTAGTACTTTTCTCGTGCCTTTGGTTTATTGCTTAAATCAGACTTTCAAAATTTTGATGAAAACGACGAGGATGAAATTCCTCCGGTTTTGCAACGACTAATTGAACAAGAGCAAGAGAGGTTTGTTAAACCCTTAATGGATGAAATCACCATGACTGCGTTAATCGAGAAGGACCCGCGGCTGGTCCAGATCGGGTCCACGTTGTCTTCGGAGGAACGCGAGCGCTTAGTCGCTTTATTAAAAAATTTTAAAGATGTTTTCGCGTGGTCCTACGAAGACATGCCTGGAATCGATCCTGAGATTGTACAGCACCGGATCCCTCTTGACCCCGAGGCCCGACCTGTCAAACAGAAACTCAGGAGAATTCGCCCTGACTGGGCCATCAAGATCAAAGAAGAGGTCACCAAGCAGATTGACGCAGGCTTCCTGCTAGTATCTGAATACCCGACTTGGCTGGCCAACATTGTTCCAGTGCCGAAGAAGGATGGCAGAATCCGCGTATGTGTGGACTTCAGGGATTTAAATAGAGCCAGTCCGAAGGATGACTTTCCCTTGCCGCACATCGATGAGTTGGTGGATTTTACAGCAGGGCATGCTTTGCTTTCGTTCATGGATGGATTTTCAGGCTATAATCAGATAGTAATGGCACCCGAAGACCGGGAGAAGACTGCTTTTACCACCCCGTGGGGTACATATTGCTACAGAGTGATGCCATTTGGGCTAAAGAACGCCGGGGCTACATATCAACGGGCTGCAACTACAATATTACATGACATGATCCATAAAGAGGTCGAGGTGTACGATCTACATGATTGTCAAGTCCAAAGAAAGAGAGAGCCACTACACCGCCTTTGCAAAAGTTTTTCCAAAGGATCGTGAATTTCCATGCGGTTGAATCCTCGAAATGTACGCTTGGTGTTACAAATGAAAAATGCCGATTTCGACATACACAAAGGCATCAAGTCGACCCTTCCAAAATCAAGGTCATCTTAGAAATGCCACCACCAATGACCTAAAAGGAGGTGCGAGGCTTTCTAGGTAAAGTGCAATTCATAAGGCGGTTTATCTCAAAACTAACCTTGACTTGTGAACCACTTTTTGGTCTCTTGAAGAAAGGGAAAAAGTTCCAATGGGACGGCCGATGCTGTCAAGCATTTGAACAGATTAAAGAGTATCTACAGAATCCGCCTGTTGTCACCACCAAAGCCGAAGCCGTTGATATTGTATCTGCTGCTGATCGAGACTACGATGGGTCAGATGTTGCCGACAAGAATCGGAAGATAAAGTGGAAAGGGCCATCTACTATCTCGAGCAAGAAGATGTTGGATTACGAGACCGCTACACTACCGGAGAAGGCATGTCCGCCTTGGTATGGGCTACTAGGAGGTCGCGCACTACCGTTAGCTCACTCAGAATGTTGGTTTCACGACTTGATCCCATCAAATATCTTTTCGAGAAACCAAGACTTACGTAGGCTCGTTGGTTGTCAAGGTTCTCGAATTTGACCTCAAATATGTGACACGAAGTCCGTAAAGGGAGAGCGGTGGCGAGTTCCTCGCGACCACGGTTGAAGGGGATGAAGCGGTTGAGTACCTATTCCCAGATGAAGCTATTTTGCACGTTGAAAATGAGACTTGGACAATGTACTTTGACGGAGCGTCGAATCAATACGGCTATGGGATAGGGGTGTTGCTGATAGCACCCGACGACTCCCGTATCCCTTTAGCATTCAAGCTTCAGTTCAAAGTCTCGAACAATGAGGCAGAGTATGAGGCTTGTATTGCCGGCCTGGAAGCTGCCCTAGAACTAGGGGCAAGGCGATTGGATGTCATTGGAGATTCGAATCTAGTCGTGTCTCAAGCTAAAGGGGACTGGAGAGTAAAAGAGGAAAAGATGATCATTTACCACCAGACCTTGGATTTGTTAATTCCTCGGTTTGAAAAGCTAAGTTTCACTCACCTAGTGAGAGAGAACAACAGATTTGCAGATTCGCTAGCAACTCTATCTTCTATGATAGACATCCCGTCGGGAGTTCGGATGCGTCCAGTCATTATTGACCAGAAATTCGCACCCGCCTACGAATCAATCTCTGCCATAGATGAAGTACAGGACAACAACCCTTGGTATCACGACATATGGAACTTCTTGGAAAAGGAGGCATATCCACTAGGGGCAAATGCCAAGGACAAGAGGGCAATTAGGAGAATGGCTGTTCAGTTTATCATCTGCGGGGGTAAGTTGTACAAAAGAGGTCATTTGGGAATGCACAAGTTGTGTGTGGAAACTGAAGAGTCGAAGCGCCTGATGGAGGCCATCCATGGAAGAGAATGTGGTGCGCATATGAATGGGGTGATGCTGGCACGAAAAATCCTTAGACAAGGCTACTACTGGTCTACCATGGAGGAAGATTGTATTGGTTTTGTTCGGCGATGCCACAAATGCCAGATTCACGCAAACCGCATGAACATTCCGCCATCAAAGTTATACAACATGACATCGCCATGGCCATTCTCAGTATGGGGAATCGATGTGATTGGAGCTGTTACTCCGAAGGGGTCAAATGGACATGAGTATATCTTAGTAGCAATAGATTACTTTACAAAGTGGGTCGAGGCCCAGTCCTATGCAGTGTTGAAGGCTTCGCATGTCGCAAAGTTTATCAGAAACAACATTATCTGCCGTTATGGAGTTCCGAACGAGATCATTTCAGACAATGGTTCACACTTCAAGAAAGAGGTGATTGATCTGTTGGAAAAGTATAATGTGGCTTTTCATAAGTCATCCACGTATCGGCCGCAGACCAACGGAGCAGTTGAGGCCGCCAACAAAAACATCAAACACATATTGCAGAAGATGGTGGAAACCTATCGGGATTGGCCAGACAAGTTGCCATTCGCTCTGTGGGGCTACCGAACTTCAATTAGAACTTCTACCGGGGCGACTCCTTATTCACTGGTCTATGGGATGGAAGCCGTTCTACCGATTGAGATTGAGGCTCCGTCATTGCGAGTATTGGCTGAGTGTCAGATAGCTGAGGCGGATTGGCAACAGAGCAGATTCGAGGAACTCATGCTCTTTGATGAAAGGAGATTGAAAGCACTGTACCATGTCCAAGGGTATCAGCGAAGGATCACCCGAGCTTTCAACAAGAAAGTTAAGTCCAGAAATTTGAAAGAAGGGGATTTGGTGCTCAAAGACAATCGAGCTCCCATCCACGACCCAAGGGGCAAGTTCAGACCCAATTGGACTGGTCCCTATATCATCAAGTCTATATGGTCGGGTGGAGCTGTGGTTCTGATGGACCTAGATGGCCTAGAGTTCTCCCAACCGATCAACATGGACAAGCTGAAGAAATATTACCCCTGAGAGGCTCGCTAGGCCGAAAACCCGAAAGGGCGACCTAGGCAAAATTCAGAGCACAAAAAATTAGAAAATAATAAAAACTGAGCTCGCAAGGTTGAAAACCCGCAAAGGGCGGCCTTGGCAAAAATTAGAGCGCAAAAGGAGAGTGAAAACACTCGAGTGAACCCAAGCCTGAACTACGTAAGGCTTGATTCCCATCCTTGGGATACGTAGGCAGCTTCATCCTGAAGTTCAGCCATAAACATTTCCCCCGATCAGCTTTTTCTATTTGATCATCTTGGTCATCTTTGTCCATCAGCATTCATCGCAATCTCCGGTGCAGTGATATTCAGACTAGGGGCAACTTTCCGTTGCCATGCGCAAGCACTATCCAAACTAGGGCAATTTTCCAATTGCAGAATCTGGGTTGCATCTCTGACAAATTTCAGGCGTGTCCAGTTCTGATCCATATCGAAAATGGTTTTGAAAAGTTTTAATAAAGATGACTTTGTTCAAATAAATCTTTTTACAACTAAGACCATTTCTGGACCAAAACGGAAAATTTTCAGTACCACAACATTCAATTTCATTGATTTCAAATAGAGTTCTCTTGCTCTTGCGTACAATCGAAGTTGCTTTTATCTTACATTCATAAGGAAAACTTGAGAGTACTAATAAAGCAATAAATCTGGGGCATAGTCAAGTTAAATGTCCCTGCGCCCTCTCCCAGAGCTGGTCGAAGCCTCTGATGCCAAAGTAGGCCCCTCCTGTGCCTCTTCATTAAGCCAATCCAAGCACTCATCAGACAAAGTACAATTGAAAGCGGGAGCGGGGGCCAGGAGCTCTCTCGTCCTCCATGCTGCAGCATACCTGGCCAACTGTGAGCCTCGGATTAGGAATGCAATGATATTTCTATCCTTCCAGGACAAGTCTGATTATGACCAAACCGCGCAGATACGGAATGGGAAGTAGAAGACACAGTGAGTCAAGCCAATCAATTGGATCCCGGGTTGACGGGTCATGCTGTAACTCATCATTGGGAGATTGAGCCAAGGGCACCGCCAAGCAATGCGATCTGCGGACAAACTGCACATCCACTCAAACCACCAACCTTCATCAAGGGCGTCAACTAGGCGTTGCCTGAAGAAATAGCCGCGTGCCGAATATGCCGGGCAAGAGTCCACAACCTTCAGTTTATCCATTAACCACACCTGGGGAGGGACGAAAAATGAGAGAATAAAGAATAGAGAGAAGTACGATGAGAGAAAAAGTAAGAAAGGGGTTTTTGTGAGAAAAACCGAGCCTGAGGGCCGAGTGACGTGAGCAAACATAAAAAGCGAGATGGGGTGGGAAACATTACCTGCAGTAATAGTGGACTCCCTGCTAATCTGATCGTCTCTCGACGGTAAAAGGCGTCTAAGCCCAACAGTGTCTCAGCTAAGACCATGGCAATGCAGCTTTTGCCCTCCTTCAAGCCTTGGGCAACTTCAATCAACCGGACGCTGGCTCCTCCGGAGCCGGAGACGAACAGAAAATGAGATAGCATACATAGACAGAGGGCGTGCCGCCGGAAGCCTTGCCAATGATGGTCGCCACGATCACCAGTCTCAGAAAAACGACAGACCAAGCTCGGAACATCTAATGTCCCGTCACAAATCAGAGAACGAGCATCGGGTATTGAGAGCCCACACATTTGTCCTAAGGTTTGAGCATGGCCAAAACGAAATTGGGGTAGGATTTCCTCATTACGCCCAGATTCCATTAGAACTTGGAAATCTTCGAAAGTGGGACACACCTCTTGCCCGCTAAAGCTAAAGACATGTGTTACCGGGTTCCAGAACCTTGCCGCGGCATGAAGGAACGGAAAGTGCAATGAGTGCGCGCAGTGAATAGTGCGTTTATCCGAAAGTCCGGAATTCAAATTTTTCCGAGCCATCCAAGTTGTTAATCCAAGTTATGCGAGATTTTGAGCAAGAAATTCCTCCATTTGGAGTCAATCAGGAAATGAAGAAGACCACGAGGCTAAGATCTTTTGTAGAGGATAAGGTTGAGTGGAGGACACATGTCAACATTCTCATTGTGCAGATAGCCTCTGACCGACCGGCAGTAAATATTGCCGACCGGCCACAATTTTTGCCGACCGGCCAGACTATGTGCCGATGACCATCCTCCCCGGCCGATGGTCCTTGTGTCCAGCCGATGATCATCCTTCTATGCTTTCTAAGCTTTATATGCTGAATATTTGGGAATTCCACCCCTCTCAGCACTCCCCGGTGATTGATTCCCGTTGAGTCGCGCGTATTTGTTTATCGAGTTGTTGTAAATTTGCTTATCGAGTTGTATGTCACTCTCTTTAAGTCTTCGTTGAGTCTATCAAGTTGTGCGTACACTTGGCTAGTCTGTCGAGTCTTTGATTTGCTTATCGAGTTGTAAGTCGGTTTACTACCTGATTATTACGATGCGATGCTTTGTTTTCAAAAAACAGTTTCAATTTCATTGCGTGGTGCCTTGTGATGCGATGCACGCAAGTACAATACCTTTTCAAGTGGATAGCTGTTTCATTTCCATCATGTGTTTTTGTAAAAACCCGCAGTTTCAAAAGAACTTAAACCTGCCTGAGGCAGTGCAATGTGCTTAAACTCCTAGTAAAAAGGAATGTAAAGCAAAAGTCAGCGAGGTAACAGAATACTGGATTGGATACCGAAAACCTCCCCTTACAGTCAGAGTACCTTTCATGCCCTTGTCCGGGTTGATTACGAGGTTTGGCACCTTCGTCACTTAAGAACAGTGCGGGAAAGTGCACTTCTGGAATGTTGATGGATCTTCGAGTTGATTTCAAGCCATGACTTTTGGTGAGCAATGCTCGGAACATGCGAAGGACGTCCCTTCTCGTATCCTTTTATATCTTGTGAATTTCAAAAGAAATTGTTTCAATTATACTGTGTTGCAGTACGTTGCATTCCAACATCATGTTTTACCATGTTCAATTTCAAGTCCCTTCTCTATACACATTGCATTGTATGCGTGCTATGCTTTACTGATATGTGTTCAATTCTCTCTATACACATTGCATTGTATGCGTGCTATGCTTTACTGATATGTGTTCAATTCTCTCTATACACATTGCATTGTATGCGTGCTATGCTTTACTGATATGTGTTCAATTCTCTCTATACACATTGCATTGTATGCGTGCTATGCTTTACTGATATGTGTTCAATTCTCTCTATACACATTGCATTGTATGCGTGCTATGCTTTACTGGTATGTGTTCAATTCTCTCTATACACATTGCATTGTATGCGTGCTATGCTTTACTGATATGTGTTCAATTTTCTCTATACACATTGCATTGTATGCGTGCTCTGCTTTACTCACATGTGTTCAATTACAACTGCCTATGCACGTCGCATCTGTCACACACCTCCAATCGGGTAATTTGCATGTTGCTAACAATACCGCACCTGTTAAGTTTACTTTCTTTGCAGACACGATATTGTATGTACGGCTCATTTGGGGCCGGTGCAACCGGACGGGCCGCACAGGTATTGTATCCTCCGCGTGAAACGTTTTGAGAATTGCATAATTCTCTTACATCCTTTCTGCATTATAATGTAGTTTGGTGCATGTTAGCTTATAACTGTCGCATGTATGCTTCATTACAGCTTTCTTTGCATAATCATAAGTTATGCCCGGCTTCTTGCATTTTCGCCAGTTTTTTGCCCTCGCCTTGGCGATATCTTATTTGTTCGCATGATTGTCTAAGTCTTCTACTTGTCAAAAATGGGTCGCCTTCGGCTTTGACATTCACTCCCGCCATTGTTATGACTTCCGAAGTTCACAAAGAGGGCAAATCAGAGACACCCCATTTTTGACCGTCCTCAAGACTTGGACGCCACCGGAACACTCGGTGATTATCCATGTTTGTGTTCATTTGGAGTTCTCGGTTCCAAGGCTACCGCCTCAGGACCTCCGAACTTGACCAGTTGTGTTTGGTTTTGCACCGAACACTTGTATTTTGCCACGAAAAGGGAGGGAATGCCTTGTGAGGCATCCCTACACACCACCGGCTGGGGCTAGAGGCCACCGGCTGGCTGAGGATTATATCGGCACTTTATTGTGCCGACCGGCACTTTTTTGTGCCGACCGGCACTGTTTTTGTTAAAATGGCACTCTTTGCCGGCCGGGTACTGTGCACTTGCTTTATCAGATATTTTTATTGCAAACAGAAGTGGTTCTCCATTCACGTGTATGGAGGGATGAGGCCTTTGGTTGCTTAGTGGCTAAGCATTTCATGCTTATAAGAGGGAGCCTCTTCCTCTTGCATTAGGGTTGAAGATTCTTGAGAGCAAAACCAGAGATATACATATATATCTCTGATATACATCCTTACAAAACATATATCTCTCTTTCTCCCCTTTTGTGTGTGTTTTAAGGCCAAAAAGTGTGATTTTGTCTCATTTTTGCTCCTTTACACACACCATTACACCTTAGTTCGAGATTGAGAGACTTAGGAGGTTGTTTGTGTTGGTTTTGGACTGGTTTTGAGCACTTGGGGGTGGCTGGAACCTTTGTGCTTCAAGAGATCTTCAAGGGTAAGGATCTTACTTTATTTTCCCCATTTTTGCAACTCATTTCTACCATCTCTACTTTATGTTTTTGGATCTGTGTTTAACATGTAAAAGTCTTGTTTTTACTTGCTAAGGAACATTCATTAAGATCATTTGGCCATTTGAGTGAAGCCTCACTCTTTTGGTCTTTATTTTGGCCCATTTTGTGCCTTTTCTTGGAGATCTTGCTTGTTTGGTGCTCTTGTTTTTCACCACGAAAACCAAAGTGGGTTTTCAAAGGGTGAGAGGGTCATTTTCGAGCATCATATAAGGGAGAGACACCCCTCTCCCTTTGGTCCTTTGGTTGGCCTTTGTTTTGGCTCATAGCATAACATGAATGCATGCTTGTATTTGCCTCCATTTCAGAGCTTTGTTAGTGTGTTTAAGGTCATGTTTGACCTCTGTTTTTGGTGGGTTTCGTGGCCTCTTGCATGCTTCTCATATATGCTTTGAAATGTTCTTTTATGCTCAAAGGCATGCCATGTGTTTAAGCCTTCACACTTGCATGTTTTGGGTTTGATTTCATGAGGACAATAGCATCTATTTGCCATGTGATAGGGCTGTGAGCCACTGATCTTGACATATTTGGTATGCTTAGTATGTATCTCTTGCATTTTTAGGCTTGTGAGCCTTGCATGTTTTGACTCTAGCATGTTTGGCTTGTTTTGATCTAATGATTTGGCATCATATTAGGCCCCATTTCAGTCCATTAGTCTTGTTTGTATGTTGGTATATGTGGCTTAGTTCATGCTTTAAAGATATGCTCTTGTGTGCTTAGGATTTGGCCTTATGCATGCTTACATATTTGATGTCTTTGGGGGCCGCCACACGTGAGGTTTGGATGTCATTTCATGTGCTAAAGGTCTGATTTTGGTTGTTGGGAGCATGCCATGAGTGGTTGTGTAAGTGGTGTTGGGTTACTCTCTTTGGTGCCTTAGACTTAGGTCCAATGGCTAGCATGCTTGTGTAGCATCTCAATCATTGTTTTGAGGCATGTTTTGCCACTGTTTTGGAGAAGTTTGAGGGCTGCCCTCTTTGATCTAAGTCCATTGTTGCATACTTGTTATATGGTTGTCACATGTTTGGTTAATAAAGCTTTGAATATTTGCTAGTTCTATGCTTGATTGGTCCATGTGGCATGACTCTCATGCTTTGCATATCTTAGTATTTTGCATGCTTAATTTGTTAGCCTCTTAGTCCCAATGTTTGCATGTTTGCATGCTTACATATTTGCATGATTACATGATTGCATTTCATTGCTTGGTTTGGGGTGTCAAACTAAGTATAGGAGTTGGGGGGTGTTTGTACCTTAAGTGACAAAACACACCCCATCCCCCATGTCATTAAGGCCCTTGATATCGACATGATAGGGACTTAATTCATATTGTTTGTATTGCATGCATTTTATATCAAAAATAGCAACCTTGGTTCCTTAGGTTATCATGCATCAAATGCATAATTGATAGCCCTAGAACCAAGTGTCACACCCCCTTGAGTCCCTAAACATGATAGGAGGTGTTAGACATGCTCACATTTGCCCAAAAACCATGCCCCTGCATTCTTTGGTTTCTTCTTGCCATCGCTGTCTTCTGCAGGAATTACTTGCCGATCGGCATTATAGAGTGCCGACCGGCACTTTATTTATTGCCGATGAGCTCCTTGTCAGCCGATGGACACTGCACATGGCCGATGGAAATTCTATTCAGCCGATGTTGATTCTGAATGTGTGGGGAGAATTCTCTGGGATTTTAGTAAATTTTCAAGGAGCAGGGCAGTAAAAAGCAGAGACCAGCAGTAGCACGGTGCGGGTTTTTCGGGCGAGTTGCATCGAGCATGCCTCATTCACGCTCGGCGGTGAGGCCCCATTTCATTTCACTTATTTGTTTTAATTTCAAGACGAAATTTGTAATAATTTATTTATTTGTTTATTTCTTTCTGCCTGTATTATTTATTCATTCGGTCCCTCCGAGTGAGGGTAAAAATGTAATAAGTGTGTGTGTGTGGGCATGTATGTCTTCCAATCCCCACTTCTTTCTATCCCTTTTATTTACCCGCTTACAGTGGCAGATTAGGGCATTTTCAATTAGCATACCTTATGTAAATGCATGCGTGCACCATTCATAAGTATTGCATACATTGGGCTCGGCACATCACGCAAACTGCATTGCAATTTTCAATTCCAAATTGAATACGTGCTATGTGATAGCATTTCATATGCCATGTTAGGGTTAGCCGAGCCTAGTCTAGATTACATCTATGCCTGTGTCACATTAGCCACTTAACATGAAACTAGGTCATGCATGTTTGCTAACCGGGTTTTGTTTTTGGCGCGGAGTACGATGTAAGTCTTTATCGCTTTAGCATATCGCATGCGTGTGAATGTTAACATGACAATAGGATTGCCATGCGGCTAAGTGCTTATGTGATAAACTGTTTGAATGCCTGTGGATGGAGGTCGAATTACCTGAATTGGGGATAATACATTAAAACTGTGAGTTTTAAAGCCCACTCGAGGGTGGCAAAACCTGCATTTTAGCCTACTTACGAGTAGCAAACCATTTTCAAAACGAACATGTAATGTTTTATTCCAATTTAGGCGATTTGGTCTATACTTGTTTGCTGTGCACATAACGTAGTAATTCTAGGCTAATAATCGGAATAAGAACGCATAAAGTTTTCAAAAACGGATATCACGGTTAGTAGAGGCCGGTCTTCGGACCGGGCGAAAGGGGGTGCTCATAGCTGACCTTCCCCGATCGTACCCAAGCTCCCGAGCCAAGACCACTTTGGTTATGACGGACACGTGGCCTTCGGCACCGAGTCAGGGTTTCCTAAATTTCCCGTTTTAAAAAAAATATTTAGGTGGCGACTCTGTAATCTGGCAAAGCAGTCCATGTTTGGCACTACTTTTCAAAATCTGTTTTTTTCTCAAACGATTTGCCGGATTTGGACTCTTTGGTTCAGATTTAGAACCGTGACACAAAATCGAGTCCGAACTGTAGAGCGAAGCCCCACCGCGGGCGCGGCTACAGGTACAATCATAGCCTATAATGGGAACAACAAATGGCTAATCAGCTCAATACATTAGGTACTCGGTTCGATGAATTTGGTACTCGGTTTGATGAATTTGCCACCGTTCAGAACTCACTAATTCAACAATTTGGTGAGTTTCGTGTAGACTTAGAGAGACGTGATGAAGTGACAAGGAACCGCATTGATCATATTGACCATCGAGTCACTCAGCTGTACCATCAGTATTTCCCTCCACTTCCAACACTACCTGACAATGATGCTTAACTTGTTCAAAAATCAGTTTAAATGGTTCACAGATGTAGTGGTTACATTTTTTTTCCTTTTTTTTGTTTTTGGTTATTTGTTTCCTTATTTTGTTGTGATTGTTTTACTTTTGTTATTTTGTTATAAACTTTTCTATTCACGTAATGAATAACAAATAGTGTTTTTCTTGGAAGCAATGTAAAGCAAGTTACAATGTTATAACAATCTGTACAAAAAGATTATGTATTGAAAAAATTATTTGTACAAAAATTAATAATTTAGTGATTAATAAATGTCTAACAAATCCTTCATTTCAATAAAATGAATAAAAATTAAACAATTACAAAATAATTTGTCTGTATCAATTAATACAAAAAAATAAATTAATGTTCTGAAATGAAATAAAACAAGTTACAAATTAATAATACAGCAATGATTCATACCACTAATTTTGGTGCTCTAATAGAGCACTAATGACATGACAATGAGCAAAAAAAATAAAATAAAAATAAACTAAGACCAAAACATCACATCACTGTGAGTGGAGCCCACTGCCAACTCATTAGAGCTATTTTTAGAGTTCAAAAATTAGAGCTCCAAAGCATTTTTCTTAATAATAAACATGTGTACCAAAAAAAAAAAAAAAAATTAATAATAAACATTCTTTTTTTTAAATAAAAAGGAAAAAAAAAAAGTTAATATAAACTTGTGTACAGAAAGTTTAAAAGGAAATGTTTTTTACAATAATGACACCTTGATTACATAACTTCGCCCATCACCCACCTGCCATCACCACCCACCTTAAAATAATAATAATAATAGTGTGTAAATTTTGGTGAATTAATTGGAAACACATTGAAAATTAGAATTCTAACTTCAAGATGTACCCTAACGAATTTTTAGACATTCTTGATGTAAAATAATATTTTGCTATAAAATTCAGTGATATAAAACAATAAAATATAATTTAATTTTTTATTTAATTTAATTTTTTTATTATTATTATTATTATTATTATTATTATTATTATTATTATTATTATTATTATGCTTTAGTTTTTATTTGTTTTATTTTTTATTTTGTAGTTAATTTTTATTTTTTATTTTTTACACTTTTAAATAGTGAACTTATCATGCAGCCAACATCATTCTAACAAATTCCTTATAATCAATTAGACCATCACCATCCAAGTTACCATCCATCTCCTCCACCTCTTCATCTGTGTTTGGGAATATATTTTTTTAATAATTTTTTGACCTTTTATAAAAAGATGTGTAAAATAATAAATTAATGTTCTGATAGGAAATAAAACAAGTTACAAATTAATAATAAACATTATTTTTTTTAATGAAAAGGAAAAAAAAAAGTTAATATAAACAAAATTTACAGAAAGTTAAAACGAAAAAGTCAAAAACACGGATATGTCATGTACAAATATTTTTTCACAAAATATAAATTAATAAGGTGTAATTATTTTACTAATTTTAGACCACCCACCTACGACCACCACCCACCACCCACCTGTTACCACCACCACCCATCACCCACCTGCCACCACCACCACCACCCACCTGCCACCACCCAGCACCACCCACCACCCATCTGCCACCCCCACCACCGCATTTAATTTAATAACAACATATTTAATTGTGAAAGTTACTAAGAAACACATTGCATATTAATAACAACATATTTAATTGTCTTCGTTACTAAGAAAACCATTATCTTCATTGCCCATGTGATGATCTTTGTGTTTTCTTTCATTTCATTGCCATTTAGCCCAATCGTTGTCCTCAGTATTAGTTATCCTATAAGAAAATAAAAGAAGTCAGTAAATCACAGTTACATAAAGTGGGCGAAGTTATGTAGTAACGGTGTCATAATGACTGAAATTAGTAAAATAATTACACATTTAAAGCTAGTAGTCAGTACGATATTTACTTGCCTTGTTAACATCCCTTTTTTATTCATGGCCAACATGATTTTGCCACATAGCAGTAGCAATTGCATCCCTAACGTTCGATTGGTACGTTAACCCATGTTGTGACATGTCAACATAGTCAGCTTGGTCTCCAACAAGCTCTTCTGCTTCTGCTTCAGCGGCCATTTCATTATTAGCTTCCATAAAGAATGGGTCTATAGCCGCATGCAAACGAATCCAATTGTGCACTACACAACATGCAATCACGAGAGGCCCTTGTCTTGTAGACTTGTAATTTGGCATGGACCGCAATATTGGTAAGCGCTTCTTCAGAACACCAAATATTCTTTCTATGACATTGTGTAACGACGAATATCGATGGTTAAACAATTCCTTAGGTCCTGCATAACGACGGCCACGAAACTCTTGCAAGTGATACCGTTGAGACCGAAATGGGGCAAAAAAGCCAGGCATGTTGGTGAAACCAGCATCAACTAAATAGTACTTGCCTACATGTAAATGATGAATACACAGTTTTGTCAATTGATATGTACAAAAAAAAGACAAGGAAAAAAGTGTACTGTATGTTATTTAGGGGCAGTCACCATTGGGTGGGTGTGGGAACTGTAGATCAGCTCGTGTAATAGAGTCAACCAAAATAGCGTTAACCAAAATAGCATTGTCGTGAGCGCTACCTTCCTATCCAGAATTAATAAATGTGAACAACATATCGAAGTCGCAAGCTGCGAGTATATTTTGCAATACCGTTGCTTTTTTGACCGCGGAATGTATTTTGTTTTGAAGCAGGGACCCATGCATTCACCAATGTGCCATCGATAGCACCGACACAATCCTAATTGACAGATATTTGTTTGACATTAAAAGCGAAACAAACTTGGATATTACTTTTATAATTAAAAAAAATATAATATTTATTAACCCTTATTGATATGTACAACTTACAAGACAGTTATATTGTTCGTATCTTGAACTAGGGAAAAAACCTCCTGTCATTTAAAATTTTTGCCGGTATGTCGTCTTGGTTACGTGATTTGATAACTGATGATGCAAGCTTGCACAATGCCCTCATAACAATTTTTATGTGCCGACAAATTGTTTCAGTGGAGTGTTGAAATCTATTTGCCATTATTCGATGACAATCATTTTGTGCAAACGTGTATAAAAAAATTCCAAACGATTCCTTTACACTGATATGCATATGTTCAGTATCGATAAAGCCATTATGGAGTAAAGTGTCTTTCAATAAAATGAATGTTTGTGCATTTATTCGCATAACGTTCATCATTGTTTCTAGATGGCCATTTAATAGGCTGAAGATGTAATCATCACCTTTGAATAGACACGTTCGTTGCGATCGGCGACTACTTGATGCGTTGATATGGTCATGTATGAAAACAATCATCAAAAAATTCATAAAATCATCAATAACCTTATCCTCCTCTGATGAGATCTCCATTGTATTGTTTTCTCTATCGGATGACATATGGTTTTGTCTACATCACAGTAAAAGCATAATTATAAAATATGTTATTCATGTTGTAATAGTTAGCATTATTGGTGAAACAGAATTAAAAAGTTAGTACATGAATAGTCGACCGTAGTCATTTATCAGCGTACAGTAAAATTCATAGGAGAACAAAATTTATTTAATACGTGGTGATATTATAATAACACAACATAATTTTAATATAACAGAAAATACTTAAAAGTTCAACCAAAAAAAAAACATACAAAGATAGAAAATGAAAGAAGATATCATGGAATGAAAAATAATAATAAAAACCAAATCAGGAATAATGAAATCATCAAACAGTTCAAGCAAGGAGATTTGCTAACACAAGCAAAACAGAACTTCTCAGTTCACTGCAAAGCGAGGATCATGGCTAGGCGCAAATGCGTAGGAGTGCGCATAAAAAACCTTCGCCATTCCTTATCCTTAAACAGTGTTAGTGCCCTAACATACTGCAACGGTGGTATGTCCCCAAGCTTTAGCAATGCATCTTGACATGCATCAAGGGAATAATCATCACCACCAGCACTTACAGCCTCTGTCTCATTTTCTCGTGCACGTGAATGTCTTGTTTTTGCTTGTATATAGGATATGAAAGCTACGCACACATCATCAAACCCACTTGACCATGACTTTTTGAACGACCACTGTCAGTCTGGCTGGTTGCAGGGCCCCTCTTGTGACTTTTGCCTTTTGCTGGATCAATGTACTCATCCCCGAATATGTCAATAGGAATGGCCTTAACAGCATTACTCCCACCAGCATTACTCCCACCAACATCAGGGTTCCAAAATTTATTTAACATGTCATCTTCTTCTTCTGAGTCAAGGGCTCCTTGTGTGGATGCACGAGACAAGGCCCCTGTGGCACAACAATTTTCAACAATTTCTGCCATTTCTTAAAAATATTCAAACCCTTTTGTCCTAAACTTCTTCATATTTCTGCTAGCCTACAACAATTACAATTAAAGAATTAAGCACTGTATATATCATGAAATGTTTAAAATAAAATTTCAAAATAGTACAGATTAATGAAAAACCTTATCCCAAATTCATCGGGTGCAACAACAGTGCCTATAATGGGATCCCATCCCAGACCAGTCTGTGCCTGGAGTTTCTTAAATGTCTGGTAATCAGCTTTCAATCACTGATATTTTTGGCGCACTTGCTTTCCCGTATACCGAAATCCATACATGTTGTGCAACTGATTTGCATAATGATTCTAATGCTTAATTGTCCACGAAGTAGTACGACCCGTTGTTTGATTGTTTCTAACCTCATTTCTCAACATATTTATTAATTTCGTTTCAATTCTAGGCGTCCACATTTTTGTATTGTTATCGGAATTATTTCCATCCATCTATAAACATACAAATTATATTTAAACTAGTATAGAGTGGATATACAAGAATAACAGAGCATTTTAAATTAGTCTGGGGGTGGATATACAAGAATAACAGAGCAAAATGGTTTGAAGGAGAATACAGATAAGGAAAAAAAAAACAGATTATTTTATTTCGAGGAAAAAAATACGTAATAGATTAGTTGAATTTAAATAGCAGAAATATAACCACAAATAAAAAAAAAATCAGGTAATATTGTCTTTAAATAGTAAAAAAAAAAAAAAACCAGTAAAAGAAGAAGTAAGGAAGAAATAAATGAGGAAAAGGAAAAGTAGAAGAGGCCGTACACGAAGGGAAGGACGGGTGGGTTGACCGGATGACCCGGGGGACGACCGGCCGGGTGGTCCAAGTACTGCCAGCTCGGGTTCTCTTCGTGCAAAGGTTCAAACAGTTCAGAATTGCAAAAGCTTTTCAGATCTGAAATGAAAAATACTTGTCTACAAATTCTCAGAAATCATTTGGGAACAGATTTCCACTTCTTTGAAATCATTTGTTCATAACAGATGAAGATTTATTTACCAGATTAGTGGTTATTCTTCTTGGTAAAAGGTTGAAACAGTTCAAGAAAATCCCAAAACATCTGAAACTAAAAAAATAGTCGGATACACTTCTCACAAAAGATTTGAGAACTGATTTCGACTTGTTTGAAATCATTTTCATATAACAGATGAAGGATTTATTTATCAGGTTAGTGGGAGCTGAATAGTTATCGCCGGTGATGGAATGTGTATATTGACTGAATGTGCCACTCTTTGCTCATCCGATTCGACAGTAGATTTGATAAATTTGACCTGTAAAAAAAAAAAAAAATTAAATTAGGGATGAATTTTTCAAATCATTTCCCTATAACAAAATTCAATCAATAAATTTGTGAGTTATTTCACCTCGCACTCGTCGTTGTTTGGTTGTCCGTAATAAGAATCTTCCGCAACGCACAAATTGTAAGTCAGTCGATTTGTGGAAGATGATACTAGTAGGGAGTGGGTTGGGTGGATTTATTATTTATAAAATGAGTGAAGCCTACCCGTGACGAATGTTAAGTACTGATGTCTGATACAAAGAAAGATGAGGTTCACGTGAAATTTTCAGAGACGATGGAGAAGGACATGGAAGCTTTTCAGATCAAAAGAGAAAGAAAGATGAGGTTCACGTGAAATTTTCAGAGACGATAGAGAATGACATGGAAGCTTTTCAGATCAAAAGAGGAAGAAGGTAGAAATGTTGAAAGTGAAGCACTAAAGTACAAGCTGCCAAACGGGTTTTTAAACTGTAATTTGAATTAACACGCGGAATTGTATTTTGAACGTCCTATCCAAACGTGAAGCGGGAGTTCACGTGTTGAAACGTAATTTGAAAACACAAACAAACAGAGCCTAAAATTTTCCTAACTTAAAATTACTTTTCCTAATTTTAAAAATTATATTTTATCTTTTTAAATTTATAATGACACAATAAATATTATCTTTTATTAATTATAATTATTTTATGACCCGAAAACTCTTAAGGCCAGACTAATTTATAACCCTGCCCTACAAACCAACTCGGGAGAGGATGTCGAGGACTCTACCTTTCACCCCCTAATTTCAATCAAGGGTCACAAGAAAATATAGGTTTCGAACCCAAGACTTTGGTCATGTAGGCCGTTTACCTTACCAACTCATCAAACCCTTAGGGTTAATTAACTATTTTTAATGATTTTATAAATATATTTTAATTAAAAATTCAAATAATTTTATTATTATAGAGGAGAATAATTAAGAATTTTTTAATTATTAATTCTATTAAATAAAAATTTATATTTTGAAAAAGTTTAGGAGTGTATTTGTAGTTTAATCTATAAAAAAATTTCAGGGACAACTGCAAAAAAAAGTCTCAAAGTTTGAGTCTTGTAATAAAATAAACTTTTAGTTTTTAATTTTATCAATTTAAATTTTAATATTTTATTTTGTTTTTAATCTAAATCATTGGTATATTTTTGTTATGTAAAATTAACATTAAAAGAATATTTTAGTCATTAAACTCAATATAGATATACATAAAATGTCTAAAATACTTTTTTTCATTGAGTTTAATAACTAAAATATCATATATTCATAAATTTTAATTAAGAAAAATAGATAAATAATTTAAATTAAAAATAAATCAAAAATTTATAATTTAAATTGATAAAATTAAAATTTTATAATTTAATTTATTATAAAGATCAAACTGTAAGATATGTTTTTATAATTTCTCTAAAAATTAAAACGGTGATGTTACATACGCCAATTAGTGTACTAACGTTAGTTATGACATTATTATTAATCTCATTCATTAATCACATTACAAATATCAAAAATCTCGTAAATTATATCACATCATCCATTGGTACACTAATTAGTGTATCAATTGGTATATATAGCGTAATTCAAAGTGATGCTAGGGACCCCAAATAACCTATCAAATTTTCTACCAAATCTGTCACATGTATAAGTTTATGTGAATCCTATACCCACATATAAATTTGTGTAAATTTCATATCCATACGAGAGATTTGATAAAAAAATTAATAAATTATTTGGATATATAGCATTTTCCGATTAAAAAGGAAGAGAATGGTTATAACTTGTACAGTCAATGCTCGTGACTTGTGGAGTCCTACTTTCTCTTTTTGTTCGTGTGTTGTACCAAGGAGTACCCTAACAAAAATAAAAAAAATTGGATCAAATCGATTAAACTGAATTAAAGAGGTCATATTTTAGTCTATTTTTTAATAAAAATTTATGTGTTTGATTTTTTAATTCTTGATTCAATATCAATTCAAACACTTTATATATCGAATTAAATCAAAACTAACTGCTTTAATATATATTGTATTTATAATATATGTGGGGATATATTTTCTGAGTACCAACACGTGGCCGAGGTGACACCGAAGTGTCAGCAGAGTTCCCCACGTGTCATGGTAGTTATGCCGAGGTTATCTCGGCTAGGCCGAGGATACCTCCGAAGATATCGGAATCCGAGATAAGCGGATAAAGGACAAGAGTCCTAGAATGAAGAGGAAGCTCAAACCTGGATGTGGACAAGAGTCCAAGGTTGGGGGAAGACTTCAGTTTGAGGTAAAGATAAACTCTTAGGGAGTATGTCTTAATTCTACTGAGAGTCCTAGATTAGCAAGAGTCCTAAGTCCATTAGGACCGGGTTCCTGTTGGGACTAGGATTGGATTGGCTATAAAAGAGAGGCACCCCCATGGGTCTAAGGTATGTTTTTTATACTCAAGCTTGTGAGTTGAATACTGGATGATCTTTTAGAGATATACTGACTTGATCGTCGGAGTGCCCCCGGGTGGAAGAACCACCATCGGAAACTTCTCTTTCTGTGCAGGACAGTAGGGTGCCATCTATTCTGCCTGTGTTCTACCGTTGGATCACTAAGGAGGGCAGTGTGGTCAGAAAATCACTCACACAATTTGGCGCCGTCTGTGGGAAAGAAAGAAGAGTAGATGGCTAATAACGCGCAGAAGGAAAATGTTGGGGACGACACTCCATCTGGGAGTGGAAGACCTGTCGATCCTAACGGGGAAGGAGGCGACAAGCGAAGAAACTCGTGATCGTAATCACGCAGAAAAGACGTCGGCCAGACGGCGACACATCGAAAGCGAACCGAGCAAGTACTAACGAGGATGACCTCCTGCACTGGAAAGACAGATGTCCGAGGAGGGATGAAGAAGTAAAGGAGATGGCACATAAACCGGCCGAGCTTCAATCGGTCGTCAACTTTATGATGCGTAATAATGTCATGCAACGCCATACCCGCCGCAGACACACCAATGCCAAAGAAGAACGCCCAAAAGAAGGGACGAAAGAAGTCCCAAGCCCCTCAAGATACGAGGAGCGGAAGGCACTCTCACCGACCATCTGTGGAGGTCGGCCGAGAAGAGCCGAGGAGAGAAGAGTCCCGGCGACACATCGTGAGAAGGATGCAGACCCCAAAGAACATCGCCATGTTCCGGGCGGTGTTGTGTTTGATGCCTCGCGGAGAAGGATCAAAAAGGGCCACCATGAGGCCGAGAGTAGCGCCAAAAGGTGAAGTCCATTGATGAAATGCGAGGGAGAAGTAAAGAGGACTTGAGAGACTACCTCAAGAGGAAACAGAGAATCTTGGAGCCAAGTAACCTCCCGCTTAAGCCGAGGACTCCATTCTCGGTGGAATTGGACAAATTGTGGCACCAAAAAGATTCAAAGATGCCGAGGTTCCAGATATATGATGGTAAGTCGACCCTAACTTCCATGTTGGATTATTTTTGAATTCAATGGCGTTATACGGAAACGAGCCGTTGCTCGCAAAGTGTTCCTTCATCCTTTGGGGAGATTGCATCGATTGGTTCCACAAACTACCGGGGAGCGAAGAATCGGGAAGGCTGGCCGAGATGTTTGTGGCCGTGTTCATAACAAACAAACCGCAACCTTTGAGGGTGGATGCATTGATGGCCCTCAAGATCGCAAAGATGAGAGCCTCAGAGCCTACGCATAAGCGGTACTATGAGGTGTTCAATCGAATACCGAGTGCAACCAGAGGTGGCGGTCGTCTCTTTCAAGAACGGCCTAAGGATGACCGCCCACCGCGGAAGTCATTAGCAAAAACCCCGCCAAGAGTATGGAAGAGCTCATGGCGAGGATTGAGAAGTATGCACGAGCCGAGGAGGATACCTCGGGAACAAGGAGACAAAGACAGAAGGCAACGGCTTTCAAGCGAGGCCGAGGAACAATGGACAAAACAAACAGAGATGAGTTGAGGACTAAACAAGCAAGGATTTACGGTGTTTGAATTCGATCCAAAAGGTCCTTGACCAAATTCAAATCACCTACTTGATGCCAAGAAGAGCACAAGGAGAATTCATGGGAGAAACCTCGGTAGGCGTTGTGCCTACCATAATGAGCAGGGCCACCCAACTCAGGGTTGCAGGGCCCTTAAAGCACACTTAGAAGATCTGGTGAGACAAGGCCATTTAAGAGATCTTGTGGACGAGGCCCGAACCAGGGAAGAACAGGCACGGTTGCCTCAAGCACCGCCATTTCGCCCAAAGACAAAGAACCACAAAGGTGGACCTCGGGTGGTTAACGTGATCCACTCAAAGGTGAACGAAAACGACATACGAGGGGAGACGCAAAGGGTGAAACATCTGCAGCATGTCAACCAGGTCGAACTGAAAAGACCTCGGCCTGAAGATTGCCGAGGACCTATGATAACCTTCACAGAAACCGACCTTGACATGGTTCAGCACCCGCACAATGATGCCTGGTAGTATCCCTCCGTTGGGGAGTGCGGTGAAACGCATCTTGATTGATCAAGGCGACTCGCGACATCATGTATGTCGATGCTACAAGGAGTTAGGCCTTCACCCCGATGACATGGAGCATCAAACGGCCCGATGGTCGGCTTCAATGGAACGCCGACGTGGCCTTTTAGCGCAACAAGCTTGGAGGTACAAGCCGCACAAAGAAGGTGAGGACAGAATTTATTGTGATTGATACGCCGCTTTACAACATCATCCCGGGAGGCCGTGGTTGCATGCAATGGGGGCTTCCTCCACCTTGCATCAATCACTGCGATTCCCAAATGAACATGGGATTGAGGAAATCAGAGGAGATCGATTCAGGTAAAAAGCGCTCCATGGCGAGAATGAAGTTAACTGCAGATTCGAGAACCAATGAAGCAGAGGTTGAAGAGGAGGACATGAAAGTCCTAGATGGTGTCGGCAAGGAGCCGACCGAGAAGAGTGAAGAAGCATTGAAGAAAGTCTTCGTCCAAGAGGGTGATGAGGAACGCTTCTTTCTTCTCGCACAGATTAGCCGGAGAAGAAGAAAGGGAGTTGGAAGCCTTTCTGAGAAAAAATATTGAGGTGTTCGCCTGGACACCTTATGAAATGCCTGGCATTGACCCCGAGGTCACATGCCACAGACTCAACGTTGACAGGTCGGCCAAACCTGTAATACAACGGGCCAGGAGACCGACGTTGATACACGTCGAAGCAGTGGAAGAGGAAGTAGCTAGACTTCTAGAGGCCAGGGCCATCCGAGAAGCCAACTATCCAACGTGGTTGTCAAATACCGTGGTAGTAAAAAAGAAGAATGGCAAGTGGAGGGTCTGCGTAGACTTCACAAATTTGAACAAAGCCTGTCCCAAAGACAGCTTCCCTCTGCCAAAGATCGACCAGTTGGTGGACGCCACATCTGGACATGGTAGGATGAGCTTCTTGGACGCATATAGGGGGTATCACCAGATAGCCATGTACCCCCCGGATGAGGAGAAGACAGCGTTTATTACTCCCAAAGGTCTCAGATCTGAGTCATGCCCTTTGGGTTGAAGAACGCGAGCAACTTACCAAAGGTGGTGACCCGGATGTTCGGACACTTGATTGGCCGAATCTGGAAGTCTACATGGATGATATGGTCGTGAAGACCAAGGAACGGAAGGATCATCTCGCTGACTTAGAAGAGGTCTTCAACATACTCAAAACATATCGGCTCCGACTAAACGCATCGAAATGCGCGTTTGGAGTCGGATCCGGTAAGTTTTTGGGGTACCTGGTGACAAGAAGGGGCATTGAAGCCAGCCCAGATCAGATCAAGGCCATTCTGGAATTACAGAGTCCGACATCGGCTAAGCAGGTTCAGATGCTTACTGGAAGGGCCGCAGCCCTAAACAGATTTATAAGCCGAAGTTCGGACAAGTGTAAACCTTTTTTCAATCTGGTGAAAAAGGCCACAGATTTTTTATGGACGGAGGAATGCGAGGCCGCTTTGACCGACCTGAAGAAGTACCTTACCTCGCCCCGATCCTCTCAACGCCTCAACACGGGAGGAACTGTTTATACCTAGCAGCTTGAGCACGCAGGAGTCTTTGTGATTATCCGAGAAGAAAAGGGCGAATGTAAGCGGTTTACTATGTGAGCAAGACCTGGCCGACGCAGAAACAAGGTATCTGCCATTAGAAAAATTAATGCCGCCTCAGTAATGGCTTCAAAGAAGTGAACCACTATTTTCAGCTCACAAGATAGTGGTTCTCGAACACCCATTAAAATCCTTGTTGCGAAGGAGACTTGACTGGAAGAATTGCAAGATGGGCCGTTGTTTTGGGCCAATATGACCTGGAGTTTAGGCCGAGAACCGCAATTAAGGGCCAAGTCTTGGCCGACTTTGTGGCCGAGTTCTCACCAGAATACATCGAACATCGGGCTCCGTCGAGTCGAGAGGAACGATGCCCAGACAAGGAAAGAGAAGCCCAGCCGAAAGCCAAAGAACCAAAGAAGGAGAAACTCAGACCCTGCAGCATTTACATCGGCAATTCCTTTCAACTTTTTGTTGATGGGAGCTCAAACCGGCGAAGGTGAGCCGAGTAGTGTTAATTTCCGATGGGGAGATATTGGAGCGATCAATTCGATTGGGGTTCAAGGCCTCGAACAATGAGGCGAGTATGAAGCATTGATTCTTTGGATTGAAGCCGCAATAGCAGCAGAGGCAGATGAGGTGATTATTTTTTGTGATTCACAGCTTATAGTAAATCAAACTACAGGAGAGTTTGCTGCCCGAGATGAAAGAATGTCGGCATACGTAAAAGAAGTCATCAGGCTGGCAGACATGTTTCAAAACTGCCGACTTCTTCAAAGTTAGCCGAGATGACAACAACCACGCCGAGCGTTGGCCAATTTGGCAAGTTCAGTACAAACCGGGAAGACAAGGACAATAATGATTGACTACCTACCAGGCCCGAGCATAGAACCACCGAACGCAATGCAAGAAGCATTATGTGCGGATTTGGGACCAAGCTGGATGGATGCAATTGTTGCATTCCTAAAAGAAGGCAAGCTGCCAGAAGATCGGAAGGGAGCACACAAGGTCGATTGAAGTCGGCAAGATTCGATGCCAGGCGACATCTGCATGAAGATCCTTCATGGACCTCTTTAAGGTGCGTACACCCTCTTCAAGTCGAAGACTTCTGTCTGAAATTCATGAAGGAGTTTGTGGAAGCCACGCTAGGCAGATCGTTAGCACATAGGGCCATTACCGGGGTATTGGTGGCCCTATATGCGTAAAAGATCTGGCCTATGTAAAGAAGTGTGAACAATGTCGAGGTTTGCACCATTGATACACCACCATTTCTTGACTTGAATCTGTTTCAAATTTCGGCCATTTGCCCAATGGGGCATGGATCTTGTTGGAAAATTGCCCCAAGCAATCGGGCAACGGAAGTACTCTTGGTGGCTACGGATTACTTCACAAAATGGATAGAAGCGAGCCTCTTGCCAAAATCCGAGATGTGGATGTGAAGAACTTCATCCGAAAAGCATCATTACCAGATTTGGGATTCCAAGAGCAATCGTTGCGACAACGGAACACGCTTTGACAAAGAACTCATCAAGAATTTTTGCGCCAAATTCAAGATAAAAAATTACTTCTCAACACCAAGCTTTCCCCAAAGTAATGGGCAAGCCGAAGCATCAAACAAGGTCATTCTAAATGGAATAAAGAAGAGGCTGCAGGCAGCCAAAGGGAAGTGGGTAGACGAATTGCCCAACGTGCTCTGGGCTTATCGCACTACGCCGAGGAGATCAACAGGGGAATCCCCCTTTGCCATGGCTTATGGCACGGAAGCAGTCATTCCATTGGAGATCGGCATCCCAGGGATCAGAACACAGGGAGTTGAGAACGGGTCTAATGATGTGCTCTTAGCCCGAGATCTGGACCTACTAGAAGAAAGAAGAGAGAAAGTCAATCGACTTGCGACATACCGATAACGACTTGCCAAAGCTTACAACAAGAAGGTCAATCCAAGGATTTTCGGTCAATGACTTAGTCTTAAGAAAAGTGGTCGGCAATAAGAAGGATGCGAGAGAAGGCAAACTTGGCCCAAAGCGGAAGGCCCCTCTGAATAATTTGGTGTTAGGGAATGGAGCATACCGCTCGAAGATAATGAGGGCAAAGCATTGCCCGCACCATGGAACACTTGTAATTTAAAGTTTTTCTATCATTAGATATTGTTTGATTTTTTTGCCGATATGATAAATAAAATCTTAAGCGAAATTTCTCCGAACTTATACAACTTGGCACGATGTTGTTTTTGAATAATGAGAACCCAAGAGGAACTTAGGTTCACATTGGGAGAGAGAAGACATTAGTAATGCTTAGCGAAGTTAAGCGAGATAAATAAATTCCTTATCTTTACTTGTTGAAATTTGTAGCAATTTACAAGTTAAAGTTAAGCTGAGATAAATTCCTTATCTTTACTTGTTGAAATTTGTAGCAATTTACAAGTTAAAGTTAAGCTGAGATAAATTCCTTATCTTTACTTGTTGAAATTTGTAGCAATTTACAAGTTAAAGTTAAGCTGAGATAAATTCCTTATCTTTACTTGTTGAAATTTGTAGCAATTTACAAGTTAAAGTTAAGCCGAGAAGATTCCTTGACCTCGCTTGTTGAAATTTGTAACAATTTACAAGACAGTCTCTTGCCGAAGTAAAATTTGCAGGTGTAATGCCCGAGGTATGTTACCCGAGGAGATTGTGCAAAAAAGGAAGAATCTGGAAATCATGCAAAATATTCTAAGTATAGAATCATTCAGAAGCAGAAAGAAGAATTAAAAGCCTGAAGCATTCAAGAATAAACAGCTGCATAAATAAATTGTTTACAAGAGAGGCACATCGGCCGCAGAAGGAACAGCTTACAAAGAAAAGAAAACAAAGTACAAGAAATAGAAGAAAACAAAAAGCGTCAAGGCTGTCCTTCTTCAACTTGGAAGGTTGAAGGTTATGGAACCCTGGAAGGTTCTGGAAGAACCACCTCGGTCTTTTGGGTCCACAACCTCTGCATCTTTTTCACCGAACCCTGTGTTCTTTATTTGCCACGACCTCGAGTGTTTGTCACCGCAACCTCGGCGTCGATTTCGCTAAGGTTTCATCAACACTTCTCCCAATTAGAAGCATATCGAAGACAAAGCGAATCGAGCGGCTTCCTTGGATTGCTTCTAACTGCTCATCCCCAAAGGAGGTCCAAAATCTGGTCGGCCTTGGGAGGATTTGGCCTTCCTCACCAAGGGTTCATCTTTATCTTCATCTTTTCTTCATCTTCATCCTCGGCTTGATTCAGATTCATCTTTGCTTGGAGATGGAGGAAGTGGGCAAGGAAGACCTTGCAGTTTCGTCTTGCGCCATGGCGAGTCGACTGGAAGATCAAGCTTTTTGGTCAGAGCATTCCAACCTAGGACGTATCCTTTGTTGCAAGCTTGCTTGACCTGAAGCTTGTAGTCTTCAGCAACGTCTGCCATGCCTTGGTTGTAGGCAGCTTCGATTTCAGCCTCTTTTGTGGCCAGAGCATCCCTAAGCTCTTTCTCGGCCTCGGCCTTCTTTGGCTCGGCTTTTTTTCTCGGCTTCGCAACTTCCTGACGCTCTTACCTTTGAAGAGCAAGTGATTGGGCCTTTGTGGCCGCCTCGGCTTCTTCCAGTTTTTCATCCTCGCTGATCTCTTTTTGGGTCTTTTGAAGGGCAAAGAACTCCTTCTTTAATTGAGCTCCTCCCTTGTTTCAAATGCCTTTACAGAGAAGGCGTGAGCATGTTGAACGGCCTGACAGTTCATAAAGACAAAGGTTATTACAGAGTGAAAATGATGTTTTACAAGTATGAAGATAAAACAAGATCATCAAAGTTCTGAAGACTTACTTGGACAGAACGTTGCAACATGAGGGCATAGTTCTCATATTCACTGATCTTGGAGTTTTTCTCAAGATCACCTTCGATGAGAACGGCCATGCTGAGTGCCACGCCGACGTTAATGTCAGAGGCGCTTTCATTGGCATAAACTGGCCTGTCCTCAAGTGTAATTTTGGGCTCCCAGGGAACTTTGGGAACCCTGGATCCCGAGGTTGAAGGCTTTTGCTTTTTCGGTGGACCAGATCCAGAGGGCTGCGTCTCAGCCGACCTCTTCACAGGAGCATAGGTGGTCTTCCTGCTCTCCGCTAGCCGAGATTGGCGGCGTCTTGACCTCGCAGATCGCCTTCAAGAGCCTTAGCCTTCGTGGGCCTTCTTGGTTCTCTTCGTTTTGGTGGGGGCATAGTTTGAGCTGCTCATCCTCCATGTCATCTGGCGGTCGGCCAAGAGATTGAGCACCGCTTTTCTTCGGTTTTCCATTTCAATTTGTTTTGACGAGTCTGCGTCGGCGCTTTTTTCTCGGGACCGGTTCAGACGTGGAAGCAACTTGTTCATGGAGGCGATTGATGAGGAGGTGCTCTTCCTCTGTCTTGGAACGTCGGGCAACTTTGAAGTATATGTGGGGATGAAGTTCAAGACCAAAGGGGCCTTATGCGTTTCTCAAGAGGGAGGTCCAAAAGCTTTTTCGAGTTCGAGGAAGTAGGATCGACGAAAAGACCTTGGGAGGTCGTGACGTCGCAAAATGTAACAAAACATGAGAAACAGATAAAATATTTTGGAAAATTGAAGAAAAAGCAAGTTAAGTAGTTCGAGATGGGCTCTTACCCTTGCCCTCCTTACTGTTCGTGGGAGAGGGAAAAGGTGGACTTCTTCACCGGGCCAAATTCCCGCCTCAGGACAATAAGATAATCCTCAAGAGCCCCTTTGTTGGAGTCCAGGAGCCTGGCTACAATCTTATATTCGGTAGACCTCGGCTTGAGGTAATACACAAAACCTTTCTCCTTAAGGTTAAGGGCACTCATGGTGTAACAATACTGGATATCGGCAAGAGTGATTCTAACACCCTCTTGCCGAGCTAAAGCTATTATTCCGATAAGGGTCCTATAGGAATTTACGGTAAGTTGCATAGGGTTGAGGCTGTAGTAGTTAAGGACCTCGCGGAGGAGGATATCAAGAGGGAACCTAAGTCCACACTGAACAAAGGCAACTACAGGGAAAGGCATTTTATTGCCATCAGGCATAATGGAGTCCTCCTCCCCAGCTAGTCTGAGTTGGACATCATCTGGAATGGAGAATTCTTGCCTAAAGTGTTCTAGTTTTGTGGGGGTATCCACCCTATGTTTCCACACACCCATGGTCTTTATAAGTGTTTGGCTACAGAAACAGAGTATTCTTAAGGATTTTAAGGACCTCGGCTAAAACCTAAGTACTGGTTGTTTCAGTTCTTTCCTAGAGATTGATGGTTCTACAACAAATCCCAAACTTAAATCTACGAATAAATGAGAATGGAAGGCAGAAAATCTGGAAAACAGGAAGGCAAAAGAAGTTTCAGATTCAGGAATACAAGAAAGTGGAAGGCCAAAAACAGAAGTGAGATGGTGCAAGTATTCAGATGCAAAATCAACAAATGATTCAAAAATTACATGACAAACAGAACATTAGAAGCGAGAAAAACCAATAACGATCAAAGAAACGGAAAAGAAGGGAACAGGGGCTTACCAGAAAGGATGAAGCCGAGATGAGTCCTGCCGAGGTCAGGTGACTTAGGCGACAGCGGCTTGAGCTCCACAGAAATGGCAAAGGCAGACCTAATGCAGAGCTTCGAGCTTGGGGCAATGGAGGATTCGAAAGGGAAAAAAAAAAGGGCTTCAGAGAGAGAACAAGAATTTCAAAATGCAGAAGTGAAGCGAAGGAGAGAGAGACAAACGTTTTTGTCAAAAGTGAAGCGGCGGCAAAACAGCAATAATGACGCCTAGGATGCGCATGGCGCAGAGAAAAGACGGCTTGTAGGCGCGTCACTGGTACGGACCAGTAAGAATGAAACGCGTCCTCAGAATGGTTGAAGATTGGTGTATGACAGCTCATACACGAAAGGAAGTTGATTTGAATCTGAAGAGGACATGCCGTCCTGGAATGAATGATCTCGGCTAAAAAATTCTTAGGCCGATGTGCGAGATAAAATTCGAAGATAGGTTCCATCACCTCAGAATGCCGAGGTAATAGAACCTAGGGGGCAGTTGTGGGGATATATTTTCTGAGTACCAACACGTGGCCGAGGTGACACCGAAGTGTCAGCAGAGTTCCCCACGTGTTATGGTAGTTATGCCGAGGTTATCTCGGCTAGGCCGAGGATACCTCCGAAGATATCGGAATCCGAGATAAGCGGATAAAGGACAAGAGTCCTAGAATGAAGAGGAAGCTCAAACCTGGATGTGGACAAGAGTCCAAGGTTGGGGGAAGACTTCAGTTTGAGGTAAAGATAAACTCTTAGGGAGTATGTCTTAATTCTACTGAGAGTCCTAGATTAGCAAGAGTCCTAAGTCCATTAGGACCGGGTTCCTGTTGGGACTAGGATTGGATTGGCTATAAAAGAGAGGCACCTCCATGGGTCTAAGGTATGTTTTTTATACTCAAGCTTGTGAGTTGAATACTGGATGATCTTTTAGAGATATACTGACTTGATCGTCGGAGTGCCCCCGGGTGGAAGAACCACCATCGGAAACTTCTCTTTCTGTACAGGACAGTAGGGTGCCATCTATTCTGCCTGTGTTCTACCGTTGGATCACTAAGGAGGGCAGTGTGGTCAGAAAATCACTCACACAATATATATCATAATATAATAATATTAATAAATATAATAAGTTATTAATCTCAATTAATTAATATTATCATCCATATAACAATTTAGTAAATATTTATTATATACAATTTTAACTCTAATCCATTATTTTTAAAATTATAGTATTTATTTATTGTTTGTATCTTTATTAATATACAAATTAGAAAGTATTTACAAAATGGATGGATTAGATTTGTTTAAAGTGTTGGACAAATGACTTTAAAAAAATGGCTTAAATTTAAAAGTCTTAAATCAATTAAACTGTACCAAATTGATAAAATCACATTTTTTGAATGGATTTTATTGAAATCTAATCCCATGAGATTATAAATGACAATATTATTTTATTCCTCACTTTACAAAAAAAATAAAATCACATTTTATGTAACAAGAATTTTTATGAAATTTTATAAATTTAATCTCCTAACTAACGAATATTACTGTATAATACACAAATTGAGAAGTGGAGGAGTCGGTAGTGGAGCGGCCGTGGCCGCCATGGGCGGGCGGGCGGGTGGGTGGGTGAGCCTTGTTCATTGTTTTGTTTGTACTACACACAAAGGAACGTAGGAGACAGAGAGAGTACTCCAAAGGTGATGAAATAGGAAAGAGCACTACAATTCAAAAAAAAAAAGGTAAATTATAAATATATTTATTTAAAATATGAATTGTCATTTATAATTTTAAGAATAAATTATAAATATATTTTTTATGATTTTTTTAAAATATAAATTATCTCTGTAATTTTAAAAATTATATTTCGTCTCTTGAAAATTTTAATTTTAGAACAAAGAATTTATTATTAATAAATTATCAAATCAATTAACAGTTTTTAATAATGTCATAAATTCATTTCAATTAAAAAATTAGATGATTTATTATTATATTGGAGAGCAATTAAGAATTTTATTTTTTCAATTAATTATGTTAAACAAAAATTTTTAACAATAGAGTAATTGTAATTTTTCAAACCATATAGGCAATTCGTATTTTAAATAAATTTCAGAAAATGTATTTATAATTTATCATAATTTTAAAAATTATATTTTATTTATTCAAGTCTATAATCACAACAATTTATTTCTTTTATTAATGAATTATTAAGTTAATTAATAATTTTTAGTGATATTAAAAATATATTTTAATGAAAAATTCAAATAATTTTATTGTTATATAAGAGAGTAGTTAATATTTATTTTTTTGTTATAAAAGGGAATTCATATTTTAAGAAATTTTAGAAGTATATTTGTAATTTAATTAAATAAAAAAAATTTTAAAAAAAAAAAGGAAGGAGAAAGGTTGTGACTTGTACAGCTAATGCTCGTGATTTAGGGGAGGCCCCATTTTCGCTTTCCGTGCGTGTGTTTTACGAACCCTCCAAATGGATTCAACCGGATCGAATTGGTTAAATTACCAAAATTGAAAATAGGCTCACTGGGTCCAATAATCTCTCTCCATTTAAATTGTTAATCTAATTGAAGAGAAATTATCTTCTAATAGGATAAATTCTCTTTCATACCTTTCTATACTCATTTTATAGATTTTACTTTGAATATGTACTAATGATTTAAATTATCTATCTTGTAAGTCCCTCTATGAATGTCATTAATGTAAAAAAATTAATTTTATCGGACAACTATAAACATAAGAACAAGTTGTATTTTGTTTTATAAAATAAATGGTTTAAATTTAGTTATATTTACAATTTATTTTATAAAATAAAAATTCGATTTATTTTTATATTTATAATTTTTTGATGAAATTAATTTTTTACACGGATGACCTTTATTATGGAGCTCACGAGATAGATGGTACGAATTAGGATTTGGATTAAAACTTACCAGAAAAATATAGAGAGGTATGAAGAGATAAGGTAGGATGGGAGTTTATCCCCTCCTACTATATATAATGCAATATTATATAGGGTTATGGTACTATACATATTCTTTAAATGTGCATCATATGCAAGTTATGACATTTGTAGTAATTAAAATATTTTCAATTATAAATAAAAATAATAATAAGTCATAACCAAATATCACATAAAGTATAACAAAAGATATTTTCGATCATAACTAAAATAATAATCACAATATATCATAAGTAACATCTCAATGAATCATTATCAAATCATAAATATCATAATTGACGTATACGGTATAACCCAATTTTCTTAAGATTAATGCAATATCTTTCTTCAACATTGGATAGTGGAAAGGTTTAATATATTTTTTTCTTATTATTTAAGGTCTCTAAAAAATATTATTAGAGAAATTTTAATTCGTTACGGAGATTTTTTTATGAAATTTCTCTTTAAAGAGCTGAAATTTATTTATGAAAAAAGAAAAATCATTGTAAAATGATGGAAATAAAAATGTTAATGGATCCCAACTAATATAAAAATGTTACATATTTTTTATCTTATAAAATACTAAGACACCATTTGACATAAATTAAAAGTTTATTTATATTTTTTATATTTTTCTGCATATTTTTTTTATAAAATATTAAAAATTTATTTATTTAAATCATTCCAAAAGATTTTAAACTAAAAACTCTTAGGTTGTGTTTATGTTGGATTTTGGATGATCAAACGGATGGTAGAACTTGCAAACCAAATGCTAAACTCTGGGAATCTTTAGTATGCCGGCGGTGCAAGAAGATTCCAGTGGAGACTGTTGCACGTGATGATGATGACAAATAAAGAAATTGATGACAACAATGGCAAGGAATCAAGGTAACGTTTGGTTAATTTTTAAATCACAATTTCAAAGCTAAAACTCTTTTTAAAATTTATAATTAAATAAAGTTTTAGAAATTTATTTAAAAAAATTCATAATCAAATAATTTTTCAAAATTCTATTTTTTTGATAAAAAATTTTTTAAAAAAAAAAATTTATTTTTATTTTTTTAAAAATTTATTTTTTATTTTTTAATTTTTTTGAAAAAATATTTTATTTTTTTTAAGTATTTGTCGAATAATTTTTTATGATTTAGATATATATGGGTGATTCCATTTTTTTTTTAAAATAAACAAAATTAAATATTTAAAAAAATATCAAAAAATAAATATTGGAAATATTAAAAAAATGAAATAATTTTTTAAAAATAAAATAATTATTTTGTACAAAAATTAAAAAATAAATAAATATTTTTTTACAAAAAAAAATTAGTTTAAAAATATACAATTTAAAAATTAGTTTCAAAATTATTTTCAAAACTTATAAAAAAAAAAAATTACTTTCAAAACTCATTCCAAAAATTTATCTTTAAAAATATAACTCAAAACTCAAAATTTATTTTAAAAACTGAATTAAACGGAGTCCAAGATTAAATCGACAACCATGCCATGGTGGTGGTGATTGTGGTTTTGTGTTCTTGCTATATAACAAATCTATTTTTAAGAATTTTATACATTAAAAACAGCTGCCTCCTTTTGTTACTAGGAAAATATGATAGGCTTAGGAGTTTTTGGCCAAATTTATCTTGTTATTAAGGATAAATTATATTTATATTCTTTAAAATATATGCCTTTTGTGTCATTTTACCATTTCAAGTTTTAATTTTGTCAATTTCATTATTAGAAATTTTAATTTGAGTCAAAATGATCTACTTTCAAACATGTCGGCTAAATAGTTTACGAAATAACAATAAAATACATATATGATCCCTAAAATATGTTTATCCATGTCATTTTAATTTTTTAAAGTTTTTAATTATTTAGTTTGGTACTAAAACATTGATCAAGATGGTGAAACATAAATTTACAATATTAAAGAATTAACTTCACAAAATTAAAATTTTAGGAAATATAAAATGACACAAAATATATATTTAAAATTTATAATATTTTTGTTATTAGGAAGTGGCTTATAAGCCAACTTATTGACTTTTAGTTTATTCTGAGTATTTGAAATGATCTAAATAAGTATACTTTTAATTTTTACGAAAAGATATCTGAGAAAAGTAAAGAGATAATGTGACCCAAATAAATATACTTATTCACTTATATAGCTTATGTCAAACACTCTAAGTAAATCATATTACATCTCTACCTTTTATTCGTCTTTTCATAATAAATAAATAAATAATTTGTTTATTCAGCACTTTCCAAAATAATCAACCATTGAAATTGAAGTAATTTAACTCAAATTAAAAAATTTTCAATGAAGTTAAAAAGATCAAAGCCATGTGAAAGTATAGTTTAAAGTCTTTTTTCATTAATAGTAGGATAAATTACAAATACACCATTTGAGATTTACTTAAAATACAGATTATCTCATATAATTTTAAAAATTACAAATATCCCTTGTTACTTTGGGATATTTTTTTTAAGGTCCCTGATATTATGATTTTATAGTAGAAAGGACATCAAATATTTTCATGATGTCTAAAGTCCTTCAACAACAATCCAGAGAAAATTGGTCCAGAGAAACTTCAAGTCAGAGAAAATTGGTCCAGAGAAATTTTGAATTTCTCTAGCCTCCTTAGTCTTTCATGGACACTGCTAGAGAAATTTCCTTAGCCTTTCATGGACTCTAGAGAAAATTCAAATTTCTCTACCGTGGGTTTGATCATCCACCATTGTTGCTACTGTTGTCACAATAGCTTCTTCCCCAACTGTAGTTCAAACCTTGTTGAAGGACAAGGCAACTAAGCAAAGCAGTGGAAGAAATTAAGCTGATGCATATTTATCATCAGCTAGAATATTATTTACTTCTCAGTCTAATATACATACACAGCCAAACAACAAAAATTCTAATTTTACCAAAAGCGACTCCTTGTTAACATTCATCCACTAGAAGTAGAGGTAGAAGCGACTCAAAACCATTCCCTAATCTTTTGACATGATGAGATGAGTTGCCCAACACGGGCGTGTGAGGCGGTAGCCATCATGGTTAAATCTGTTCTGGTAAAAACAGATAATGAAAGTGGGAATTTTATATGGGTTGAGAATTTTCTCTGGGTTGAGAATTTCTCTAGAGAAAATTCAGTTCAAATTTAGGCACAAATTCAGCTCCATAGCACACATCCCATCCAATCACTCTCACTTCCTAAACCAAAGTACAAGCCTGCAAATGGATTGTGGTGTCACAGGTAGTGACGCCGTGGATGGGTTTGGTGGCGGAGGGAGGAGATTTGAGGTTGAAGAAGGTGGTGAAGCGGCGGTTGACGGTGCCGTTGGGGCGGCGAGAGAGTGGATGTGTGTATGAGTTGTCTGTCTGCTGGCCGTGTCTGTGTGTGTTGTGTATCACAACTCCGACACCTCTCTGTTCTCTCTCTCATCTAACCGGAAACAATGGTGGTTTCCGATGATCATCTCAGCTCTCCATGATCGATCTGTATTTCAGAAATAGAGTGATGATGATTGCGTTTCCGATCACGAACAATGAACTCTGTGTGTGTGTGCGTGTTTGATCGTGGTGATGAGTGAGAGTACAGAAAATGAAGGGGGCTGAATTTCTCTGTCATAGATGGGAGGGACCTTAGACATCAAAAAATAATATCGTGAATCTCTTCCATTACGAAAAGTGGGAGAGGGACCCTAGACTAATTTTCCCTAGAATTTTTTATTTGATGGAATTAACTAAAAAAATGAAATTCATAATTGCTCTCCTATACAATAATAAAATTACTTATATTATTAATTGAAATATATTTATAACATTATTAAAAATTATTAATTGACTGGATAATTTATTAATGAAAGAGGAATTTGTTATGAAATTAAAAATTTTAGGATATGAAATATAATTTTCAAAAGTACAAGAATAATTCATATTTTAATCAAACCTCATAAGGTGTATTTATAATTTATGGTTGGGATGAATATTTAGGCTAAAATAGTTATATAAGACAAAATTGACTATTTTAACCAAAATGACAAAATATCACATCAAACTCATAATCATTTCATTTTTTCTTTCATAAAAGTCAAAAAGTCTATTTCAAACGAAATTTTTTAATCTAGACTAAAAAAGTAAAAAAATCAAAAAATTAAAAAGCTAACTCACATCCCAAACGATAGTTTAATGAGTGAAAAGTGTGTCCTAGCGCAAATTCCATCAATAAGCGTGGGGAATATTGTTCTCCGACTGCTCCTGTTAGATTTGACAAATTAATTGTGGTATTATATGTATCAATTAATATATTAATTAGTATATTAACATTAATTATGAAATTATTATTGACCTTACTTATTATACAAATTATAAATATAAATTTTTTTTTAAATTATACCACGTTATCAATTGATATATTAATTAATATACCAATTGTTACATATACTATTATTCTTATCACATTGGAAGCTTGTAAAGTTGTAGCTAGCTAGCTATCTGTGTGTTGTACAGTACTACATTAGAAGCGTGAAAAATCAGAAAAAATTACAAATCAAACTTTCAAAACTAATTAAAATTCATAACTTTAATAATTAAAATTTATAAATTTTATTATTAATATATAAATTTTTCCGACCTAAAAAAATTATGTGATGGTCTTGAGGCAAATATTCTTGGTGCTTGATGAGAGGGTAATTTATAATAATAAATTGGGCCGAGCTGGAGTTGGACCGAGGTAAGCCCAAACGTGGACTGGAGTGTGTACTCCGGTCTAAACTTGATATTCTTGATGTCGGTTGTGAGATGAGCAGGGGGTAGCTGGGTTGCTGTTAGGTCCGGTTACGTCTTCTAAACCGGAGTACAAGAGTAACATCTGCTAGGCCGTTATGATAGTTCGGTCGGACGCTTCTCTGGGGCAGTTCGGTCTTGGCATGTGAAACCGGAGTAGAAGGTAGGAATGGGAGAGTCGAACTAAGAGTTAGTTCGGCCAGACTTACTTATCTTGATGCAAGTGTTACTCCGGACTTGAAGTAGTCCGGCCGTAGTGAAGCCATCTCACCTGGCTTAAGCAGTGTGGGGGGTGTTGGAGGATAAGCATTATCTTCTAGGAGTATGAATCCTAGGAGGATTTTATGCGAGGAGGAGTAATCCTAGAAGGACTCTACCTTGAAGGAAAGAGAGTCCTACCAGGATTGTGCTACGCGAAACCTATATAAGCTCACCAATATCACCTTCGGAGAGGTAATGCAACTTTTGCTCCCTGAATACATAGAGCTTTTGCCTTCTTGTCTTGCTTTCTGACTTAGGCATCGGAGGTTTCGGCACACCCGCCGGCTAGCTCTGGTTTGTATTTTCAGTTGGTAGAGCGACGAGGTACGAGGAACGCAGACTTGATCAACAGGATTATACGAGAAGGTGTATTTCTTTCTCGTACAATTGGCGCCGTCTGTGGGAACTACAGACAAGAACAACCTCTTGATCAAGATTTCTCTCGAAGATCTATGGCGAACAACGAAGAACTACCTCAGTCCGCCATTGACGGACAAACTCCAGACGGAGGTATAAGGCGCGAGGGCCTACCTTTGGTCCCTCCATGGCGAACACGGAACCACATAGACAAGATTTCGGGAGGGATGCGGGGTAGAAGGAGGAATAACGGCCCTCATCCCTCTCGTTCGCGAGTCGAGAAAAGACAAAAGCGCGGGTAGATCCTCAAGCTGGAGGATCGCGTTAGGGAACAAAAGGCAGTGTCTGGCGGATGGCGGCGGACATGGAATCCTTAAAGCGCCCGGATGAAGGGTAAAGTAGTGGCGGCGGAGAGGCGCAACAATAAGGCGCCCTCGCCACTCGAGAGGTCGTAGTAGGAATTCTACACCCTCTCGACCGGAGAATAAAGCCTCGGGGCCAGGCGACCGCGATCCGTATCTTCGGGACTCGTCCTCCAGTGCGAGAGGGCAAGACCTGAGAGATCCTATACGAAAGGGAGCACTTATTGGCCTTCGCATACACACCAGACAAGGTCTAGACAGACGGAATTACCCAGATCATCCGACCTGCGATCCATGCTAGAAGAGAAAGCAAGATGGAAGGAGGACGCCAGGGCGCGCGATCCGCACAGGGTTCCTGCCTTGCAGCGGTTGGCTCCTCGGACGCATGGAAGCGTCGAGGTTGGAATGCCAATGCCGCGCCCGGCGTACGAACCAGCGGATAAGGCATTGGCGAGGCTGCAGACCTCACCATTCGTCCCAGCGATAGAGAACGCGCCCCTACCATCAGGCTTCCTTCAGCCCAAATTCAATACATACGAGGGGAAGACGGATCCCTACTCGCATTTGAGCCACTTTCGCCAGGTCATGGCTGTATACCGGCGGAATGAGGCCTTGATGTGCATCCTATTCCCCTCAAGCCTTGGTGACCTCGGCCTGACTTGGTTTGAGAAACTTCCAGAAGGCAGCATAGCCTCCTGGGCGCAATTGGCGGAGGCGTTCGTCACAAGATTCCGAACAAACACAAAAACCCCGGTGGAGATTGACCAGTTACTCTCCATCGACATGGGCGACAAGAGACCACGAGGTCATACAACGATCGCTATTGGGAGACATTCAGCAGATTGGGGCGCCCAACCAACCTCGCCATTCGCTTGATACAAAAGGCCTTCGATCGGGAGCAGTTGAGGACTCTATTACCATGACGCCACCTCACCATGGAGGCCACGATGGAGAGAGTGCATCGGCATCGTCGAGTGGAAGAGGATGGCGCTCGTGCCAAAAGCAAAAAGCGGCGCGACCACAACACCGAGAAGAAGACCTCGACAAAAGGTCAATGCGGTTGATCGCCAAAAAAGCAGACGGCGAGGCGAGACAATGGCGAGGACGGGACAAGAGATGGTTAAGAGTCCGCACCGCCATAACCACGATATTCAAAAAGCCAATCTAGTATACTTAGTGAGATTCGAGGCAGACCTTTAGGTCAAGTGGCGACCAAGCTAGGCGAGGCCCAAAAGGACTATGATGATAAATCCGGATGCACATTCCACAAAGAAAAGGGCACCGCGACTGATTGAATCTGCATCTGCTGGAAGAGTTGATGGCGTGAGCCACTGGACAAATACATAGAGGGAGGCGCGGCCAAAGACCACAACAACCCCAATGGGAAGCCATCGCATTAGAACTTGACCTTGTGGAAGAAAGAGACAGAGCATTGGTTCACATCGCCTCCTACCAACAAGAACTATCTAGGAAGTATAACAAAGCTGTACATCCGGACAATTCAAGATCGGCGATTGGGTGCCATGAGTGATGGGAAACACATTAGCCCCAGGAGATGGCAAGTTAGGGCCTAACTGGGAAGGTCCTTACAAAGTGGTCGGCTTAGCAGGTAAAGGGGCATACCACTTGGAAGATGAGGACGGCAAAGCAATTCCTAGGCTATGGAACACTGCCAATCTTAAGTTATTTTACTTTTAGCTTTTTTCTTTTTAAGTATGTGTAATTTTCTACTTCTTCAATAAAACAAGTCTATTCTTCTTCAGTATATTTGTTTTCCGTAGAAAGTAGCTTTAGTAAGTTAGTAGCATTGTAAACATAGTTGGCCGGAATAACCAACTATTACCCCTCCTAAGCCCAGGATAAGGATCCAGGCTGCAGGACGTTTGGTCGGAATAACCAAACACTGTATTCTAGGTTGGCTGGAAAAACCAACCTAGAGGTTGGCTGGATTAAACCAACTCTCTGTGTACTCTTCAGCCGAAGTAAGTGCATGGCTGAAGAGTGGTTGGCTGGATTAAACCAACTCTTTGTACTCTTCAGTCGAAGTAAGTGTATGGCTGAAGAGTGGTTGGCTAGATTAAACCAACTCTTTGTACTCTTCAGCTGAAGTAAGTGTATGGCTGAAGAGTGGTTGGCTGGATTAAACCAACTCTTTGTACTCTTCAGCCGAAGTAAGTGTATGGCTGAAGAGTGGTTGGCTGGATTAAACCAACTCTTTGTACTCTTCAGCCGAAGTAAGTGGATGGCTGAATAGTGGATGGCTGGATTAAACCAACTCTTTGTACTCTTCAGCCAAGGTAAGCTATATCAGCTGAAGAGTGGTTGGCTGGATTAAACCAACTCTTTGTACTCTTCAGCCGAAGTAAGTGTATGGCTGAAGAGTGGTTGGCTGGATTGAGCCAACTCTTCGTACTCTTCAGCCGAGGTAAGCTATATCGGCTGAAGAGTGGTTGGCTGGATTAAACCAACTCTTTGTACTCTTCAGCCGAAGTAAGTGTATGGCTGAAGAGTGGTTGGCTGGATTGAACCAACTCTTGGTACTCTGCAGCCGAAATAAGTTATATCGGCTGAAGAGTGGTTGGCTAGTGAGTTAGATAGCTAGAACCGAGATCAAAGTCAGCACATGATTACATGGAAAATTCATTACACATGCAAGCATACACACACAACCGGAATAAGAGTTGAAGGAAATTTTTTCATTAAAAAACGGAGAAGTACAAGTGGAGGGGCTGCAGCCCGGTTACAAAAAAGTTCAAAAAAAAAAAAAAAAAAAAATCATCCAAGAAGTGCATCAAGCTCAGCATCAAAATCTGCATCAGCATTGGCTTGGAGTCCGGTATCAGAGGGGAGCACGGTTTGATGAGGGAGTTCGGTGTCAACTTGAACTTCGGTATCGATCAGCCATTTCGGGAGTTGGATCTTCTATAAGCTTTCGAATCGAACTGTTTGGTACTTTTCTTTGTTGACGACAACCGGAGTGAGAGATGGCTTCTCATCATCATCGTCATCCTCATCATCATCGCCGGACCCCTCAAGAAAGGCTTTTTGCAGATCGGCAGCGTATTGTGCGAATTTGGAATGGAATCTGGTGGGCGTTATGAAGCGTCGGTGTCAGACGTACAACCGAGCTTCTCCACCGCAGACCTCCAGCCGCACTTGAAAAAGAGGTCTTTGGCTGCATTGCATTGCAGGGTGTAGGCGTCTTCGGCTTCCTTGAAGCCCCGCTTCTCGGCCTTCTTCACCTCCCCCTTCCACTAGTTTATCTCGGCGTCCTTTTTCTTCTCAATGGCAGACAAGATACGTAGGTATCTGTCTTTTGCTTCGATGGCCACTTTTTTCTTTTCGGCTTCGACCGAATTGGCGATCTCGGTCAGCCGACCGTTTTCTTCTCGATGCTCGGCCAATTGCTTCTTCGCCTCCTCCAGTTCGGCCGTCTTTAGTTCGGCCTCAGCCATGGCCTCTCTGGTGCTCCTCCTAAGCTCCATGACCCTCCTGTGAGTGACTTGGTTTTTCTGGATGGCCTGCGAAGGAGAAGTAAAGTTAGCCGGACTCCAAGTTAGAGAAAGAAAATCTTAAATGGAGGAATCGCTTACGGGATCATAGACTTGGTGGGGGACCGGATTGACTTTAGCTCGGTGTTGAGCTGTTTGTAGTGGTGCTCCATGTCTGTGGGGAGGCACACACTCTTGGCCAAGTTGAAAGCCATCTGATGGTCCTTCTCTGAGACTACCGAATCGAGCGGTAATGTCTCGGTCGTTGAAGGTAGTCTGAGAGTCCACTTGGGAGAAGCGATTGGTCGGTGGGTTCGGTTGGAGGCTCGGTGAGGGCTTAGTGGAGGACTTGTTGGCGGGGACGGTCTCGTCTTCATCAATAGCCGTGGCTCGGTTTGGCTAGTCCGCACGTTTGCTTGGTCGTGATGAAGATGGCGTTGAGAGGAGTGCCACCACGGTCTCGGTGTGGCACGGTTCCCTCTTGGTGGAGTCGTTTACATTAGGAGGGCCTTCAATTTGTTCTTCTTAGCCATTTCTTGCTTTCGTGAGTGGAACAAGGTTGATTTGAGGCAAGTTTGGGTCCGGGATTAGCGCGTCTTCAGCGAAGTCGGTTACCCTTGCTTTTCGGCGGCCGGAGTAGCGGTAAGTCGGTTCGAAGTCAAGAAGTTTATCCCAACTTCTTTCCCGAACTCGTAGTGCGGCGCGCAGAAGATTGAGGTTGGGGTAGTTGTAGTTTGAGTGGATATGGGCTTTATCTGCAAAAAGAAGCCAAGTGTTAGTTCGGTTCAGAGCAGAAAGCTGGAGTACAGAAAATGGGAAAAATGTGAAGTGCAACCGAAGTATGTATACCGGGCTCCCCGAACTTCCAGTTTATTCTCCGGCCTGGAATCTGGGCTTGATGGTCTTCGAAATTCCCAGAGACCCAAAAGAAATCGTCATCATTTACATCTTTGTCCGGTGTGTGTTTTATTATTTTTTCTCGGCCTCGGCGTATTCTCAAGTAATAGCACCAACCTTCATTTTTTGATCCTAATGAGTACTGGTGGAATATTTCGACTAAGCCTAGGTTTAGTCCGGTTTGACGGTTTAGGGCGTCTATGCCCATTATTATTCGGTATGTGTTGGTGGAGAGTTGGGTTGGGCAAAGTCTGGTTTGCCTAAGGAATTCGATTAAAAATTTGGGTAGGATCGGGAATGGTCCTGTCTCTACTATGGTGAATAGTGAAAGGACAAAGCCCTCGTTGTCCCATAGATCTCGTCTGGTTCGGCTAGGGTGAGGTTTCGTCGGCTGGTATGTTGTAATCCTTTTGAATTCGGCTAGGCCGCCTGGGGTTTCTACCAAAAATCTGTACTTTCCCATTTAGTGGATAACTTATAAATAATTTAGTTCGGCTGGGGATTTGGACTCGGGAGCTCGGTTGCGTAGGAGGAAATACAGGCAACCTAAGTCTGCAAAGTGGAAAAACAAGGTGTTAAGCACAGATCACCGACCGTGCTATAAAAATAAAACAAGGAAAGGAAGCCTTACTTCGGCTAGATGGATTGCAGCCGGATCTGCCTCGGTTTCAAAGAGGAGCGGGTTAGCTCGGTTCTACTTTTGGTTTTGTTAGTCCGGTTGAACTTCAAGGGGCAGCTTTCTAAGTTCGGTTTAGGAACTAAGAATGCTGGCATGGCCCCTGAAGTTTTAGCTCGGTCGAGTGCTATGGTTTCTAGTTCGGTGAATTTGTTTCGGTTATTGTGGATTGGTTGGTGACCTATTAGAACTACTTTGATGAGTGCAAGTGCTAGTTCGGTTTCAGTTCACCTATATCTTTACATACAAACAGTGTTCTACTTCGGTTGGGGCATGTATTAGGATCGAAATGTCATCCTATTGATTATTTTATGGAGCTCTAATAGTTTATAAACTAGTTTTTCCAGAAAATATGAAACTTGCAACATAAGAGTGTTTGGCAAGAACATATAAAACAGGAAATAAAGGAAAACAAGAGTAGATTCGTGTGTTTACCTGGTAGGGAAGCAGAGGAACTGGTTTGAAATAGCAATGACAAAAATAAGAGTTTCAGAGGTACGAGGATGAAAAACAGCAGGAAGCTCAGAGGCACAGAGAGGGTGAACAGTATGAAGGTAAGGGTGAATTCAAAATGAGAGCGTGTTTTTTTTAGATAGAGAGATGAAGGGACTTCTGGCGGGAACTGTTTAATTTTTTCGGAGTACGAGGGACGGCGTGACAGTTGTGTATAGCCAATTAGGGCGTGCCACGTGTCATTGGAAGGACAATCGATTCAGTTTCTGCAGAATGAAGAGACGTCTTTTGACCGAACTTGCACAGCTCGGCTTGTTTTTAGCTCGGCTGGACTAGCTAAAAGGTTTATAGCTCGGCTGGAATAGCTAGAATTTTTGTGGCTCGGATTGGATAAGCAAGCATTTTAGCTCGGTTTATAGACATGTAATCCCAATCATGCTTTGCAGATGGAATTAAGGGACAATTGAGAGGGTAATTTATAATAATAAATTGGGCCGAGCTGGAGTTGGACCGAGGTAAGCTAAACGTGGATCGAGTGTGTACTCACTCGGTCTAGCGATTCTTGATAGTCCGGTTGACAAATGAGCACGGTGTAGCTCGGTTTCTGTTAGGTCCGGTTACGTCTTCTAAATCGGAGTACAAGAGTAACATCTGCTAGGCCGTTATGATAGTTCGGTCGGACGCTTCTCTGGGGTAGTTCGGTCTTGGCATGTGAAACCGGAGTAGAAGGTAGGAATGGGAGAGCCGAACTAAGAGTTAGTTCGCCGGACTTCTTATGCGACTGGTAGTGTTACTCCGGACTTGAAGTAGTCCGGCCGTAGTGAAGCCATCTCACCTGGCTTAAGCAGTGTGGGGGGTGTTGGAGGATAAGCATTATCTTCTAGGAGTATGAATCCTAGGAGGATTTTATGCGAGGAGGAGTAATCCTAGAAGGACTCTACCTTGAAGGAAAGAGAGTCCTACCAGGAGTGTGCTACGCGAAACCTATATAAGCTCACCAATATCACCTTGAGAGGTAATGCAACTTTTGCTCCCTGAATACATAGAGCTTTTGCCTTCTTGTCTTGCTTACTGACTTAGGTATCGGAGAGGTTTTAAGACACACCCGGCTAGCTCACGTTTGTATTTTCAGGTGGTAGAACGACGACGTACGAAGAACGCAGACTTGATCAACAGGATTATACGAGAATGTGTATTTCTTTTCCGTACACTTGATTTTATTAGTTAAAGTGGCAATAATTTTTGTTAATATTTTGGTGAACAACTTGACATGTGTTGAGTGATAAATGATGTTAATAATATTCTAATGTCACCAAATAATCACTTCATAAAAGGATTGCCGAAATCAAGGAGACGGGGAAAATTATACAATAGGTTGGACAAATTTATATATATCTCAATTTGTGTTGGTAATATATCAATGGTACAGTTAAAAACAAGTAGAGTCGAGTTAAATAATAAATTATTTAAATTTTATTTCATAATTTATAAGTTTAAAATTAGGTTTAAATTTAATTTGTTTACATAATTAACTTATTTTAAATAAGCTTTTAACAAGCCAAATGATAGTCGAGTTTAAAAGTTTAATTTTTTACAATGCATATAAATTGTTGAATCAAATAATAAAGGGTAAATTACCAACATCTCCTCGAGATTTGACTAAAATACAGATTCTTTCCTCAGGTTTGAAAAATTACATCTCGTCCCCTAAGGTTAATATTTGCATAACAAATTATCTCTTGAGATTTATATTTATATAACAAATTGTCCCCTCATTTGTTTTGTAAATATAAATCTCATAGGACAATTTATAATTTCTCAAATCTCAAAGATAATTCATATTTTAGTTAAATTTTGAGGGGTGTTAGTAATTTGCCCAATAATAAATTGTTCAAATTTAACTTAAAAACTTGACAAGTTTAGAATTATATTCAAATTTTATTTATTTATATAATAAGTTAATTTTAAATTAACTTTCAACGAATCAAACACAAAATATACTCAAATAGTTTGACTCATTTACCAAGTCCAATCCATGATGAGATCGTGCTAAGAGCGTCCTCTTCAAGCCCTTCAAACTTTATTTTTTAGCTAAAAATTTTAAAAAAATCATTTGTATCAAACTTACGTACAGTTCGTCAAAATTTACGATTCGGTACAGTAACTCATTATAATAAGTGAGGTACTATTCATCGTTATTTGTGTATTACCAGATGTCTGTCTGGAAGTCCGACTGGTCAACGGTATTTTTTTTTTTTTTAAGAATTATTTAGTTAGTAACTTATCAATTTAATTAAAAAAAAAAAAAACTGACAAACGCAATAAAAAAAATAATATTTAATAAAAATAAATTAAAATAAAAATTTTGATATAATAGATGCTAAAATGCGAGTGGTTAAAGTAATAAAATAACTTTAATTTAACTAAAAAATTAAAAAATTTGGTGGGGATGCTTTAAATGCGCGACGACGAAGACTATTTCTATAGATGATGGGGACGACTCCGAAAGCACCAACGAGGTTCTCCACCCATTGATAGAGATATAAGAGCATCCTAATAGAATTTTTAAATTTCATTGTTATCTACTCCTTCCGTCCTAAAATAATGATTTCTTTTGAGAAATTTAATTTTTTTAGTAGTATAATTATTATATTTGAAAAAAATTAATTTTTTAAAATTATCTTTTTGATAGTACATTTTTTAAAAATATTAATGTCATAATTGTACTTTTTATATTATTTATTAATTTAAAAAAAAGGCAAAATAAAAAATTTATATTATTTTTGTACTTGATTTTTGAAGAGGAACTAATATTTTGAGATAATAAAAAATGGAATAAGGGACTAATATTTTGGAACGGAATGAGTAATTTATAGGATTAGTGGCTCTTTATCCCTTTTTATTAGAGTCCTTAAATACTTCTCTAAAATAAGAATTGCTACAATAATTTTTTATTTATAGGGAGTCATTGTAACTTATATATATATATATATATATATGTTTTGTTTTGTTTATGGACTGCAATATACATTTATGATTTTTATTTTTTAAAAATTTATAATTAAAAATTATATTTTAATAAAATAGGAAAAAAATACGAAGTTTGTTAATAGAATAGGTAAATAATAGGGAGTCTATTGGGAGAAATAAATGAAAAAATGATTCTTAAAATAAGGAATGAATTTTTTAATAATATTTTAGAGTAAAATTTAGGTAATATGATAGGATGCTCTAACCATGCTTGATTGAATGGTAGGCTAATTCATGCCTTCGTTTGGCATGTGAATTAGCTTTGTACCATTTTAATTTTTTAGTTATTTTAGTTTAGGACTAAAAAATTTTGTTTAGAATAAATTTTTTGATTTTTTAGAGAAAAAAATGAATTAATTATGGTTTGAATGTGACATTTTATTTTATTTACTTTTTAACTTATTTTGTCTTTTTATGGCTAAAATATGCCAAACAAAGCTTATATACAGATAATATGCTAATAATAATTTTTAAACAAATTTATAAATAAGTAAATAGAAAAATAAAAATAATTGTTAAAATGTAAAGGTGCAATGCAAGTGACATTCATGATGCTTGATTTGCAAACTGATTTATTTATTCATACTTTTAGTGAATTTTGAAAAATATATTTTAACTATTTTTTGGAAATACTTAAAAGTGCATCTAAGCACTTAAAAGTAAAATATTTGTAAATAAATTTAAAAAAATTCATTAAAAATGTTTTTATTTTATTTCATTTAAATTCCCTTTTTATTATATGTATTTTGTTGATAGATCATATAAAAAGATTCTATAGATATGAATTTTACCAAAAAATGAAAATCTAAATTAAAAGTTATTAAATTTTTAAATTTTAAAATAATACGAAAACTCGTGTTGTATGTGTGTAACATTTTAATATATATTTTTATAAATATGAAGAAAGATTAGACTTTAGATAGTGATGGTAAAGAACCTTACAATTAAAAATAATAATTGACCGTATCTTATCTTTGATAAGAATAGTATTATGAATTATGAATTGATGCATCACAAATTTGAATAGTGTTGGAGTAATTTACATAGTATTTTTAATTATTATGATGTAATTTTATTTTTTTATTTTTTTATGATTGAGATTATATTAACTTAATTTTGTCAAATAATTGAAAGAAATAATATGATTCACCTAATCTATTTTATAATTTCCTACTTATTGAGAAAATTATATAAATAATAATTCATAATATTTTGAGACTATTTAATAATTTTATGCGCGTGGAAGATGATTCGAATGTGAATGAGAGCAAAGTTGGGAAGACCACAACTTTTTAATTGGACCACTGAGAGTTAGCTTTAAATTCACGTTGGCAGGGACAAAGACTTTAGGCTTTGTTTGGACAATGATGTTAGCATTAAATTTTAAACTTGCGAGGTTCTTTTCATCTCCAATAGCTACTTTTGAATATTAGATTTTTCAATAAAAAATAATGAAAAATGTTATATTATCTAAATTTTATACCAAATTTACTTTAAAAGTAATATTATAATATTTATAAATTATGACCGTAATAATGAGCCTTGTATTATAATAAGGCACACTATTTTTTGTATAAAAAATTTGTACAATTCTTCTGTTTGTATAAATTTGTAAAGAACAAATTGTTTGAAAAATAAAATCTCGTGCGTATTATTTTGTATGAAAATTAAACAAAATATATATAAAATTTTAACTAATAGTTATTTATATTCTTTTTATTTTTCTAACTAGTCTAGACCAAAAAAAAGAAGAAAATTTTCATTTACATATTTGGTATCATTTTCATTTTATTATTTATTGTTTTTTCATGCTTTTTCAAAAACAAAAATTATTAAAATATTATAACATTAATCATTTTTGTTTTTGTGCAAAAATACTTTTGAAAAATTCAAAATAAACATTTTGAGGTCTCTTAAAAAGTAAGTTGCTTTAAAAAAATAATTCCCGAAAACAAATTATCAAGCAAGATTTTTGTAATGCTTTTCCAAAATTAAAAACAAAAATAGACCCTTAGGTTCGTTTCTTATTTTGTTTTCCTATCTTTTGTCTTTTTCTTTTCTCTTCACTCAATGAATGTAAAATCCAAATACAACATTAAAGCCGAGTTTTTTTTTTTTTTTTTTTTTTTGAATATTCTAAAAAATCAAATTATTTATTCAAATTACTCACTTTTTAAATTATTTATCAAGCTAACCTACTTTTTTTTAAAACACAAGCTCAAAATGTGACTTCATAAAATCAAGGGTGTTTTGAAAAGTTAGTAAAAAATTAACTTTTGACTTTTTACTAAGCTTTTTAGCTTTTTGAAAAATAATTTGAGAAGTTAGTAAAAAACTGTCTTTTTTACTTTTTAGTTTAATATTTATTTATGGTGTCAAATCAAATTGAAATGACCAAAATATCCTTACCAAACTTTAAAATTCTACACAATTTGTTGACCTAGAGGGTATTTACGTAATTAGCCAATCTAACTTTTTTATCACTTGCCAAAGGCAAGAATTGCCCAAAACGCTTGGCTCAGCTTTTTTGTGCAGCAACAAAAACGCAACGTTTTTAGCCACTTTCCAAAATGGCACTCAATTGTTCATAACGTAATTTCCTATTGACATGACCCACTAATCTGGTTGACGTGAGCAATGCCAACATGAAATCACATGTTCAAGATGCGATTTCGTGATGAAATAGTGCATCTTGAACCTACAATTTTAAAAAGCCAGTGAGTTTGATAAATAATTTAAAAAATTAATTATTTTCATAAATAATTTAATTTTTTTGAAATATTTACTAAAAAAAAAAAGTCCCTTAAAACGCTAGTACAAGAATCACATGAACATTTGGCACAAAAAGCTAATCACATCCATATGAACATTAATAATTAATAACGTGTTAAAAAAAATATACCCTAGAAAACAACTTGATTTTGATAAATTTCACCAAAATAATTTCATCATCCCTTCTACAAAACTCAAGGACGACAAATGCTGAATTTATTATGTGAAGTTCACTCCCATCGGTACAAATCAAATTTGAAACACAGAAACCGGAAAAACACAAAAGTCTACAGTAAATTGAATGGCTATTCCCAAAAACAGTTGTATGATTCACAGTGATCAAGTGGGAAAAAATAGCAAGATATCATGTTGGGGACCCAAAAAAGAACCACAAATACTATCGTTGGCATCTGATCAAGTGCCACATCATCTTCACTCAACCTGAAAATGATTTTCACATATTATGGCTTACAAATTTATGACATGTCTATATTCAGCCGTTACTTCCTCGAAAGCCAATTCAAATTCTATAATTTCCACAGCACCGAAACTTTTACCTCAGCGCCGCCAGAAACGACCTTGCTGTTTCTGCTCTTGCATTCGCCTGCATCGTTTGACCAAATTTGAGTCAGCGGGATAAAAGTCATGACTTCAGCTTGTATGGTATTGTGTGATGTAAATTTTAAGTATAAACACATAAAGAAATACTCTAATCTAATGTTTTCTCCTATTTTCCTTCAGTATTTTCACAACATTTTAATTGGCCAACGATAGGATCGAAATGTAAAATGGAGAAATCTACAAAAGCTCAACATTAATTTCAATGCCATGAAGAATAGTTCACATTCCACATGTCATGTAAAATGCAACGAAACAACTTAAGTTCCACAGAATACCAAAGCTCTCTCTAGAGAGTATTCTACCATTTACAAACATGGAAATATTTAATTTGGTTTTCTTTTAAGCACTTCAGGGCACAAATCATTCTTCAGGATTGAGTCATTACAAGAACATCACATGATTTTGCATAATAATGAAGAGAATTCAAACATCCTAGTTTTTGGATCAAGCCCTCGTTTTTCTTCATCTATAACATCTGTAAGTGGGCAGCCTTCTCTGCTTCTAAATTTTATGAAATTTTATTGCGAAAGCAGGAATTTTATCATTTTTGGGCATCTTGACAGAACTTTGGGAAATGCTGAATGGTTCCAGATAGGAATGGCCATTTTAGTCCAATCCATGGGGGCCCACCCATACCCGTCTAAATGGGGTGGATTTTTCCTAATCCGACACTTACGTGGGGTGGAGGTGGATTATATTTTGGTCACCCGTAATGGGATGGGGGTGGGGCGGGTATTGCTTCCCGGATCCAAACCTGACTCGATATAATTTTTTTTTGATCAGCAACAGAAAAGATATATTTTCTTAAGGCTCAAGGCCAAAAAGAAGAGAGGATAAGGCATCCTCAACAAGAAAGAAGAAAGAAGAATACAACCAAAAAGAAACCAAACCAAAAGACAAAAAGACAACCAGTTACGACTATACAAAACAAACTGACACCCAATCTGAAGCAATCAAAAAAGACTTGATATAATTGATAATATATATAATATAATTAGATATAAGAAAAGAATACTAAAAGGCTGTGGTTCTGTTTAATATAAATAAATAATAATTCTAAAAGTCTCCCTGTTTATATGTATAGAAACAAGATAAATTATTTAGTGTGTTAAGGATTTAAATAGTTCTCAATTTTTTTGACTATTTAAAATGTGGTTGGGTATCCGCAGGGGCGGGAATGGGATTGAAAAATTCTACCCATAATGGGATTGGGGCGGGGAAGGGGAATGACAATCCCGTCTTGTGGCCAACCCTAGTTCCATGAATTCAATGTGGGAAAGGAAAATGATAATCTAACTGTCCCACTTAGACTGAAAATCATACAGTTTGCTGTTTGCCCAGTAGATTCCAAATTTAAAATAATAATAATAATAATCAAGAGATAGTTCAATAACCATGAAGCTAGCAAATTTTCACTTCTATGTCCTCTAATGGCAAAAATACAATATGCAAAGAAACTTACCTCTGATAATCTTTAGAACGCTCAATGAATTCTTTCGCAATATCATGTCCCTGATACGAAGCTAGCACAGGTCGAATGTCAGCGGGCCTATGTCGAGCAACATCTGCACTCAAACCAAGAAACTGCTAAGTCCAAATATTGCATTTAAGCTTAGCTAGTAGATTGAACATCACATAATCTGGTAATAGCAGGACGCTTACATTCGAGAAATGGAATAAGATCCACAAGGGCTGTATCATCTTCTTCAAGCTTCCATGGCTTAATTGGGACACCGTTCTCCGGCTGAAGGCTACTTTCTAGTGCATGACCACTCACATAAAGAATCTTTGCAGGATCTCGGTTCAGCTTTGAGAGATCCTGCCAGCAAGAACTACATTTATTAAAATTTTCAACTTCCTAGGAGTATAATTATAAGGGGTTCCCATGTAGCTAGGGCTGCAAATGAACTGAGTTGTTCATGAACAAGCTCGGCTTGGCTCGGCTCAGCTCATTAAAAGCTTGGTTCGGCTCGGTTCGTTTAGTAAATGAGCCAAACTCAAGCTTGAATATTAGGCTCGTTTAGTAAACGAGCTGAGCTCAAGCTCACAAAAGCTCAGCTTGTCAAACTCGGCTCATTTATCTTTATTTAAATTATATAATAAATATATTATTTATATATTAAATAATATATAAATAATGTTATTTATATATTAAATAATATTTTTTATTTAAAAAATATAAATTATGTTAAAAATAATTTATCGAGCCGAGCCGAGCTCAATTCCAGTTCCTTATCGAGCCGAGCTCGAGCTCAATAAATAAGCTCGATAAGTAAACGAGCCAAACTCGAACTCAGCAAAGCTCGGCTCGGCTCGACTCGACTCGGTTTGTTTGCAGCCTTACATGTAGAATTCCCTTGTGATGTATTCTTAGGATGCTTCATAGGTTTCTTTCAAATTGTTTTGTTTGCTGCACAAAGTAAGAGGATGGAATTGAAATAGAATTCAGTAGATTGCTTTGTGGGTTGGTATAACATAGAAGTAACAAATTCAGCCACAAGACAGCTTCAGGGTGCTTACTCTCTTTATTTTTCCTAATTCAAGGAACACCAGACACTGCTCAGAAAAAGTGTATGCCAAGTGCCCAAGAAGTGCCAGACAAGTGTCCAAAATCATGACATTAAGGGTCACTGTCCAACAATGACACAACTCGCATAAAAGTTTCCACACTACTATGGTTCATAAGGAGGATATGATTCAAGATAAAGGGTTAACAAACAATTCAGGGTGGGTTAGAATGCCATAAAAAACAAACAAATTCAAACACATAGCATAGCATAGTCAAGTCCATTTAAGGGCAGTCACACTCTTTAATACTAAATGCATGGTAAACAGCTGGTCATGCACCTGCAGACCTGCTCATAATCTTAAAGTCAGAATCTCAAGTTCAATTCAGTGAGGAATGAATGTGTTAGGGATAACTTTTCTGAGTACCAAATTTTGTTTACACAGACAACAAAATTATATAAACAATAGATCAATCTCCTCTTATTGAAAAAAAGGAAACATATATGGGCAAAAGAAAAAATATCAACTTACCCTGTAATGCTTCCCACCTTGATATCTAGTTGCACCCCTAGATAGCTTATACCGTATACAGTGCTTTGGATCCAATCTTTCAACAACAGGATCAACATACTGTGTCAACCATGAAGGCAGATACTGTCACTGAGAATACAATTAAAAAAATAAATGGTAAAACAATTTAAGCAGGAAAAAATTGAAATTACCATATTCAGCTGGTCAGAATAAACTACAATTTCATAAAATTGAGCCATATGTTCCAAAAAGGCATCAACGCCAGGTCTTTTGAATGTTCGCCAGCCTCTGTCACGCTGTGCATGTTTTTCTCCCAAGAGAGAAAGAGAGAGAGAAATGTCATTAACTTGTGAACCAACCCAGAATCAAATCCTTCATTCTGAACCATTTTCCATTTTCGTACGGGTAGCAATAAAAGAAATGAACAATTTGCAATGAGAGTTAAAACATAAATCATATACCATAACGACAAAGATGTAAACAAAAATCAAATATCATAATGATGAAGATGAACTGAGCCCTTTTGTGATAAGAGGTAACAAAAAATATATATGTACCATGATGATAAAAAAAACATTAACAAATAAATGTTGTACTGCCATGCAACCCAGGTGATGGTTAAAACCAAGCATCCATAAAAAATAGCAAATAAAGTAACCTGCTTTGTCAAAACCTTACCTTCCAATCAGAATATATTAATGTCTCATTTAGATCTAGAACAAGCGTGAACACATGCTGCTCCATGGGGTGTAAATCTGGGAGGAGCTTATCTGAGGATGGTTCGGTAAAACCCTACAATGAAGAAAGATAATTAATGCTAAGGAAAGCAAAATTGGTGATGAGTTAAAATATACGTATAAAGTTACTCACTCGAACATGTTCCTCTGACATCCTTCTCAAATCTAAGTAAAGTTCAACCAACTTTGCTGGCACTAGATATCAGAACAAAGTAATTTTTAGCTATAATAATAATTGATAATAACAAGTTGACAACAATATGATAGTATTGGTAATAATGACGACAATAATGAAAATACAGAAAGGGAATTAATTCTGCATGAACAATACAAGCTGTAGGCCCAAAGAAATTGATGTACTTTGCCACCTCAACCACATCATCAGTAAATTTCTACCATGCAGACTCCATTAATTGAAAAACTTAGCCATGAACCCAAAATGTGTGGGTCTGTGCAAATTGCTCTACTAGCATTTTCAGAGATCATTGCCTCCCCTGTGGCATGAATTTCATGGACTGGGAATCATGACAAACACAAAGGAGATGCAGGAAATTGGCACACTTTTTATAGCAACCACCATATTTACTACATGCCACCAAGCATGTCTATGAAGAATCAAATCTGATAACAGAAAGTAATCCGCTAAAAGTGCAAGGAGATGCAAGTGCAACACTACTTATAATAACAAGTAATAATATCCTTTCTATGTAAGTTTGGAATCTCTTCAAAGAAGCATTTAAATATTATGACTTCTCCATATAGGAAATAAAAATACTTCTTTGATAGGTATAAAACAACAATAACAAGAATGAACAACTAATATCAAGAAGGTCGTTTTGGTAGGTTAACCTCCAAGATACTAACCCCCAAGAAAAAAGAGAATCGGTCAAAGGACAAAATAAAATCTCCAAGGAATGGAATGTATAAAACATAACATGAGAGCAAAATGTTCCATGAGTGATGTGAACATAAAGTTTGAAAATCTCACCTGTCATTGCAGCAGCATAGAGCAAAGCTTGAAATTTCTGCATAAAAGATTGATAACAATATGTTATTTTCTGATTGACTCAACTTTCAAAAATATTGAAGCAACAATATCTGTTGTATCATATATAGACATGTAAGACATACATACATGTGTCACACCAATTAATAAAACTGTCTATTCAAAGTTGTTGTAGCACGGTGTTGTGTTGTCATGGCATTTGAAAGCAAGGGTTAAAGCCAGGTGTTCAATTATTATCATTTCTCACAAATCAGCAGAATTGAGTTTCAAATCTGTGTGTGTGTTGGAACGGGGTGGGGGAATTTAGGCTTGTTATGGAAAAATAAATAAATAAATAAGAGCAAATATATCTAGAGATGGGCAATACAGGTAGTTAGGAATGTCTTCCCCTCTTCAGCAATGATGCCACAATTAGGTATCTCTCAAACAGTAGATACTTTAAACATGACACAACTCGTCCAACACCAGTATGTAAAACATATTCAAGCATTCATGAACTATCCCATTTTGAAGTGCCTCAATCATAACTGTTAACCCACGATCATAAATGTAACTATCTAACCATAATCCTAACAAAAAGCTTCCTAAGATTCAGAACTCTAGTCCATTCCATCAAAATCTATTCTTCACATTATTACGTTCGTCACTTTAACCAATCAACTAACATATTGGATATAAATAAAATTGTGTATTCGCACTTCTATAAATTAAAATAAGTGCTGATGTTTGAAAATTAAGTATTGGCACTCAACTCAACTCAACATTTTGGCAAACCTCAATATTAATTGCTTCATAAACAATGGACTTATCAAAAAAAGTTTGCTTCATGAACAGTGGATAAAATTTATCAACCCTTGGCAATTTCTTAATGAGCAAAACAGCTCCATACCTGGATAGAACACTTCTAGTCTTTGGATTTTTGAAGTGCAAGGCCATTACCATATTTACTTTACCAAAAAAAAAAACATAATTACTATTTACTAATAAAATAACTAAGTGCTAAGTCCGACTCACATCAAGAGCGGATGCATCATCCCCTACTGTATAGATTGCAGATGCACGCAAAGCCTTTGTCTTCTCATCTACTTCATCCAATGAATATGCTGCAAATGATGACCAAATCAACTTTCCAAAATAACCAAACGAAGACTATCACTTCTAATAAAATCAAGTATAAGCGTGTGTCGAGCTCCAACATTACTGTTTTCAATCAGTTCCTGCTATCACACACAATTTAGATCAATCCATTCCACATAAAAAGAGTACTCCATAAAATCATCCCAAATTTCAAACAATAACTGAATCAAAATACCAAAATTTGCAAGTAAAATCTAAGTCAATCAAGTAAAGGCATGATATGTGTTTCATCATATACATACAGACTTAGAGAATACATATGACAGTTATCTAAACCATTAATTGTTAACTTAAGGCAGCTTTTATCTGTACTTATTATTCGTTAAACCTTCATCTCTGGAATGTTCTAAAATTCTCTGAGCTATCTGTAACTTGCTAGTGTGAGTCAAAGTGATCCTAACTTTCATTTATTTATTTATTTTTTTAAGGAAGTGTCTTGACAAGAATTATTAAACCTATAGACTTATGCTACATTGCAGGACTTGAACAAACTACAGAATTTCAAAGAAATAGGACAGTAAAGAGACCAAAAAGGGTCAAAAAATAACAATTTCACATATATTGGGTCAATCACAGGCTTATGCCCTTCCTGTAATTAAGGCCCTGTTTGGCTTTTGGCTAAAAAAAAGCCAAAAAGCCAACAAATTCAACCCCTAGCAAAAGTCAAATCATACACATCAATCATTTTTTCTCTCACAACTATCTACTCAACTAAAAAAAATATACTCCAAACACATTTAACTTTTTTTTTCACCTCATAAAAAAGGAAAACAATCACTATTTCCAAATGAGACCTAAATACATATACGGATATACATGAATTAATAAAATTCTTTTCAGAGTACATGTGTCATCTATATGTACATGAATACCACTAATTACATACACATAAAAAATAAAAAAATTCTAGAACTCCAAACAATTCAAAGATAGCTTAAAGTTATACAAAAGAACTCATCAAGTACCAAGTTTACTGATTTTAATGCTAAAAAAAGCTACTTTCGGAAAAAATTGCAGACTCTACAATTCCAAACTATTGAAATGAGAACTCAAATGTTTTGCTAAAACCAAAACAATTTCATAAAATTTTGACAAGGAACGAACCGCGAGTGGCGTAACCAGCAGCAGCAACACCTCCAGTCAGGGCAGCGGCGAGAGTGTACATGAGGAAACTCCGCGATTTCTTCTCTGCTCCGGTGGACGAAGGCGGCGGCGGCGAAGAATCAGACGGCGGCGGAGGTGGCGAAGCTTGGTTGTTGAGGATGGAGGAGGACGAGATAATTGGTTCTCTGTGAGGATTCGCAGCAATGTCGGAGAAAAAGCGTCGATTATGCTTGGAAACGATGGAGAAAAGCCGAGACCGAGCTATTGCAGCTATTGCAGCCATTGTTATCGTTCTTCTTCAGTAATTCAAGTTTCAATCTCCAGGGTTTTGCATTGGAGAGAGAGAGAGAGTAGGGTTTTGCGGGGAGAATTGGAAAGGGAGTGTTTGGATGTCGGCTTATCGTTGTGCATAATCGAAAGAAAGTTGAAGACAATCTAAAACAAACACCGACTTGGCGCAGGCCCAAATTAGGGAAATTTATTTTCGCACCCTAATTAGTTAAAGCACACTTAATGAAATATTAATTTAATAATAATTATATATTTAAAAATAATAATTATAATAAATATTTAGTAATACCTATAATATAATTGTTGATTTTTTTGACTTTCGAAGGTTAATATTGTAATTTTAAGCGTGCTAATAAGGATCAATTATTCCTTACAGAAGATTAATTGCCAAACAATTATCAGACGATTGTGTTTCAGTTATTTCAGCCTCAATGAATAAGACTTGTACTGGTGGCTTTGTTTAGAAGAATTTAAAAAACAATAATTAAATGAAGAACAGTTGTAGCATTTCATTAAGTAAAAATGAAATGAACTTACAATGATCTAACTCAGTCTCGTAGAGGTTTACAGCAACAAGCTACTCAAAACTACTCCTATGAATGAAATGCAGTGCAGGAATTTGAAGTACAGAAATGTAAAGAACAAGAAATGTAAAAATTAAAAAGAAAATAATGTAGAATAAAACGAGTCTTTGGATCTGAGTCTGGGGGCTCTTTCTGGGGCCTTCTCTACTATTTATACTTCTTAATGACAACCGTCGAAATGAACTTCTAACCGTTGAATCATCCCCCCATGATTGCTGATCATATTTCCTCACAGTTAGCTCCACTATGCCATGCATGCAGTTAGGCTTCCCTCATAATTTTGAATTTGAATATATGAGTGACTGTTAAAGCCACGTCATCCTGCATCTCTTTACTGATCCAATACTATGCAGATCCATAATAACCAATACTAATTGCCACGTGTGTGATTACGATTGATGGTTTGAATTGTCTTTCCATATTGTCATCATCTTGCCACGTGTTGAATTGTGATTGGCCCATACAAAATATATAGCCAACATTACACCCCACACTAATATACTCTATACTTTGTGATATTAGTGGATCAAAGTATTTTTCTCACGTCTTAGAACGTGCATGGGCTTTACATTTTTTTTTAGAAATGCAACTGTCATTTATCAATGAAATACTTGCATTAAATTTGAACATCCCACTATCCCAGTATTCGAAAAGACTGGTACAGCTTTCATGGCCAAACAAACCTCTTTTTACCTCAATCAAGCATATGAAGAGTTGTTTGATAATGTTGTTCGTCATCGAAAGAACCTTCATGCATTGATTAACTACCTTTACCCTCCTTCCTATATTCAAGTCACCGAAACTTTTGCAAACTATCAACCTTTAAATTACAAACCTATTGTCCACAACTCTCTAACCCAAAATTTTGCAAACATGGATATTGGAAACTCTTATTTTGGCACACAACCTTCTACGTGGGATGAGACTACAGCTTCTTCTTCTTTTGGGGCTTTTAGTTGGAGAAGTTGGCCAGAATCTGAGAAATCGAAGTTAAGAGAGCGAGTCAATCATCATTTTGTCAAATTTGTCGACCCTCTATCTTTCCCTCCCTCTGTTCAGAGCTCGGTGGTTATCCATATGTACCCATCGACCGTCGACGCAGTTTGGAGGACAATCTGCTCGTAGCATAGTACACATCCTCTATGCCTACAAAGATAGTACAAGCCACCCGACGTCCAGAGGAGGCACAAGGGTATAGCCTATCGTTCTTGGCCCAGAAGGCAAAGCTTTGCTCTTCTGATTGGCTTGATTGTGTCAACAACCCCCAGTTCCCTCATTCTTTTGTGATGGAAGCTCCTACACCTCATTTTCTGCAAAATCCTCACTGGATGGAGGAACTGAGGCTTACTCTCTTTGAGGACCAATTCCTCCCTTCATATAGCCCTCCATCTCCCCCTACTGTGTCTCAGCGACATGAAGCCCAACTTCTGCTTGCAGCCTTTCCTCACATGCCCTTCAATGTTCTTAAGGATGACGTTCCTTTTAAGAACTTTCGATGGGCTTGTGATGTTATGACTCGGGGTTACGTCCTCAACCCCATCGCCCAAGCAGAGCTCCAAATGTTTTTGGACCAACTCCCATCGCTTCTCCATTGGCATCAAATTTCTGTGGCCACTTCCCGATTTTTGGACCAGTTCTCAGCCCGTCGAGTTCATACCCGGTATGAAGCAGAGAACATTGTTGATGAATATAATGATTTCAAGAACAAAGACTCGATATACTGGGATAACTTGGACATAGGTGAGATGGAACAAGAGTTGAAAGAAACAGAGTTTGAAATAAAGGCTGAGCAGCTTTTCTATCAAGTAAAAGCATATCAACTTCAGCAGCCAAGCTTGGAAAAAATAAAAGATAGAATAAAAAATGAACAGAAGTTTATTGACCATAGCTGGACCAAATTCCATGACCTTGTCATTTACTCTATTCCTTATTTTTATAAGCTTGAATATGTACCTAAGAAAGACTTCTGATGTAATCACTCTTGTCTTAATAAAGCTCAGATGTTTTTTTTTTAATTTTTTATTTGGCATGGTCTGATTTTACTCCATTTGTCCAAAACAAACAAAATTAGGTCTTCGAATTCTCCAATTTTGTCCTTCGAAACTTGACACCCAATGGAATACTGGAAACCTAATTCGAACTTTTCCAACATATGGAGGTCTCCTTTCAGAATCAAAGTTTTGAATTCACCAATCTTGCCATTCAAAACTTGATTTGATCATATTTAACTCCCCAACATATGGTTAATATAATCAAGTAGTTTTGAATCAACTAATTTTGCTTCAAACAAACAGTCTATACTTTCCAAAAGATGGAAAATTCCTCTAAGGACTGCACTGTTTTATTCTAAACATGACTTCTTTTGTATATTACTCAACCAACTATTGGTTTGAAATCTACAACAAACAAATTCTAATAGTAAGGTATTCCAAACTTTGCTTCGAAGGATTTTACTCTCATCAAGAAACCCTAAAAGCAGGTTTTTAATCCTTTTGAAATAAACAAATACCTATGCATTCCTACACCCTTAGGTGTGAAAAGTACTTCAAAGTCAGCTTCCTGTTTTTCGAAGCTGTTTGTCACTTGACTTTGGCGCCAAAGCTTGGCTTCGAAGCCAAACATTTGATTTCGAAGCCAATATCAGTATTTGAGATACGTTTTCCTCCAAAATTAACAACATTGAGGGAAACCTTTTGCATCCGTACCTTTAACACTTCTTTATGAATTCAATCCACTTAAAACGATTGAGATTTTCAGACCAAAAGGCTTAAAACCCTTTTATTTCGTGCTTTCAGTTTACTCATTTACTTAAAACACAAACCTTTCATCTCTATTGACCTTCTCCTTCTTGCTCCCCTCACCAATGGAGTCTTCTTCCTCGAAAGTACCAGCCGACGAACGTATAAGCCCAACAATGGCCTTGGAAAGGTGTATTGAGGAAAAAATTGCTAAATTTAAAGCTGATGGACTGAGTGCCATAGACAGACACCTCTTTATTCCTCGCCACAACGAAAAACAAGAATATGTCCTAGGTCCCATCTTTCGAAAGGTTCCTACTCAACTTCCCGCTCTGTACTCTGGTTTGGAGGACCACTTCCTTCTTTATGAAGGGGGGCTTGAGTGGGATCATTAGAGGGTGAATCGACTTCACCGTTGCTAGCCAACATCGAGGGTTGAGTAGGAAGAATGGTATGATAGGGTCGTGCCTGCCAGAGAAAAGGACCTACAAAAGCTTTGTATTCTCGATGCCCTTCGTATTTCCAGGTTTATCATTCCTAAAGACCCTTTTTTAATTCCTACTATTCTTTGTTTCTGGAATATGACCTTTAATTTTTTTCAGTTTCGGTGTGGTATGATGGCCCCCACTATTCTTGATATCTGCTATTTCTTAGGGCTTTCACCACTTGGTACTCCTTTTACACCTAGCTATCCAGACCTTTCAGTTGATTTTTCTCTTCCACCTTTGAATTCTTCCTTCAGTGACTTTGTAAAATCTGAAAACAAAAAGGAGGGCCTTGTGAGCGATCGAGAGCTCTTCTCTTTTATTTTATACTGGTTGTGTAAATTTCTCTTTTGTACATCATCCCAAAGAATCATGCCTGAGTTTGCCCCACTTGCAAAGGCCCTTGTTTTGAAGAAGCGAATAGCCTTGGCCCATTATCTTTTAGGCCATGTCTATAGAGCATGCTCCCAATTCTATGAGAAACCTCTTGATGTCAACCAGGGAGGTCCCCTCTGGGTGCTTCAACTCTAACTCCTTGCTTACTTCACCGATTTACATTCCAAGTTCCTGAAGTTCTTAGTTCAAGACCTTAGCACTTATGGAGAAAAGTATGCTAGAATTGTCCTTTATCCTGCTTCTTTCGCCTACTATCATACTTTTTTTCACCAGCTTCCTGTTTCCCCATCTACCACCTTCTTTTACCCCTTCGATGCCAATAAAGGACCAATTTGGCTAAAGGCATTCTTGGCTAATAGACAGTATTCCAATCCATTACACAAGGATATGTGGGCCTCTGACTTGTTATCAAGGGAACTTTTTATTGGTACTTTAAACCCTTGAGCTTACAAGTGCATATCTGAGGTATACTGTCCCTCTCAATTTGCCAAGCAATTTAGACTTACCCAAGGAATTCCCATTCCACTCTGCAATCTCTCGAATGTCCATCTCACAGCCAAAGACCTGAAAGTACCCAAATCTAAGCTAGAGGAGGCAACATTTAAACTATTGAAATATTTGAGTGAGTTTACCTTTACCCTATTCCTCCCCTCTGGCTCGGTTTTAAAAAGATTTCAAAATTGGTAGACAGTCAATATGGAAGTGCATTTAGCAATACATCCTCATGATTTACTAATAGGGCTAGGTGTGCCTTTTAAGGCTCAACCAAAAGAAATTGGGACCATCCCTTCTCCTTCTACAGCCATCAAAACTATTTCTACAGTCTCACCCCCTCCTTCTAGAGTTACCAGAGCTACCTCGAAGAAGGGTATGCACTTTTGGGTCCCCTACCTTTCAGAATCATCTGTTTGTTTTCTTCATATTCACACTATTTGGTGTAGGATCTCCACAAGAAGAATCTCCCAAGAGAACTGAAGCTCTGGTTATTCTCAAAGACAAACACCAACAGAGAAAGAAAAGAAAATTACTACTCACTCCTGAAGAGTTTGAGTCTCAAATTACAGAGGAAGAGACAAAGAAAGAGCAAGAAATACCACTGCAGAGGAAAAAGAAAAAGAAAACAACTGCCTCTCCTTCTGACTTGGTTGAAGATCCCACTTATGAGGCAGCTGCCAAAACAGTGGAGAAGGAACACTCTAAAGAAATAATTGTCTTCCAGAGGGCTAAAAAAAGGCGGCAGCAACAACTACTAAGGGATGAAGCTACTGCAAGAAGGCAACACACTGCTGAGCATTATTCCCTTCGTAGTTCTCCCATCATTGCCACCACTTTTGAAACCAGTAATTTCCTTTCGTATCTCTATTTCCTTCTCACGAATTCTTGATACTGAGACTTACATTACTTTGTATTTTTTCTTTTGCAACAACAGCTACTCTGTCTTCTCCTCCAATGAGGACTCCTTCAGTTTCATCTGAAGTTGAAAGACCTTGAAATGTAGAGCCAATTCAAGCCATACTCCCACTCTCTAGTCCTACAATTTCATCTGGAGATGAAAGTCCTCGAAATGTGGAGCCAATTCAAGTAATATTCACACTTCCTGGTTCTACATTTTCCATACCTTTCTTGAGGCAAAGCATTCCTACATCCCTATCTTTTGGCTTAACTCCATACTATCCTCATTTATCCTTTAATTCTAGCCAAATTATTCTCCCTTCAAGGCTTGCTGCTTCTTCCTCCTGAGGAAATTCCAACTATTACTTCATCTCTAGTGATAGCTGATTCTCATAGAGAAGGCACTAGTAGTCCACCAGTTCCTTGTCCACCATCCCTATCTAGCTCCAGTCCCTCTTCTCTGGACTTACTGGTAGCCAAAACTATGGAGACTGCCAGGGATGCTTCATCTTTCTCCCCTATTCCTATGCAGCTATCTCTTCCTTCTACTAGAGTCCGTACTGCACCCTCCATGTCAACGAAAGAGGTGGACATCTTCAAGGCTAAGTTGGCTAGTCTTTTTGACATGCCTTCCACTATTCCAATAGCTAGCAAAGAAACTAAGCCATTGGCCTTAACTGATTCTCTTTTAGAAATTTTTGAGAGCTCTTCCTCTACCAATAGGATCTCCGTGCCTTCATTAGACTTGGACAGCTGTTTGGAGTTGCTGACACTTTTCTCGAGGATTCCTTTTGAAGCCTTGCAAAGGCCTATTATCAAGAATAGTTTCCTCCAATGTTGAAAAATTGTTGAGCAATCCAGTATGACTATCTCAAGTCATTTATCTCAGGCAGCAGCTACCATTGACTTTTATGTCAACATCTGCTATGTTGCCAAAGCTGCGGAGGAGAAATTGTTGAGAGACCAGAGATTTGTTTTCCATATACATGCTGAAGTGTCAGAATTGAAAGAACAACACTCCTTTATCTCCCAATTTCGAGTCCAACTATTGGAGAAGAAGGCTCAATTAGAAGAAGAGCTATCAGCAGTCAGCCTAGCTTTAGATCAAACTACCACCAAGCTACACATTACCAATCAAGGACTGGCTGATCGAAAGCAGGAAATGACTACGGCTATTCAGTTGTTTCCATCTCTAAATAATAAAGAGTCAATTATAAAGGAACAACTGAAACATTGTAATGACTTTTGGGCCAATCTATGGCTACATGTACTCAACTCATTATGAAATAAAATCTTTATTCATTAATTGAGTGTTTTCATGCTTCTTTTGCTTAGCACTTATTATACTCTTTGTGTTTCCCACACAGTTGGATAGTAAGGCTTCAAATATCTGTCATTAATTTTCTTAGGGTGTACATATCAATTCAAGTTTTTCAAATGATATGCTCCCCCAAGTAGAACTCTATAAACTTGATATGATTCTTCCCAATTAGGTGACCATTTGCCAAACTTATGGCTTTTAATACCTATTGGGAGTATTGTCTTCCATACCAGATCACCTTCATCGAAGCTAATGTGCTTGACTTTCTTATTATAATTTTTGGTTGCTTTCTTCTTTTGGAAAAGAATGCTATTTAATGCCAAAATTCTAGCTTCATTCACATTTTCTAATTCCGAGCACATACTCTGATGGTACTACTCAAGAACTAACTGATCCTGGCCTTTTACCCTCAAGGACTTGATGTTAATTTTTATAGGTAACACTGCATCATGCCTATATACCAAAGCATAAGGAGTAACTCCTGTACTTGATCTTGGAGAAGTCCTATAAGCCCATAATACATCCAACAGTAGGTTATGCCAATCCTTGAGATTGTCTTCCATAACTCTCTGAATTCCTTTTTTCAAGGATTTATTGGATGATTTTGCCTGACCATTAGCTTGTGCATAATAGGGGGTAGAATTAACAAGGCTAATTCTAAATTCTACTACAAAAGACTTTACCATCTTCCAATCGAAGATAGTCCCATTATCAACAATTTTAGTATAAGGGATGCCAAATCTGTGGATCAGATCTTTAATGAATCCAATAACTTTAGTCTGGTCTACAGCCTTATATGGCTTAGCTTCAACCCATTTAGTGAAGTAATCGGTAGCCACTAAGATGAAACAATGGTGTTTCGAAGAGGGTGGATGTATTTTCCCTATTATATCCATAGCCCAGCCTCTAAATGGCCAAAGTTTCACAACTGCATGTAAGTCAATTATTGGCACATGTCTTATCACGCCATGCTTTTGGCATGCTTGGCAACACTTAGCATATTCTATACAATCTTTAAGGATGGTTGGCCAATAATAGGAATGTCTTCGAAGCAACCATCTCATTTTCACACCAGGCTAGTAAGAGCCACAAATGCCTTCATGAACTTCAGCCATGGCTGTCAATGCCTCATTTGGCCTTAAACATTCCAATAACAACTCATCTGCTCCCATTTTGTAAAGAGCATTACCATACACTATGTATTGCATGGATTGTAATTTAACTTTTCTGCTAGCTTTCGAAGATGGGCCAGTTAGGTATTGCATTATTGGATGCCTCCAATCTTGTTCTTGAAAGTCAGTATGATTGACTTCTAACACCACATTCCTTTTAGTTAAGGGTGAGATTACTTTTTGATATGTTGTTTGGCTTATGTTCATTTAAGTGTCATCTCTTCTCCTGAAATTCGAAACTTTCTGAGCCACATCATTAGCTTTGTTATTCATAAATCTTGGGATGTAAGTCACATTTGCTATTTGGAATTGAGAAAGCAAATGTAATGCAACAACATAGTAAGGCAACATACTTGCACTTTGACATTTTAAGATTCTTTTCACTTGGTTAACCACCAATTGAGAATCCCCAAATATATCAACTACATGAGCTTGCAATCCCGTAAGTATTTCCAGTCCCATTATTAAAGCTTCATATTTAGCTTGGTTATTGGAACAAGTAATTTCATCTACTCTGAAACCATGTGTGGTTTCTATCCCTTGTGGTGACTTAATCACTACACCAATTCCAATTACACCGTTGGCTTTTGATCCATTGAATCACATTTTCCATGGTTCAATACTAACCATACCAAGATCCATTGTCTCTTGGGTTTCTGTCTGATATAGATGATCTGCCAAAAAATTAGTTAAAACTTATCCTTTTATTGCTTTTTAGGGGACATATTCTAGATGAAATTCTAACAAAGCTAGTATTCATTTGCCAATTCTTCCTCTCAATAGAGGTCTAGACAACATATATTTAACCAAATTTGTGGTTGCAATTACCAAGACAGTTGCAGGCAAAAGATAGTATCTTAGTTTCATTGCAGCAAAGTATAATGCAAAGCACAGGTTTTCCACAGTTGAATATTTACATTCACAAGAATTTAAGAACCTACTAAGGTAATAAACTGCTTGCTCCTTGCCTTCTTCATTGTCTTGGGCTAAGAAAACTCCTAGTGAATTTTCTGCTACAACAATATACAACTTCAAAGGCTTATCACCCTTTGGTGGCATCAGCATTGGAGGCTTGGCCAAGTAGGCTTTGATTCCCTCAAAAGCAGTTTGATGCTCTGTTGTCCACACAAACTCCTCTTCATCTCTCAACCTTAATAAGGAAGAAAATACTTTAATTTTCCCTGCAGTATTAAAAATAAATCTTCGAAGAAAATTAACCTGTCCAAGGAACTTTTGTACTTCTTTCTTACTTGATGGAGACCTGGCTTCAATGATAGATTTGGCTTTGTTTTGATCAATCTGAATTCCCTTCTTGTGTACTACATAGCCTAAGAAGTTTCCATCTGTATTCCCTTCTTGTGTACTACATAGCCTAAGAAGTTTCTCATTCTTTCAAAAGCTGTTTCCAAGTGGAGCAAATGTTCTTCTATGGATTGGGACTTCACTACGACATCGTCAATGTAACACTCCAAATATCCTCCATTGAGGTCATGAAAGATAGTGTTCATAGCCCTTTGATGTGTAGCCCCAGCATTTTTCAGGCCAAATGGTATTTTAACCCATTCGAAGGTGTCAATATTCCCAAGACATCTGAATGTTGTCTTATGGACATCCCCTTCTGTAATATAGATTTGGTTATAACTAGAGTGCCCATCCATCATTGATAAAATCTTGTGCTCTACTGAACTATCCACCAATAAATCTACTATAGGCATAGGGTACTCATCTTTTGGAGTTGCTAAATTCAGGTTTCTAAAATCGATGCATACCTTCATTTTACCATTCTTCTTAACTACATGCACAGTATTGGATAGCCATTCAACATACTTGGCTGTCCTAATAAAGCTTGCTTTAAGGAGCCTAAGGATTTCTTCCTTGACCTTTTGAATCACTTCAGGACTCATCCTTCTTGGTTTTTGCTTGTATGACTTGAAATTAGGCTTCATGGGGAGCCTATGTTCTACTAATGACTTATTCAATCCTGGCAACTCATTATCAGACCATGCAAAGCAATTTTTATATTTCTTCAGGACTACCAACAACTGGTCCCTGTTGAAAGCACTTAGCCAAGCACTAATTTAGGTGGGTTACTGTAACGCCCTCAAAATTAAACCCATTAAACATAAAACACGGCATGCATTATTCAAAGAAAAAAAAAATTATATTATTTAAATCATCAGAGTATTACGAAATAAAACATCAAAATAAATGCCCTACGGGCTTACATCTTGCCAAGCCAACACTTGGACACAATTTCATGAGTTCTAACTCAAAACAAATAAAGCCCTGGGCTTGAAGGTTTACATAGTTCAAATAAAACAACTAAAACAAATAAAACAAGTCTTCAAGTCCAAATCCTCACAAGCTAAGTCTTTGGAGGTAATGAACCACTTGAACCTGAAAATGAAGTTCCCATATAGGGTGAGCCACAACCCAGTAGAAAAATACTAAACCAAGCATAAGAATTAACTAAAGCATTAGCATTCGATATATGGTTAACACAAGATAATAAATTTCAAATTTCATGACACGAATATCTACATTGTCTATGACATAATGTCTATGACACCTTTCACTTTCCAATATTTATTTAACTTTCCAATGATATCATTTTGGCTCAGAACCTGGCCAACTATAATAGTGATCCAGATGTCACAAAAATAAATGAGACTAAAGCTCAAACCACAACACTTCCATACTTCCAACTGATACACACTATAATGATGTATCATATCAACAACAAATAGCAATATTGCTATTATCAATAAGCACACAAATGAGTGATGCTACTGGAGTCCATCCCCTATCTCCTCCCAACAAATCCGGTTTAGAGGTACATCCCCTATCTTCCCCTAAACCATGGAGTTCATCCCCTATCTCCTCCAAACAACATGCATATGCAATGAAACACACAATTGCTATATACAACACATAATCAATACAAGTAATGTTCTGTATTAATTCAACAGTCAACATAAGTGACTTAATTCCAGTTATACCTAAGCCACATGCAAGGTCTACAACAATCACGACTATCCTCCACCGATAGCCCAAAACAGTTATTTCTAAACAAGAAATAAATACAACAATGAATGTAAAATCAACATTCTCATAGGTAAGTATTTAAACTACCCAACTATATCATTAATCTCATAATTTTCCCAACTTCATGAATTAAACCCAATTCCCCATTTTTCCCTTAAATTAATTATACAAATTAATCTAAGCCAAACCCTAAGGTTTCTCCCAAAATTAACAAACTACCTCCACATACCAAAATACCAGCACTTAGGATTAAAGCGTATAAATGGAGTAAGAAATCCCTACCTTGAAGCAAAGAACTCGAATGGAGAAGATAGAGATGATGATCCAAAATCCAAAGTGCTTCAAACCAAGAATTGTTCAGATTAAAACAAAGCCCTCGACTCACTCTATATTTTTAATAAAGGATCTAGGTTAGAAACTCACTCTAAGTAGATCAAATCTAAGAGAGAAGGTATGTAGGGAGAGAGAGAAAACGGTTTTAGGGTTTTAGAATCAAGAGGGAGATGAAAAATGGTCCAAAAAGTCGGATCTCGCCATTTTATAACAGTCGCCACTTCGGCGTAAACCCTTTCGGCGGCGGATGCACTCTCGGCTTTCGTACAGCTCCTCGCTCGGCGTCAATTCCCGCTCGGCGGCACACTGAACTCCGCTCGGCGCCAACACAACACAGAAATCTTTGGAAGGTTGTATTCCCAAACTTCGGCGGACACAAGCAAAATTTTGGGCAACTGGGCTTGGTTCCAAAGCTCAACCAACCTGCTCCAAACACACTCAACACACGCTCAACACATCCTAAAACTCAATCAAATAGACCTAAAGGATGACAATAACAAGGAAATCTACGGAACTTAAGTCCGAATACAATAATCAATTTGGGAAAAGACCGGGGTCGCTATAACCTCCCCCCCTTAAAAGAATTTCGTCCTCGAAATTAAACATGAGTTTGTAAAAACAAGTTTTTCTCAATTCCCAATGATATTATAAAACAATAAACAACAACTTGACCCAATACCAGTCACTTCATCTCTTATCAAGAGGCATCTCACAATATGTATAAATCAACATATATTCAACTTGCATCAATATTATGCATTATCTCTTTCAATGTTAACAGATTCCATATCCTTATTCAAGTTCATGATATAAACAACACGTTCAATATATAAATGTTATACTCCACTTCTATAAAAAGGCAAGTGCAAATGTTAACATTAAACCCAAAACATTCTCAATGTTTTCTAACTTAAGACATATATATAGTCCTTAAGTTCAACAATATTGAAAGATCTAAATGCAAGATTACAAATCAACAAACAAGTCCGGATATTTCTCACGGACTTCCAACTCACGTTCCCAAGTGGCTTCCTCCACCCCGTGATGTTTCCACAAAACTTTCACCAAAGGAATGGTTTTGCCTCGCAAAACTTGATCCCGCCTATCCAAGACCCGAATTGGTTTCTCCTCATAAGAGACATCCTCTTCAACGACTAAATCAGTCCAATCCAACACATGTGACGGATCTGGCTCATACTTCCGAAGCATACTCACATGAAACACATCATGAACTCCGGATAACTGCAGTGGCAAAGCTAAACGATAAGCAGCCTCGCCAATCCTCTCAAGGATTTCAAAAGGACCAATAAATCGAGGGGACAACTTCCCGCTCTTCCCAAACCTCATCAAACCTCGTTTGGGTGATATCTTCAGAAAGACATGATCACCCACCTCAAACACCAAAGGTCTTCTCCTACGGTCAGCATAAGATTTCTGGCGACTCTGTGCTGTAACAAGCCTCTTACGGATAAGTTCAACTTTCTCCGTCGTTTCCTTCACCAACTCCGGACCCAACAAAGGTGCATCACCCACCTCGGCCCAACAAACTGGAGATCTACACGGTCGGCCATACAAGGCCTCAAACGGTGCCATACCGATACTAGACTGAAAACTATTGTTGTAGGCAAACTCCACTAATGGTAAGTGCCTCTTCTATTTTTTCTTTTTACCGTGTAGAACCTTCCCCTAAGTTAACCTCTTCCAAGGGGTCTTGTAACTGAGAACTTACTAACGCTTCTTTTTTTATTTCTTCTGTCTTCGAAGCAATTTCTTTACTTTGTTCTGTTCCCATTTCCTTTGATTCAACATCTTTGCCTTCCTTCTCATAAACAAAGTCTATCCATAAGGTTTCTTCTTCCTGTATCTCTTGGACTTTTGTTTCGATGTCCAACGCACAATATTTATCAAAGGCCAAGAACCTTACATGTTGCTACTCCTGCTTACAGCCAACTACCATGGTTTCTTTCTCTTACTCTTGCACCTTTTGGACTATTGATTTTATGTCCAATACTGAGAACTTAATCAAAGCCAAAGATCTAGCTTCCTGGGTTCCATCTCTATGCCTGCAACCAGGCATCATTGTCATCCTTGGCGACAACTTCTTCATCAGCACTTTCCTAGACTAAGTGTTTCAGGTGTGCTAATTCCTCATCAGCCGTCACTTCGTCTGATCCATCAGGTTTTCTCGGTATACTGAGTGGTGTTACTCCCTCAATATATAATTTGGCCTCTGCAAAGTCTGTATAAGTTATAAAGGGTTGAAGGTCTGCATTGATCTCCTCTGTCTCTCCATTGTCCAAGGCTATCATTATCTTCTGATGTAGAGAGGAAGGCACACATTTGTTGGTGTGAATCCAATCCCTACCAAGTAGAGCATTATACTTAGCATTACTATCGATAACGAAGAATGTCGTCATGCAATCCTTGGTTCCCACACTCAGGTTGATAGGTAAAATACCTTGAGCCATCTGTTTGTCTCCAGCAAAACTAGCAATGGTTGTGCTGGTTGGGATTAATCTGGGGTTCTTTTTCCCTAGTTTTTTTAGAGAAGATTTCGGAATCAAGTTTACTGCTGCCCCATTATCTATTAATACTCGATTCATCTGTATCCTATCGAAGAAGGCCTTGATGTACAAGGGTTTGACATGCTGTGTCATGGATGTTGTAGGATACTCAAAGGGCTATTAAAAGTTAATACTCACCTCTTCCTCACTCTCGTCTTCAATTTCCATTGGTGTGGCCACTTTGGATTCGTCTTGTACTATATTAACCTGTGAGTCTTTACTAGAAATTGGAATTGGGTCAATCTCCTGACCCTCTTGGTTTTCGTCTTCAACCTAGAACTCCTGTGGTAGTATATGCACTATATTTACTGATATTGGAGGAAACGAGCCAAATTGGACCACTGGCTATACCTGTTTTTTTTCCAGGCCAACTTGTTCAATTACTTTAGAAATATCTTCCACGCTACATTCTGGTACTTCAGTAGCACTGACTTCCTTCGAATGGTCTATGAGAGGGTAATTTATGTACAAGTGGGCCGAGCTGGGTGTTGGGCCTTAGGGCCGATATAAAAAGGTTTAAGCAGATAGGGCCATGTAAGTCACTCCGGTCTGGAGAAGTAGCCTCTGAGTTGGACCGGTCGCAACCATGGTGGTTAGTTCGGTCGTGTAAGGTTTGTTTCTACTTCGGTTAGAAGATGTGTTGTGAAGAATTCGGTCCTCAGTAGTGAGTTCGGCTCCACTCTTATGGACAGCTCGGTCTTGGCATGGGAACACCGAGATAAGAGAAGGGAAGGTAGGAGCCAGATTAGAGGTTACTTCGGCCATGTTCGTTCGGTCGGACCCTTATACGGATAGTCCGATTTTGGCACGTGAAACCGAAGCGAGGATTGGGAGAGCTGAACTAGGAGTTAGTTCGGCCAGACTTGCCTATTCAATACGGCAATGTTACTCCTGTGTGGTAGTTGGTGGAAGAACCATCTCACTTGGTTTAAGCAGTGAGGGAGGGTGTTGGAGGATAAGCATTGTCTTCCAGGAGTATGAATCCTAGGAGGACTCTACGCAAGGAGGTGTAATCCTAGAAGGGCTCTACACTTGGAGGAGTAAGAGTCCCACCAGGATTGTGCCACGCGAAACCTATATAAGCTCACCAATATCACCTTTGGAGAGGTAATGCAACTTTTGCTCCCTGATTGCACAGAGCTTTTGCCTATTTGTCTTGCTTACTGACTTAGGCATCGGAGAGGTTTCCGGCACACACCCGCCGGCTAGCTCACGTTTATATTTTCAGGTGTCAAAGCGACGTCGTACGGAGGAACGCAGGCTTGATCAACAGGATTATACGAGAAGGTATATTTCTTTCCCGTACAGTCTATTTCTACTGGTTTTCCAACAAAAAATGTCTGTTCAGCCATAAAGGCTTCGAACATTTCCTTCTCAATCGTCTCTTTCCTTTGGCCTAGGCCAACTTCTTCCTCTATCTCACTATCGCTCTCCATCAAAGCCCTTTTCCAATCCTGCTAAACTGGATCTTTCTTTGGCTTTTAGTTCTGAGTGAACTTTGGCCAACTGCTCTTTGCTGCAGCTCCTTTTGTCTTGAGGAGTTGATTTTGGACTATGATCTAACTTTGGGCTCCTTATTCTTTATGTCTGGCCCTTTGGCTGGACCAACGAAGAGCTTTCCCCACTTTCTTTCAGATCCTTCTGGTACTAAGTGTACCTTCGCTGGATCTTCCTTCTTTGGGATCTAGAAATCACTGGGACCATGTTTGGTTCCTTTGTTTTCGGATACTTTAGCAACACCCAATTATTTGGAGCCACCAAGGGAGGTTTAACAATCCTACGCTAGTTTTCAACAACACACCTTTGGGTAGGTATTTCCTTAGGTTTATTCTGCATGACAAACCAATCTGGAACCCCAGGCATCCATAAATCCACTAGCTTGGTTGTCGAACTGTCTCTTTCTTCGTTCGAAGCCAGTTTCGAAACTGCCTGAGAAGGCCACTGTTTGGCCCTGATTCCCAGTTTTGGGCCTAATTTAGGCCTTCCATGAAGGTGGCCACTTTTCCATTCTGTGTAAGGCTGGTCTAGTGGGCCAATCTCTAGCTTTGATCCCATAACTTGAGTCCACCTCAAATCTCCTCTCAAGACAATTGCCTTCTATTCCGTGATAGCTGGGTGGTCTAAACTCCTGTAGAGGTCTCTTGCCCTTGGAGTGCATTCTAGTGGCTGTTGGTCTGGCCAGGAATGACTACTGCCTAGGACTAGTTAGATATGACCATTTGTTATAAGCAGGACGTCTCTGCACATCCCTGTAGTACTGCTTCCCATCAATCGGGAGCCTTTGCAATCACTTGTAGCTCAACCTGCACCTAAGACACATTCTTTGCATGACAGCTGCCTCCAAAGTGTCATCATCCAGTGTCTCCTCATCAGAATCTTCCTTTTGGTCTGCAAAGCCCTATCCATCAATTGGTGAGCTTTTAGCTCCTTCTTAACAGTATTCTAGCTGGCAACATACATTTGCACATTAGCCCTGTTTGGTAAAGCTGTGGGAAAGTGCTTATAGCTTATGCCTAAACAGCTTATAGCTTATAACTTTCAACTTAAACTGATTTCCAGCTTATTCTTAAAGCATCTCCTGCCCCACTCAAAGAATAAGCTGATTTCTGACTTCCACAAAGCTATAAGCTAAACCAAACATATCAAAATAACTTAAATTAAGCTGAAAGCTGAAATAAGCTGTAAATAATTTCTGCCAAACAGGCACATTAACCTCTTCCAATTCCTTCAAGGATAAGTTCTGGAAGTCTGGCACAATAACATTGGCTGCAACTTCCCTAATTTTTGGGAATGGATTCGTGTCAATTCCCATAGCTTTTTCCGCTTTAGTTGGGAATTTTAAACTCCTTTTTCGAATATGTTCTTGGATCCTATCCCGAAAAACAACACAGTTTTTAGTTGAGTGAGACCAAGAATTATGCCATTTACAGTACACTTTTCCTTTAAGTTCCTCTAGAGAAGAAATTTTGACTCCTTTTGGTAACTTTAGGAAGTTTGTCGCAAGCAAATGATCAAAAATGTCATCTGCCGTTGTTAAATCGAAAGAATATTTCCTATGAAGGTCCTTCTTTTTAAACTGCTGGTCTATTGTAGTGTCTTTATGAATTAATGTCTCACAGATCACAGTTTCTTTTCCTATGATCTCTGCTGCATCAATCTCATAATTAGGATCTCTATAATACGTCTTGTATGATGCATTACTTCGATCTTGTTCTTCCTCTAGTAATAATTTATACCTAGACGCCTTATAAGTTAATTACACTATGTCTCTAAACTTAGTTGAGTTAAACTTCTTTCAAAACCTAAACTCTAAACCATTTTGAGCCAATCTCACAAATTAGGCTCTGGAAGAATGACTCAGCACTTGTTTCGTGCTCTTTTAAATCTGGCAATAAATTAAACAGCCTTCTCATCAGGCCTTTGACTCAACCTTGCCAAGTCTGCCATGGAAACTTCTGGCTCCGTTTGGAAAAATTGGGCACGAAATGCCTCATCCATTTGTTGCCAAGTTTGGATAAGGTCAGGTGTAAGGTTAATATATCATACAAAAGCTGCCCCAGTTAGAGAATTCGGGAAAAGTCTTAATTTCATGTAATCATTATTGGTAAATTCACCACATTGGGCAGCGAACCTAGCAATGTGTTTTACTGTGGACTGATTTCCATTCCCATAAAAAAGAACGAAGTTTGGTATTCTAAACCCTCTTGGGTATTCATGTACCCTATCTACCCATTCTGGATATGGTTTTCTATATACAGGAGTTTGAACCCTCCGAGCCATAGGTCCACACATTTCTCTCACAATATTTGCAATTTGATCATTGGGACCATATTTTGCACTTGTTGAACCATCACTAGAGGAACAAACACAAGATTTTATGGAAAACCTTGTGCCTGAGGTCTTCTTGGTCCATAGGGAGGTATATTTGGGACTGGTTATCCCTGTGTTATCGGCTGCTGTTGAGGGTATGAGTGACCCCTCTAAGCTTGTCCTGCGAAAGGACCTGCGAAAGGTGCTGGAACAAGTGTTGTGTCTCGTCTAGCTGCAGGAAACCCTTCTAACCCCCTGAGTACAAATTCGAACAAAGGATTAGTGAACCCCCTCGTGCCAGGTATGGCTTCGAACATGGGATTTGGAAACATCCTTATGCCATTTTCTTGTGTTGGCCCAGATCTACCAATTTGCATGGCTTCACTGTTAAGTAATGAGGCATTTTGATTTATCACAGGCCTCGAAAGAGGCTCATACCAAGACTGAGGTGATGGTCTTTCATAGTTTTGATTACTAGTTTAACCATTAGTATGTCCATTATTTTGCATAGACTGTTTATCTCTAACCAATCTTTGCTGAGGGACATTTAAAATCTCCTCATATGCCTTGTGTTAGTTGGTTGATGGATATTCATTCGATCCATAAAGGATATTGCCCATCTTTCCATTGTGTTATTAACTACTGTCCCATGGCATCTACTAGGCCTCCCCATGGATTCATTGACTGAGTAGATGGAACAGTGGATGATCCAATTCTCTGGCCTCGTCCAATATTTTGAACATGTGGTACTTGCTCCGAAGTGCTGGTTTGTTTGACCATAGGTTCTGATAAGACAGGTACTTCCATAGGATGTGTTATCACATTATCCTCTGGATTGGGTATTTCCACCTCTCTTTCCACACCTTCTTCTAAGCGTCCATTTTCTTTGTCTCAAACGTCTAGCCATTTCAATGTGTCCCACCGGGCGTGCCAAAAAATATATGTTGGCTTTTTTGACTTTCGAAGGTTAATATTGTAATTTTAAGTATGTCAACAAGGATCAATCAGTCCTTACAGAAGATTAATTGCCAAACACTTATCAGACGATTGTGTTTCAGTTCTTTCAGCCTCAATGAAGAGGACTTTTACTGGTGCCTTGGTTTATGAGAATTTAGCAAACAACAATTAAACGAAGAACAGTTGTAGCATTTCATTAAGTAAAAATGAAATGAACTTACAATGATCTAGCTCAGCCTCGTAGAGGTTTACAGCAATAAGCTACTCGAAACTACTCCTATGAATGAAGTGTAGTGCAAGAATTCGAAGTACAGAAATGTAAAGAATAAGAAATGTAAAAATTGAAAAGAAAATAATGTAGAATAAAACGGGTCTTTGGATCTGAGTCTGAGGGCTCTTTCTGGAGTCTTCTCTACTATTTATACTTCTTAATGATAACTGTCAAAATGAACTTATGATCGTCGAATCATCCTCCCATGATCGCTGATCATGTTTCCTCATAGTTAGCTCCACTACGCCATGCATGCAGTTAGGCATCCCTCTTGATTTTGAATTTGAATATATGAGTGACTGTTAAAGCCACGTTATCTTGCATCTCTTTGCTGATCCAATACTATGCAGATCCATAATAATCAATACTAATTGCCACGTGTGTGATTACGATTGATAGTTTGAATTGTCTTCCCATATTACCTTCATTCTGCCACGTGTTGAACTGTGATTGACTTATACAAAATATGTAGCCAACAATAATATACAAAAAAAAAAAAATTCGGTACACATTTTTTAAGAACAAAAAAAAAAAAATCAATGTATACATTTTAATTTAAAAAAATTAAATTTTAATTTTTCTATTGTTGTCATTTAGGGCTGGTTTGACATAGCCTAAAAAAGACAAAAAGTGAAAAAGTTACTCAAAAAGTTAAAAAGTTATCACTATTCACAAAAAAAAAATATTAAAAAAATCAAATTTTTACAAATTCATACAACTCAACAATCATTCCTACTTTTCGGCTATGCAGCGTTGTGACAGAAAAATAGAACAGTTTGGGACAATTTTGACACACTGTTGTTCAGCTAGTGTGGGCCTATCACGGGTCCCATTTTGATAATCTGAACCGTTCAATGTGTAGAACTCGTCGAGTACTATATGTCTGTAAAAAATTACATTGATCGGATATCGATAACTATATGATCAAATCAGTTTTGTATGAAAAAATGGATGGTGTTATAATTAACGATTGAAAAAAAAAATCTGATCATATAGTTATCGATATCCGATCAATGTGATTTTTTTACAGGCATATAGTGCTCGACAAGTTCTACACATTGAACAGTTCAGATTATCAAAATAAGACCTGTGATGGCCCCCACGGGCCGAACAAAACAGTCCACTGCAATGCCCGAAAAGTACCCAATAATTTCTTCCATGAATTCGGCTGGCAGATTGTGCAGTTGTCATTCACTCATCTTCAATCTTCTCCTACACACTTCTTCATACAATTTTTTAATACACATTTTTTCATAAAAAGTCAAAAAGTTAACCCAAATATCCATATTTTTTTCCTCAACTTTTTAGTCCAAAAAGATAAACAGTGCACTTATTTAAGACGCCCCAAAAAATCCCTTACTTTGAACAAATAATCCAATTGAAAATCATGCTCCATTTTGTTCAATGATGAATAACACATGGAGGAAGTCTCTAACAAACAATCCAATTAAAAACCTGCTCCACTTTGTTCAGTGATAAAGAACGCGATAAGAAATGTAAATTTTGATTTGAACCTCATATAACTGACCGGTGTGGCGCTGGTGACCCAATAATCCAATCACAAAAAAGACGGAAAAGAAAAAAAAAAAAAAAAAAAAAACTAGAGAAACCTCTTATTAAGCATATATTCTTTTACAAAATCTTTAAGCAGGCAACAACCAGAGTTCTATCAAAGTTACCAACTAAAAGAGAAGAGAGAATCAATCTTAAATACTAGTACATAGCACTGTTTGCTTTTGATCATTAACATATGGTTCCAACTTCCACATTCTTCACTCAATTTTATCCCAGGTATTTTATTTCATATATTTACAACCAAATGAGAGAGTTAAGAGCAGATAAATACAAAACCGAAGAAATTCATCAAATTCGAAAATTAATAATCGATATTTCATTTATTTATTTGGAAGTAATTTGTCAAAATAATACAATTTATTTGGTAGTTATGATTTGAATTCAATCTATCTTTTCGGAAACCCAGTGCTAAAAGCTCCAAATTGTCACTCACAAGACTGAAATCGAAGATTTTATGCCAATTGAGTGCACATAGATCCAAAAATGATAAATGTAATAACAAAATGATAAATGTAATAAGAAAATCGAAAGATCTAGTACATTCACACTATTTTTGAGGATTTATAATGGTCTTCAATGGAGGTCCTCTATTCAAGTCTTCAATTGAAGAAATTTCAGTTCAGACCAAAGTTTTTTTCAAGGGCGCGGGTGGGTCAATGTGAAAGTAGCGTCAATCAAAAGTGTATGGAAAGAGGATTAGTGCTGTGTAATGATTATAAATGAATGGTGTAATTGTAATTTTAAGTGTGTGAATTGAGAAAATTAATTGATAATCAAGTTAATATATATGTGTATTAAAAAAAAGATGTGTCTTAAACTAATTAGATGTGTGAAAATAGAATTCTCCAAATCAGTCTTAAAAATAATCTACAAATCTTGTGGCCCGAAAAGCTTGCTTCGAGTTGAAGCATTGAACATAAAGGCCAGCCCATTCAGCCCACCAAAAATCCTGAACATTGGGCTTACAGCCAGCCCAAAATCTTGGAATATTGGGCTTCCAGCCCGCGCATTTAAAGTCCTGGCCTCAGTCACCATATTAAGGCCCAAGCTTAAAAGTAACTCATAAAAGTACTTAATTTAAAAAAAATAAATAAATAAATAAAGAAAATTATAAAGAAAATTAGTTTCTAATTTTTCCTTTTGAACATTCAATAGGAACAATTCAGGCCCATCAATTTCAAAAATGAAAATTTCAAAATTCACCCAAATAAAATATGAAAAAATAAAAGACAAAATTGTAGTTATTTAAAGGGGTCTTTACTAATCAGTCTTATTAACTAAACTTATAATTATTTCCTTACAAGTCCTAACTGATAAATTTATCATTGTAAATTTATTTATAAAAACAAGAGAGACTGATAAATTTATCAATAAAATCTAATGGGTAATAAATCTCAAAATTAGAACCTATTGATAATTTACCTTTATTTAAATGATAATCGTTGTCTGACTAAAATATTTGATCAAAATTCTTTACTTCTTGTTCCCATAGTTTTTCATATAATTTTTTACATACTAATTTGTTTCATGAATACATGTTAAAAGTTAAATAAAATGATGAAATAAACTCAACAATAAATATAATTTAAATTACTATTTTTTTTCTTCTTCTTATAATTTGTTATAATTTAAATATAATTTTTTTCTTCTTCTTACTATTTTTTAAATTACATATTAATTTTGTCTTATAATTTAATTTAAACTCAACAATAAATATTAATTATTATTATTTTTATTTAAATTATTCTTATAATTTGTTTCTTGCTTTTTGGTTTTTAGGAGGTGGAGTGGAAGGTTGGTTAGATTTTGTGTTTAGGTTAGTTAATAAACCCAACATGTTCGACACGTATACCATAAAGTAAAGGTTTGGCATAAAGGAGGGTGGGAGGGAAAAGTTGAATATAAGCAAATAAAATTATTTGGATAAACAAGATTTTTGTAAAGTGTATGAATGAACAATTTTTAGTGTTTCAAGAAAATATCATACCCATTTGATTCAAATTGCTTACTACTAATCAAAGAACAATACCTATTCTCACGATCCAAACCTGTCTCTAAAAGTCTAGGCTGCAATTAGCCTCTAATCAAGTTGCAAAAGACAAAATTTAGAAAATATTTTTAAATAATATCGAGGCCTAAAACGGAAGCAAAATAATAATAAAAATATCCATTCAATTGTACATACATGATAAACTGAAATAATTAAACGATTCTTAACACACTTTATATATATATATACAAAAACATATTTTATGCATATCTCACATACCACATAAAAGACTTTTAACAAAATATACAATTTAATCAAAGTTTGATAAAAGTCAAAAACTAAAGTCTCGACGCGGAGGCACACTTGGATGGCTTGATGCAAAAAAAGAAGACTCCAAAGCAAACTCTATGAATAATTCTCTTGGTGTTCACCTACATACATATAGGAGGGGAAAGGAATGAGTTAAAAGTCCAATAAATAATATCAGTATAAAGAAATCAAACGAATGATATCTATCATAATATAAAATCATATCATACAAATTTTGAAATAAAATATTATTAAATACTTATCATATTAAAATTCACAAATCATTTCGGGCCTTTGCATACTAACTGATCAGAGAACAGTACCTACTGATCCAGGACTTCATCTTCCACCATCTCTCTTTCTCTCTATCAATTCTTGGTACTAAATGGACACACCACCACCTCTCAATCATTTTGCCAAAAAGCAGAAAATCACAAATTGGTAAACATTATGAACACTCTAAGCTGCCAGGGTAGACACTTCAAAGTAAAGTAAATTGGAATCTCACTCCCACGTGGCAACCTTCCTCCATCACACATGTACAACTATCTCTAGGACCAATTAACAATGAAAGAAACTGAAAATGGGCCAAAGATTTTCTCTCTTTGTCACAAAATACCCATTATCTCAAAATACTCATAACTATTAGATCATTAAAATTTTAAAATGCGATAATTTTAAAATATAATTTAATGAAATTAATGTTGCGTTTAGTAGAATTTTAGAATTATGATTTGAAAATAGAGTTATATTTTGAATTTGTGAGTTTTGAAATTATAATTTAAGTGCGAAAAATTTATTTGGCTATAAGTTTTAAATTGAGTTTGGCATTGATGTGATATATGATATTTAATTAAAAAACTTACAACTCATAACCAATACACAATCTAAAATTATATTCAAAACTCATAAAAAATTTTAAAAATTCAGAAAATATTTTTTATTTAATATATAAAAAATAACCAAAAAATATATATATATTTGCATTGTTCCGGTCAACTAGCCGGACTTTCGGGAGGACAACCGGAAAGGTGAAATTTCAAAATTCAAATCCCGCCTGAAATGAGTTTTCAAAAATGGTGAGGAATTAATTTTTGAAAGTTATAACCAAACATCATACTCAAATATGAGTGTGAGTCATGATTTGAACTCCACACCAAACACAGCCTAAATGTTTTCAAATAAAGAAATAAAAAAAAATTGAGAACAGAGAATTGCATACTAAAAAATGAGAGTTATGTGTCTCAACATTTTAACCTAACCAAGGGTATTATTGTCAAACTCCTCTACTTCCCATCTAAGTCTCTCATTCCAAACTCCTATATGTATATATATATATGAGCAGGCACCATCCTTCAAACTTCATAACTGCTACCCTATTCAATGTTCATAACTTCTACCCTATATAGCTTCCTCTAAATAAGAGAGAGAGAGAGAGAGAGAGAGAGAGAGAGAGAGAGCATGGCTCAAACTGAGTACCAAAACCTGCAAAGTCTTACTCAATTCATTACCCCTCAATTTGTCAAAAAAGTTGCACAGTTGCTACTCTCTGTTTCTTTGTTTTCCTTCTTTTTCTCATATTCGTCATGCTACTCTTTCTTCCTCCATTTCAAGTCCCACTTCTCCACATTCTCTTTCCATCTCCTAGGCTACATCATGGATAAGAATTGCATTTTTCTCATTTGCAATGGAATCCTAGTCTTCCTTGCTAAAACTTCTGGCTTCATCCGCTTTTCGCGTACTTCTAATGATCCTAACGGTCATTTATCCAAGAAGATTGGAAACGGAGATGGAGGTGGTTTTCAATCAGCACCGGAGTTTAGACAGTCATTGCTTGAGAAAGAAGTTTCCTTGGGAACTACTGGGCTGCCCTTAGAGAATGTTGTTGTTGTTGAAAAACAAGAATACTCCATGGAAGAAGAAAGTGAGGACTCAAACTTGATTGTAGAAGATAAAGAGCAAGAAGGGCCAATTAGGGTTTTAACTGCAGAAGATGAAGAAAATTATGAGAAAGAGATAGACAATGTTGACTTTCTAATCAATAAAGAAGATGAAGATGAAGATGAAGATGAAGATGTAGATGGAGATGGAGATGAAGAAGAACATGGGTTGAGTATAGAAGAATTAAACAAGAAATTTGATGAGTTCATAAGAAGGAGGAAGGAAGAAATGAGGATAGGAGCTCAACAACTGGTCATGGTTCAGTAATCACCTGGAAACTTTCAGTTATGCTACGAACACATAAATTGATCACAAAACGTAAAATGTAAAAAATCTATTAATGAACAAAGTTTTTATAGTATTTGGTGATGAAATCTATTTTAAAAAAATCTTATTTGTTCATATATATTTTGTGTGTAGTTTATAACTAGTTTTTATATTCCTAAATTTACTTTTGCAAGAAGAAATGTAATATCAGTCTTGTATGATGTTTGTAAAATAATCTCTTCTTTTGTTCTTATTACTAATATTATTTTTTATATAGGAATTTTCTTTGTTGGGTACTTGTGTAAATGATTTATGCTTGTTTCTTTTTATTTTTTGTCTTTTTGTACCCTACTTTTTTATTGTGGTGGAAAGCTTTGATGAAGGATATTCCATATAGTCTTGTGTTTTGGCCTGTTTAACTTTATTCTTCTTTATAAATTGTACTTCTACTTTAGGCGAGGATATATTACCTGTGCTGGTGGAGAACCATGTACTGAGTTTAGTTTACTTACATAAAACAACTTTTCAAGGACATTGATAAGTATACATAATCAGAGTATTTAATTTACAAGTAAATTAGTTAATTTGTATAGTAATCATTCACATAATAATCAATAGACAAAAGATAAAACTAGAAGGATTTGGATGCCGCATTGAAAGGTGTTGTCCAGATTAGTGGAGCCCACCATTCAATTGAGAAACAAAGGTTGTATTGGTATAACTTTCAAATTATAATTTCACTCCCACATTTCAATGTTATATTTGGTTCGTTTGAAAACAGATTTTTTTACTTTTTAACAAAAATATAATGTAAAAAAAAAATTAGTATGCTTGTAATGACTTTTGATTTTTTATGAAAAGATATGTAAAAAATAGAGAGAAAAGAGAATCTTTATCTTTGACTTTTTGATATAAGTTGTTGGTTTTTTAATTTTTTTAGCGACTTTTTAGCTTTTAACCTAAAAAGTGATGTTGTCAAACAAGTTTTCAAAAATTAATTTCAACGCCACATTTGAAAACACATTCCAATGCATGTTTGACAGTATGTTGGCAGTGTGAGTTTTTGATTTTTGAATTTGTGCTTTTTGTCGTCTCCCCGAACATCCCTCAAATGTCCGGCCAATTGACCGGAATAGTACTTCTTTTTTTTTTTTTGTAATTGTCAATCGCCACTTGTTATTCGGAGAAAAAAAAATTATATTTGCTTTTGATATTTTTTAAATACAGAAATTATTTTTTTAGACCAAAATGACAAAAAAAAAATTTTAAATTGAACTTTAAAAAGAGTTTGTTATAAATTTTCAATAAAGTTTTGAGTTGTGTGTTTGGTTATGAGTTACAAGTTTTAATTAAGTTTTAAAAACTCTTTTTAAACACATAACCAAACAACTTTTCTCATTTCATATATCATATCAAAAATTCAAAACTCATAACTAAATAAATTTTCTCCTTTCAAATCATAATTTCAAAACTCACAAACTCAAATATACAACTCTATTCTTAAATCATAATTTTAAATCTCTACTAAACACTACCAGATATTTTTTGGAACATTTTCTCACTGAATTAAGACTTGACAATGAATCATTTGTTCTTAATTTTTTTTGGTCTCTCTATCCAATGTACTCCCAATCATATTATATAACAAAAATCTTGAGATATGAAATTTTCAATACATAGGGCGTTTTGGCAAGTTGATGAAAAGTTGATTTTTTTGACTTTTTTGGATTACATCACTTCTTTACTATTTTTTCACAACAAAGTCACAAAATAATCAAAAAATCAACTTTTTACCTTCCCAAAACACCACATAATCATATATGATTCCAACTATCATTTGGAAGCATAAGAGTAATTACCAAATAAGAATAACAACATTACATATTTAAAAAAATTATTCAAAAATATTATAATCATTTTAAATATAATTCACATCTCTTCAACTTTAAATTAAACCGTATACCTCACTTTCAAAATAAAAAATTAAAATACATAGCATTTTTTTAAACGAGAATGATCATATAATCCTTACAATATCAAGAGCTGTTTAACTCTCTTGCAATTAATTAATTAACAAACCGTAAAGCATAATAATTATTAAGTTTCTTTTAGGACACCCAATTGTTCATTGGTAAGCCTTAAATTATTAGCTTGGCAGCTAAGTTTTGTGACTAATAAGGTCAGGCTTGAAGATAAAAGAAGCATGCAAAACAATTGAAAAACTTCTTCATTTTACGTGTCGTCATATTATCCTCCACAAACTGCTCAGACAAGTACAAATATATTTTAATTATTATATAGTTTGCAATGTGGGTTGAACAAAATATACTGTCGGTTCTCTTTAATACTGACAGGGTAATTTATAAGTAAATTGGGCCGAGCTAAGAAATGGATCTTAGTGAGTTGGGCAGCACGAATGGGCCGAGGTAAAGGGTTGACTTAGTTCGGTCTTCGAACTAATGAGTTGAACCCAGGAGAAGTTGGACCAAGCTAAGCTTCGCACACGGTAGCGCCGAGCTAAGGTCGTCATTGAGCATGATTTGATTAGTCTTGAGTAGATAGCTCGGTTGGAATGTGCCAAGCCGAGGTACAAACGGAGAAGGGAAGACCCGAGCCAGGCAGAGCTCGGTTTAACCTACCACTTGGGCATAGAAATTCTAGCTCGGTCGTTTGGTCGTATCACCGAGCTAGAATCATTTCACTTGATTTATGCAGTGAGGGGGGTGTTGAAAGATAAGTATTATCTTTCAAGAGTGTGATTCCTAAGAGGACTTTACATGGAAGAATAAGAGTTCTACTAGGATTGTGCCACACGGAACCTATAAAAGTTCACAACATCACCTATAGAGAGGTAACACAACTTCGATTCTCGAATACACAGAACTTTTATCTATTTGTCTATTTTGCTGACTTAGGCATTGGAGAGGTATCCAGCACACACTCGCCGGCTAGCTCACGTTTGTGTTTTCAGGAAGTAAAGTGACAATGTTTGGAGGAGCGCAGATTTGATCAACAGAATTATACGAGAAGATTATTTCTTGCTTGTACAAATACCATATCAATCTCTCACATATCAATAGGGTTCACAAATTTTTTTCATAACCCCTTTATTTTCCACACAATTCAAAATAGGAAAAAAAAGGCAAAGTATTCGTATTAGCACATTCACTTCATTGTATTATTTATTTTTCCTTATTGATTGTCGCCTCTTTTATTGTTTCTTTCAAGTTGTATTTGAATTTTCGATTAGTATAAAATTGTGAAAGAAAAAAACTTGAAAGAACTTTCTAATAAAACATAAACTAAATTTTTTCACAAATTCCTTTCTTTTTTTCATAATTTCTTTACAAATTCAACATTCAAATATGTAACATTGTGAAAGGCCAACCAAAATTGGAGTTGTACTTCCTATTTTGTTCTTCTCTTATGAGATTTATTTTTTTAAAATAAACGAAACCCTTATTTATTAAGCGATACAATTTTAAGAATACAATTTAAGATTTTGATTTTGAATCATTTCAAGGATTAATAAAAGTTTGTCTAATTGTTATTTTCAACACTTTTAAATTAGTTGAGATACATATAAACTGAGCAAGATATTCAATTAAAAAAAAAACCCAACAAAAACAAAAACTATCAATTTATGGGTGGATTGTCAATTGAGAGTGGTGGGGGACTTGAGAGACAAAGCTGAAAGATTAATTGATTCTAGTTTGTCTGCTACTGTAAAGAGTTACTTTAAAAAAGTATAAACACCCTTGGAAAGCTTACAGTGGGAAACATAACAAAAGGGTTGGGTGTAAGAAAAATGTTCCAGACCCACTGGGATGACCTCTAGGATCCTTAGTGGAGCGTGATTGGTCAGAATTTTTTTTTTTTTTTTTTTCTAATTACTAACCCCCACGTGTGTGTGGGGAGTGGGGGTCTCAATCACATTTGGGGTTGTAATATGTAACTATCATCATCAAAGACTTCTTTTTTTTATTGGGACGGTTTGAAATTCATGCAATAAAAAAAAAAATTGTAACATTATGGGGACATTAAATTTTCTAAAAAATCATTGGAGTTATATAATTTGAAAACAATATTGTTAACTACCATTATTATGATAAGAAAATTTTTGACGGACAATCACTCAAAAAATATGAAACTCATGAACGTGAATTTTAGAATAAATGAATCTTAATATATATATAAAAAGTATATAAAAAGTGGTAAATATCATATAGAAGGATGAAAATTTGTATATGATTATATTAAAAAATGCTTGAAAAATTCCACCATTTTGACATTGTATTCATTTTAACAACACTTCAATGAATTGTTCTAGCAAGACTTTTTTTTTTTGGGTAATTAAATTTTAGCAAGACTCTAAAATATGTATAACTTTTATTTTTCTCTCACTTATGTGTGTTTTATATCATAAGCATAGATCTGTGCGTCGTTCTAGAGTAATGTGTTATATGACTGAGATTTAATATTCTAAATTTTCAACATTAAATCTCAGTTATACGACATATTATTTTAAGATTATTTCTATAAATTAAAAAAAATTAAAAAATTCAGTACAATGTAAGTAAATAATTACAAATAAGTGATTTTTTTTCATAAATATTAATAGTTATAATTATAATTATAATTTTTTTATAAACCTGTAATAATATTTTGAAATTACCACTGAATAGTAATTTTCTCAAAAAAAAATATTCTAAAGCACCCATTGCTCATCACATCACAAAGCAATTTTCTCAATGGTTGTGTTCTCATCAATCTCATGTTAAATGATTACATGTTTGATCCAGTACTCCTCTGCAATTGCAGATATCAATGAATGCCGGTGCCGGCGGGTAAGGTCTAGAAGGAAGATCCATCCAAATTGGTGGGACTAAAGAGAGAGACACAAATTGTTCAAAAAAGGGAGAGAGACACACAAAGACAACATAATTGAAATGACAAACTTTAAAGGACTTGCAAATTGAGATTTTGAAAAGTGACCCCTTAGAAGATGTCCTCATTGTTGTATGGGAACACTTCAACAACCACTTGAAGAAGACAAATATATGTAGAGAAAAATTGGAAGACCTTTGTTGAAAAAATTGGTATGTGTGTGTCCATTGAGTGGCATTATGTTAGGAATGAAAGCTTTGCATGAGTGTCCAGTTATGTTAAGCCTAATGTATTGAAACTATGGGTTGGATGTTATTGATCATTGGAGATACAAACAGCTATATTGTACCTCCTTCAAAAAGCAATGGCTAGGATAGTTTATTGATTTAATTATTAGTCAGGGTCTATGAATTTACAACAATGCTAGAGACCTCTAAAAACACACCTCTAAACACACCTCTAATGAGGTGGAAAAGGAAAAAATAAAAAATAAAAAAAAATCAAGACACAGGATTGGTTGTGGCAATGGTAGAACCCACTGCCACATCATTAGTGGTACCTCTAATTAGAGGTCCCAAGCATTTTTCATGAATTTATTAGTCTCTGAAAAGCATGGGTTTCCGACAACGTTGATTTGACAAACCTTAAAACTAAGGCTTAGTTTGGCAGGTCCAAAACAAGTTAAAAAGTCAAAAAGTCACTATATTATTTAAGTCACATCATCTTATTTAAATCACATCATCTCTCTAACACATCACATCAAACTCAATCCAAACCCACCAGTAAATCAAAAAGTACACTTTTTTAGTACATCCCAAACCACCCCTAAAGATATGTGTATAGTTTGAATAGGCTTGTAATGCCATGTTTGGTTTGATTTTTAAAAACTTGTTGCAAATTTTCTTTTTTCAAAAAATTAAAACTGAATTTGGTAAAAAAAAATAAAAAAATACTCGTCATTTTTATATAATTTTATCTTTTGGGATGACAAAAATAATTTTAAAGTATTTAAAAATATTTTTTGATATTTATTTTTATCAAATTAGTTTTCATTTTTTCAAAAAAAATTTTTTTAATTTTTTTCTCAAAAACAAACCAAACAGGGCCTCTTTGTGTTTATAATTTGTAGTAATGCATGGTACGTAAAATAATTAGAAAATCAAATATAAAAAAATAATTAATGTGAGGATTGGAAAATAAGGCCTCGTTTGGGAACAGGCTAATTTAGTAACTTTTTAGCTAATTGGCTAAAAAGGTTGGTAAAAAAAACTTGTATGTTTGGGATAACTTTTTGGCTAATTACGAAAAGATGTGCAAAAAGTAGGGAGAAAAGGGAATCTTTGACTTTTTGGTATGGATTGTTGACTTTTTGGCTAAAAAGGTAACTTTTTGGCTAATTGGCTAATTTAGCCACTCCCCAAACAATAAACCCAAAAAAAAAAAAAACTTAAATGAAGCTGGGTACTCAAAAAAGAAGAGAGTTGATCAAGAAAAAATAAAAAGAAAAAAAATGGAAGTAAAGAGAGTCGGAGAGAAGAATAAATCAAAAAAAAAAAAGCCCAAGTATTTTATAATTTTTTTGTAATGGCAAAAATACATTATTTTTAAAAATGAGGGCAATATAGTTATTCCAATACTTCTTTAATAAAAAAACAAAGTATTTACAATTTTTTTTTTATAATTGCATCAGTTTTTTCTTCATCCTAAAACAAAAACACTTATGAAACCCAACCTAAATATAGATTAAATACTAATCTCTTTAATAAAATTCTAGATAAAAATTCTGAATATATAGTATTACATATCATAAGTGAGCACCATAGGGTGACGGATAGCCATAGCTCGACCCATACCGCGAATACTCCGGCACTAACTGTGGAAAGTCGCTCGAGTTGTGGTGCGGATACTTTGGCACTGTCCGAGGGCAGTAACTATGGTGTGTGTCGCACCATACACCCTCGGGCAATGCCCTAGATCTGCTCCCGTAAGGTTGCTCTAGTGCCTGATAACCGTGACTGTGACCGTGATCTTCGTAATAGGCTCTGTTTGGTGCCGTACTTTTGAGCTTCACCCATTTGAGCTCTGCATGTCTTCCACTTCTCCCCAAGGCTGAGAGAAGTATGTTTGGATCCGCCTCTCCTGAAATCTTTGCTAGACCTTCCTCTGCATCTATAGTCACCGAATACACTCCTAATAAAATAATTCAAACAAAATATTAGTTCAATTATTTTCTTTTACCTTTTAATTTTTATTTGAATTTTATTCTGATCTTTCACTTTCTAAATTCTAATTGCAATAATTAAATCACTCCATAATTTAAATTTAACTGAGTAAACGGTCAAAGTTAAATTTGAAGTTTTGTTAGTCATTTTTTTGGAAATTTTAACTTTTCAAGGAAACAATCAAATTTTGAAATACTATTTTTAGCAATACCCTCCTACTCTCCTTTTACAAATCTCTCTTCACTTATTTATATCCACTTTTAAATGACAGTTTTGGAAAAGAATAAAGGTTGGGACCCCCTTTGGGGGTCACCCCCTTTACCCCCCCCCTTTGCCACGTGGCAAGAGGTGATTGGAGGAGCAGGAAAAAAAAGAAAAAGAAAAAGAAAAGGTGACCAATGAGAGAGAGAGGGGGTCCTAAAAAGGGGGAATAAATCATTATTGTTTGGAAAATTATATATTTTTTTTACTTTGACTATCAAATATAACTAATAATTTGGATAGATTAACAAAATGAGACAGAATAAATAACTTATATTTTTTTAAGATCATTTTCAATAGTCTCTTTATTTTTCCGCATTAGCTATATAATAGACAGTTTAATTTTCAAAATTCACTCCGATAAACTCCCTACCTCACTCTCTATTGTAGTGTACCTGATTTTGATTCTCTAAATGAAAATCTCGCTCTCCATCTTAGTAAACAAAAATGTATTCGTGTATGTTTGAATTTTTCATTTAAAAACTAGATTAATGCTACACTTATCTTTTTTTATATCATTTTTTATTATTATCTTATGTGAAATTCCTGACAATTGTTGAACGTTAATGAGATTCTATGGAATCCATTAGACAACTAGTTATAGATTTGTAGTATTAAATAATAAATAAAATATAATATAAAAATATGACAAGTATAACATTATTGGAAAATGTTAAGGTTGATGCAAGTTTAATGAAAATGTGAAAAACACTAAAAAAATTAAAATATAATAATAAAAGCTTAGGGTTGATTCAACATAGATGAAGATTACCAGAGATGGATCTGAGAACTTCACACACCTTCATCTTGCATGCCTCACAATGGACATTCACCTTAAGAACACAACCCTACACCCCCCAAAAAAAAAAAAAATCAATCATATTTCAATAAAATATAAAGTTAACAAAGTAAAATATATGAATATGAGCAAGTTCTTCTAACCACATCTGCGTAGGACTCCATTTATAATCTGCAACTTCTTCTGTAATGAATGCAACCCTAGGATTAAATGGGGACTCATATGTGTACTTATAGAGATTGAGAGGTTTCAATATTCATATCATTATGAAAAATGGAAATAGAATTGAATAGGATTTGAATTACCATAACAAAATATAAAAGCAAGCTTCTAATTGGTTCATGTGGAAATTAAATATGGTTCAATAAATCTTTCTTTGTACTTCAAATTTATGTCTCTAGATACCATAATAATTCATCTCACCTCTAATTAACGTCTTTTTTAATATTTGAAAATATTTTCAAGATCTTGTGGGTAACTAACTCATTGTGTCTTTTTACTATTGAATAATTATTCAGTATAGAGAAAATTGATGGTCCCTCCGGGGACATCCGATAAAATTGTAACAATACAGAGAGAATATTGATGGAAAATCCTTTTTTTGGGAGTGTATATGACATTAGGTTGAAGAATTGTTTTATTTTGGTAATGATGCCGTAATTAACGAAATTATTTGATAAGAAAAACAAATTATTGTTTTGAAATAATTTTTTTTCTATTTTTACCCCCATACTACCAAAAAGGTTATTGGAAAAGAATTTTACTTGTGATATATTGAATGAAGTTAAAAGAACATTTCTCTTCGGGGGAATTCTATTTACACCCAAAAAATATTTAAGTGAGCCCAACTTTTTAGTATGCCCTATTAAATTATTTAGGATTACAATTTATTCTCAGTACACCTTTTTTTTTCTCTCCAAATTACCCTTTTGAAGTACACCCAAATAAAATAAATTAAAAAATTCAAATTAGTTTTGAAAAACTTTTCTTTGACCTTAGAATTAGTGACTTGTTTTGTTATTAATCTAATACACATTATTTTTTTCAAATAACCAACATAATGGATATTAGCCGAAATCAGTCATAATTAAAGCTTAATTTTGATATATATATACACAAATTTAGTGAAATTTGAAGCTTGAGTTTGATAAATAATGACCATGTATATATACTGAGATATACATATATATAATCAAATGTTCATTGAAAGTTGCAGGTTTTTAAGTGCAACTAATAATATAATAAAAAATAATGATGTTGATAATAATGGTGTGTTTTGGTAGGGTGAATTGAAATTTTAGAGTGAAAAAAAAAAAAAAATTGAAATCAAGAGAAAAAATTAAGAGATTTGAATAAAAAGACATAATTGATTAGGATGTATCATGATAAAAAAATATTATTTATTTTAATATTTAATATATAATGTCTTTATTAGTAAATTCATATTAAGTATAATAAGAATTTAAAATTTAAATTAGACCTATTAAAATATTTTTTGAGTTCAAATAGAATTGCGTTGTCTTCCTCATCTCCTTTCAAATGGATGTCATTGTGATTCTTGTTTTCCAATCTATATTACAATCCAACATTTCATTAAAAGATGAACCCAATAAACTTGAGAACAAAGAAAGAAAGAAGTGGCCCTTTACAATTCATGCTCAAGCCCATCCAACAGAGCCCAATCAAGTTAGCAGCCCAATGTGCTGTTTGGTAGTTCGTGAAATCAGCCAGGTATCAACAATATTAGGTTCTAATAAACACAACCCAATTTTAGTATGCCAATAAAAAAAATTATAAAAAAAAAAACTCGACCCAATGCACGAGATTCTCTCTAAAGCAGGGTATGGGAGAGCAAGATGCAAGTAGTCTTACCCCCTAATTCTGGAGAAGTTATTTTATAACTCAAACCTACAAACGCTAACAACAAGCCTTATCGCTATTGGCTGCCCTCAAACCAACACAATAGGGAGAAAAAAATCAATTTGGAAAGTTAATAAAAAATCTATTTCCCTCCAAGTAAATTAACAAATTTGATTGAAAGATCTCACAAGCTTAATAGTCCACAGTCAAAGCATTGTTTGTGGGCTAAGGGGTTAGTGAGAAGGAAAGTGTGTAAAACTGAAAATCATCACATAATGAAGGCCCAGACAACCAACCAATTATCAAAATGTCAGCTTTAGATAGATCTAACAAAGCCCTGTAACCTGTTAGAAACAATATAATCTTTTCCCTTTTTTTTAATTATTTTCTTGTCTGTACCGAAAATATCTAACAAAGCCATGGTTTAAATTGCCTGTTTTGCAGATCACAAAAATCACATCATGTGCTCTATATGGTTACATATAATACTGCAAATGTAAAGCTTCTAGATGTGCACTCCACCTTTAATCTTGGATGGTATGTACTCCGCTGATAGGAAGGAAAGTGAATGCACAGACAATGCTTCAATCTCAAATTTCACTCCTCTTTGCAGCAACAATTCTAGTTCCAATCTAACATCGAAAACAAACCATATTTTCATAACTAAGTTTTTTTTTAGTTAGTTGAGAAAAATAGAAAGTTAGTTAAAAAGAAATAGAAGTCACAGAAATCTACCTCCAATGAGGAACTTCTCGTTGCAGGTAACACCTTGGCAACATTGCTTCAATTTTTGACTTATCTAACAAGAAATTGATATGTATTCACTAAAATGAAAGAAAGCCTTCTAAAAATATATAAACAATTTGACACCCATCTCACCTTCTGCTGTCAAAGGAAGGAGACACTGTTGTGGAAGATCATATTTCTCAGAGTCTGAAGGAAAAACTCCAAGCCAACGTATCTCAGGGACACGTAGAAATTGTGCATCATAGGCCATTTGCTTCCAAAAAGAATGAAACCATTAGAGCCAAAAAAAAAAAAAAAGGACAAAAAAAAAGAACAAATTCAGATTGCTTATGACAATGAAATTCAAAAATCCTTTAACCAAGAAACATTACCATAGAACCAAAACGGTATGTGGTCAAGATGTCAAAACCGTACGGATCACAATCTACCAAGCAATAGGCAGGCAGGCTCAGCTTTTCAATAAGAAGCCGTAAAAACCTAAATGAGTAATGATGCATATATTATAGAAGAACAAATAGATGTAAGACCAAAACAAAAAGAGGAATATTTTGAGAAGGTAAAATATGAAGCTTTACCTTCTTGTGGGGACATCGGGATATCCTCTTCCCTGTTAGAAAAACATAGTTAAAACTGATTTTAAGGATAAGTTGAACTAAAGGTATACCTACTGTGATTATGATGCAGCGATTTCTGTTGCAAAACTGATCATTTGCTAATCTCTGGAACACTGCGAGATGAAAACTCAACAACAGTGTTGTTACCATTAGAAGTCAACAAACAAATTGGGAAATCAAGCTAAACCATGAATCTTACCAAAGAGAAGGTTTACCTGATTCTTTCTCTATGACTAGTATGTAGTGGGCAACACTAACTATATCTATGTGCAAGAATTAAGGGGGAAATCAATTTATTTCTGAGCATATTTGTTTTATCATAGAGTTGATAAAATAAATGAAATAATCCTCGGCCAATCAAGTTCATACTACAGTACTTATTTCAAGGGTAAAGGTTACACAGCCCAAACCATAGAAATGCATTTCATTAAAAAGCAGATCATCAAAATGTCTTATATCACTCTTTCAATCCTTTGGAATCTGGATACCTTTGACTTCTTCAACATGCACAGGAACAGGATGAGCCTGCCAAATCACCAGATATGGACATTTTAGTTGAGATTGTAATGCCATATAAATATAATTAAAAAGATAATCTCCTTTTCTTACAGTATTAAGATTGTTTATGCAATCAAATTTCCTTCCAGCTTCTAGGAATCTCAACCAACCCATCACCAATCTAGCATGGAATCAATGCCAATAAGTATTAGGACCAATGCCATACCAAGTAGTAAGGACAATGAAACATTAAGGAATGAGCAAAGGCTATCCATGATATCAACTCAACAAATTGAAGACGTCTTCATCTTGGTGGATATTAGGTAAGTGAGAAATTATGCATAGTATTAAATGCTACAATACAACTGCAGTGGCTAAAAGAGGTAGGTGGTATCTATACAGGCATAATTGAAATAAACACATGAAATGAAGCACATTGCATATTGGTTCTCCATGCAGATGCTTCAACCAGAGTGACTTTGGACAAGGATCTTAAGTGGAAAAAGAAATACTAACTTAGGATAGATATCAAGATCATAAAATTACAGGAAATCAATATAATATATCTAATCACTAGAAATCATCAGCAGATGCAGTTTCCCACTCTGCCTTAATTAGTACCATAAATTATAAAACTACTCGAATGAACAGAGACACAGTTGTGCTATATGAAACTAATATGGCAATAGGGACAACTACAAAACTTATGTTACAGTCATCAGAAAGAGTACATACATTTCAAATGCAAAATATACTTGGAGTAAATTGTTTAAAGAGAATGTTCATTTCACAGAATAATTATCAAGTGATCGTGATTCGTAAGTAGGTACCCACCCTTTTCCAGCAGACACCTGCAGAAAGAAATCAACATGAAATAAATATTTAAGGGGGCCTTACATGTAGGTCATAATACGTAGACTTATTATTCAATAGGTCCTATGATAATTAATGGCGTTTTTCATCAAACATTATTAAAAAATGTCACTTATTGTTAATTTTCATCAATAATTTGAAAATTGTCACAAAAAATGTCACTAATTATAAGTTTTAGCGATAGTTTAAAAAATTCGTCACATAAAAACGTCACTAATTGTAAGTTTTTAGCAACAATTTATAAAAATCGTGACAAAAAAAGTCACTAATTGTCAAATTTTAACGACATTTGCAAAAAATCATCACAAAAACTTATTTTTAGTGACAGTTTTACTAAGACTTATTTTCAATAGGACTTTATGCGAATTAAATCCAACTATTAGGATCTATTGGTAGTTTATCCAATTTTTTAATAGATAGCAAGTTTACTTTGAAACTAAAACACAGAGCAAGAGTTTGAAAAACAGCTAGCGATCAACCCATTAGGCAAATTTTCTCAACTTTTGACCTTGTGAGTTAACGAAACATTTTTCACATCAATATCAATTGAGATTTCCAACAATAAGAATGTAGTGAAGCCAATGTTTTCGTTTACTGCATAGGGCACAGCAAAGCAGTATGTGACTTCATGTATAGAAATCAACCAAAATGTTTTCTATAAACTTGAAGTAAACTAGAGAAGAACGAATACAAAGATTTCATAATCATGTACTAGTAGCAAGGTGTCACTGTCATACCACATTTAGGTTGTGGCGACTGCAATGCAGAAGGATGCAAATGTCATTGATTGCTCGATCTACAACTGACTGCTCTGCTTTGCATAAATAGAAAGAGAATGTTACATTTTTAAAATATATATATATATATATATAAACTAGTCTCCATTAAGTAGAGCATTACGTTGAGAAAGCAAAAACGTTATGCATAGAAGAGCTTTGTGTTGGGTCGGTGGACCCTGATAAGTATTGTTCACTTAACCCTATTGTTCAATCAAACACTTGGTCCAATGGGGGGTTTTGAATACTTTCGTAATTCCCATGTGCTTCCGTGTAACCCTAATTCTATACTTATAAATAGATGAGGGGGCGCCTCTTTTAGGTTAAGAGAGAGTTGTATTTTTCTTATCATGGTAAAAACCGTAACAGCCGTAGACGTAACCCTATTTTGGGTGAACCACATAAATCCTTGTGTTCTTGTATGTGTGATTTGTTTGATTCGTTAATTTTTTTTTTGTTTGTTATTTCGTGTCTTACCGATCTTGGTTAGGAAGGGTCAATTCCTAACAACTGGTATCAAAGCATTGGTTCGAGTGGGAGCGATGGCTACAGACAAAAAGGTTAGAATCGATAAATTCAATGGCACAGATTTTGGCTTTTGAAAGATGCTGATTGAAAACGATCTGTATCAGAAAAAACTGTATGAGCCCCTTTTAGGAACAAAACCAGAAAACATGAAGGATGATGAGTGGATTCTTCTTGATTGCCAAGCGCTAGGTGTTATTCGGTTAACGTTGTCTCGTAACATTGCGTTTAACATAGCGAAGGAGAAGACTACAGCGGGTCTCATGGAGCACTCTCAAACATGTATGAAAAACCCTCAGCCTCAAATAAAGTTTATTTGGTACGTAGATTGTTTAATCTGAGGATGATAGAAGGTGCTTCGGTTACTGAGCATCTGAACGAATTCGATATTGTAGTAACACAATTGAGTTCTATATCTATCGAATTTTATGATGAGGCTAGGGCTTTGATTCTTCTATCTAGTTTGCCAGAAAGTTGGAATGGTACTGTAACGGCAGTGAGTAATTCTTTGGAAAAAAGAAAAATTGAATTACAATGACATTTGAGATTTAATTCTAAGTGAAGAAATTCGCAGAAGGGAATTAGGGGAAACATCAGGTTCTACCTGAATACAAAAGCCAGAGGAAAATCAGTAGTAAAAAACCCGACCCGCAATAGATCAAAATACAAACATAGAAGCAAGTCAAGAACTGGAAAGGGACGGAGTTGCTGGAACTGTGGAAAGAAGGGACATCTAAAAGGAGATTGTCTGACATTGAATAAGAACAAAAGTGATCAAAATCATAAGTCTGCTAATGCTGCAACGAAGGAGATTTATAATGCTTTGATCTTGAGTATTGACGGCCCTCTTGAATCTTGGATTTTAGATTCTGCGGCATTATTCCATTCTACTTCACAGAGGAAAATCATGGACAATTACATTGGTGGTGATTTCGGAAAGGTTTATCTAGCTGATGACGAACCTTTGAAGATTGTAAGTAAAAGGGATATAACAATCAGGTTGCCAAACGAATCTATTTGGAAGATACAGAATGTCACACATGTGCCTGGTTTGAAAAGAAACTTGATTTCCGTTAGACAACTTGATGATGAAGGTCATGTTGTAACCTTCATGGGTGATTTGTGGAAAATCCTCAAAGGAGCCATGGTTGTTGCTCGTGGTAAAAAAGAAGGCACCCTTTACATGACTACGAACAATAGAGATGCAATAATAGTTGTTGGTACGAAGACTCAAATCTGTGGCACCAAAAGCTTAGGCATATGAGTCAAAAAGGGATGAAGGTACTTGCATCTAAGGGAAAACTGTCAGATTTGAAATCGGTGGACATTGACCTTTGTGAGGATTGCATCTTCGGTAAATAAAAGAGGGTCAGCTTTTCAAAGGATGGCAGGAAACCGAAGTCAAAAAAATTAGAGTTGGTTCATACAAATGTGTGGGGACCTACACCAGTTTCATCTCTTGGAGGATCATCATACTATGTTACCCTTATTGACGACTCAACGAGAAAGGTATGGGTTTATTTTTTGAAACATAAATCTGAAGTTTATACTACTTTTAAGAAGTGGAAAGCCTTGGTGGAGACTGAAACAGGTCTGAAAATTAAGTGCTTGAGATCAGATAATGGAGGGAATATGAGGACAATGAGTTCAAGAAATATTGTGTATAAAGTGGAATTAGAATGGAGAAGACTGTTCAAAAGACACCTCAACAGAATGGCATTGCAGAACGCATGAATAGAATTCTGAATAAACGTGCTAGAAGTATAAGGATACAGGCTAGATTACCAAAAGATGTTTTGGGCAGATGCAGTTAACACTACAACATATTTGATTAACCGTGGTCCATCTGCTCCATTGGATGGAGAGTTACCAGAAGAAGCTTGGAGCGATAAAGAGGTAAATCTTTCTTTTTTGAAGATATTTGGTTGTGTTTCATATGTGCATACAGATTTTGCTGATAAAAGTAAACTTGATCCGAAATCTGTTAAATGTACTTTTATTGGATATGGCATTGATCAATTTGATTATCAGTTTTGGGATGATAAAAATCGGAAAATAATCAGAAGTAGAGATGTCATATTTAAGGAGAAAGTAATGTATAAAGATAGGGATAAGTCTGCATGTGAATCTGAATCTGAATCTGTTATTTGTCATGAGCATGTTAAGTTAGAGGAGATTAGTGAGAGTGATTTGAATAGTAGGATTCAGAATAATCTGAAATCTGTTAAATGTATTTTTATTGGATATGGCATTGATCAATTTGGTTATCAGTTTTGGGATGATAAAAATCGGAAAATAATCAGAAGTAGAGATGTCATATTTAAGGAGAAAGTAATGTATAAAGATAGGGATAAGTCTATATGTGAATCTGAATCTGAATCTGTTACTTGTCATGAGCACGTTAAGTTAGAGGAGATTAGTAAGAGTGATTTGAATAGTAGGATTCAGAATAATCCTGAAAAACTTATTCCACAAACTGAGACACATACTCTTACTCCTAAGTTGAGACGGTTAGAAAGAAAGTCTAAACCTACACAGCGTTGGTCTCTATCTTTACATTATTTGTTGTTGCCTGATGGGAGTGAACCTAAAAGTTATGATGAGACTTTACAAGTTGATGATTCAATTAAGTGGGAGTCAGCTATGCAAGATGAAATGGATTCACTCATGGCAAACCAAACATGGGAGCTGACTGAATTACCAGTGGGTAAGAAATCTTTGCACAACAAGTGGGTTTACAGGGTCAAACAGGAACATGATGGGAGTAAACGCTACAGGGCCAGATTGGTTGCAAAGGGATTTTAGCAAAAAGAAGGGGTTGACTACACTGAAATTTTCTCTCCAGTTGTGAAGTTGACCACTATCAGATTGGTGCTGGGAATTGTGGCTACTGAAGATTTGCATCTTGAGCAGATGAAGGTGAAGACGGCTTTTCTCCATGGTGATTTGGAGGATGAAATTTACATGAAGCAACCACAAGGTTTCCTGGCAAGTGGCAAAGAGGAGTTTTTATGCAAACTTTGAAAAAGCTTGTATTTGTATGGTTTGAAACAGGCCCCAAGGCAGTGGAACAAAAAGTTTGATGGGTTTATGTGTAGCAACGGTTTTACAAGATGTCAAGCAGATCATTGTTATTTCAAGAGGTTTGACAAAATTTATATTATTTTGCTCTTATATGTTGATGATATGCTTATCACAGGATCTAGCATTGAAGAGATAAAAAGATTGAAGAAACTTTTGTCCAACCAATTTGAGATGAAGGATCTTGGAGTTGCAAACAAAATCCTTGGTACGAGGATTGACAGGGACAAGGCAAATGGTACTTTGAAGTTGTCGCACGCTGAGTATGTCAAGAAAGTTCTCAAGAGGTTTAGTATGGATGGTGTAAAACCAATGAGCACTCCATTGGCTAGCCACTTCAGACTTACCAAAGAGCAGTCTCCGAAGACTGAAGAAGAGCAGGCTTACATGGAACGTGTTCCATATGCTTCAACTATCGGTAGCATAATGTATGCTATGGTTTGTATTAGACCAGACATTACACATGCAGTGGGAGTGGTTAGTAGGTACATGAGTAATCTAGGCAAGTAGCATTGGGAGGTAGTGAAGTGGATCCTTAGATACTTGAGTGGTACTACAAACATGGCACTTTGTTTCAGACGAACCGGCATTGGGTTACATAGTTATGTTGATGCAGACTTGGCTAGTGATATGGATAACAGAAAGAGTACTACTGGTTATGTTGACACATTAGGTGGTACAGCAGTGAGTTAGATTTACAGTTACAGAAGATTATGGTCCTTTCTACAACAGAGGCTGAGTATGTTGCTATTACTGAAGTTGGAAAGGAGATGACTTGGTTGCAGAATTTCCTAGCAAAGTTGGGTAAGACGCAAGAGATGAGTATTTTGCATAGTGACAGTCAAAGTGCTATTCATCTTGCAAAGAATCTAGTTTTTCATTCTAGGATGAAACACATTCAGCTGCGATACCATTTCATTCGTTCACTTGTAGATGATAGAGTTTTGTCTCTTGAGAAGATCCAAGGCAGTAAGAACCCAGCAGATATGTTGACCAAGACATTCACCGTTGACAAACTAAAGTTGTGTGCAACTTCAGTTGGCCTTCAAGATTAATGAAGGAAGATCAAGTTGTTGCGGTGATGAGGAGGTGCCTTTTTTAGGTTAAGAGAGAGTTGTATTTTTCTGATCATAGTGAAAACCGTAGCAACCGTGGACGTAACCTTATTCTGGGATGAACCACATAAATCTTTGTGTTCTTGTGCATGTGATTTGTTTGATTCGTTAATTTCTTTCTTGTTTCTTATTTCGTGTCTCACCAATCTTGGTTAGGAAGGGTCAATTCCTAACACTTTGGAGTCTCAAAGACAATGTAGCTGACACAAAAAGAAAAATGATACTCCAAGTTCTCTTCAATCTCTAACAGAATCATAGTTACTACCTACCATGGTACATCTTCCTTTTTCCTTAAATATGATTTACTATAACAAATAATAATTAAATGAAAATGGACCTCGCAATGCAATTTTTTGTAGCATAACACATCGTGTTGGAAGTAATTACATCAAGCATATTATTTTCAGACTTTCAAGTAACCGTGATATGAATGCCAAAAGAAAAAAACCAGATTCACCTTGAAAGACAGAAGGATGCATGTAATATATGTCTCTTTTTGAACCATGCCTGTTTTCTTGTAGAAGTTGCTGAACAATCAGTAGCACTCTTAGCAAGACATCTGAAAATGAAGAGACTGTGTGAGCACCCACGCCATACTTTTTTGCTGATCTTATCTTTTTGACAAATTCAAAACTTCGTGGGGAAGCAATAGAAATTATGACACTACACATCAAGCATGACTCACCCAGCCTACGTGCATGGCACTCCCTCTGTAGTGCTAGAACTTCCTTTCCAATGGACAAATCCAAGCTGCAAAAACTGCATACACACAATACATATAAATTGAGTATGATGATGTAAATAGTTAACTTCCACTGGATATACTTTAATACTCCCTACATCCTTTTTTTTTTTCTTTTTTTTTTTTTTGGGTCTCCTATAAGAAATACGGGGGACAAGCATGGTATGCATTAAACCCAACCATGATAGTCTAAATTCTCAAAACCATCCGTCTATAAGATTAAAGGGTTGTTTGGGAAGTGTTAGATTAGTATATTTTTTGACTTTTTACGAAAAAAAGTGAAATATGGGTTGGATTTGAACTGATTTGTAGAGAGGTAATGTGACCCAAATGAGATGATTGTGACTCAAATAGGATAATGTGCTAAAATAGCATGTGCTATTTTAACACATGCCAAACAAGCACTAAGTTTATTGAATTTTCAAAGGGACACCCATTTTGGAGTCCCAAAATGATATAGTGGACCAAAAATATGGGACAAAGAGAGTATATGAATTGTTTCTTACAAAATAGTCAATTCCCTAAAGAAGCAAATCACATTCTTTAAGGCCTTTAAAACACATTCATCAATGATATGCTTGTTAATTGTAATCATCTTAGATGTGGAAAATTACCTCTTAATTTGAAACCCAAAAGCAGTTAAATGATTCTGTAAAACAGAATTGTAAGTAATGTAGCTACATAAATTAAAAAATATATATCAATAAAAAAATTGTCTCAAATTAGCTATCCACGTAGAAATCTAAAAATGCTGACAAATAAATGTGTAGGAGGGCAATGTTCATTTATCTCTACAATAAGTTTTCTCCAAAACTAAACGATGGTCCCTTTGGTAAAATTTTGTGTTTTTTTTTTTTCTTCCCATTCCCAGCATTGAAAACTTGATTTCCATTTTTTGATACCTTAGGTTGTGTTTGGATAATGGATTTGGATAGAAATTTAAAAATTGGAACCCACCTTTTCTCTTTCCCTTTCCAAATTCCTACCTAAATCTATGATCCAAATACAGCCTTAGGCTCCTTCAATGTTATTGCATAGTAATTTCAAAAACTCAGACACAAAACACATGTTCTCTCTATTTTTTTTCTTTTCCCCCTTTACTTTGAAAGACAGACAACATATGCAATGGCCTTGCATCCAAACAATCCCTTATGCTGTGTTTGGTTCATGGAAAGGAAAAGAGAAAAACTATATGAAACGTAGTTATATTCCAATCACATTTCATATACCTTTTCTCTTTCTATTTACAAATTCATGAACCGAACACAGCCTATAAATACAAAAATCATCAAAATTCCCCGTTCCCATCAACTGAATAAGACCATCTCCAACGGAGAACCAAATCCTGCATCAAATTCAAAATTTGATGAAAAAGTCACTTTTTACAGCTCCAACCGTTTCACCAAACGCATATCAAATTCAGGATTCACCAAACAAAACATCAAATTGATACCGGGAGACAAATTTTATCAAAATACTGTTACTGACCGTTGAAAGTGGTACACTGGTCAACCACCCGGTTGCCCGGCCGGTTGACCAACCGGTCACCCGTTTTCCTTTAAATTAGGTAGGTTCAAAAGGTTCAAACAGGTAAAAAAAAAAAAAAAAAAAATTATTTTTGCCTACCCGGTTGACCGGCCGGTCGACCGGCCGGTCAACCAACCGGGCAACCGTCTCTCCATTTGATGAAGCTGTTCAACATTGGTGCTGAAGAAGTGATCCTTTCCACGGCATTGCTTCACCACATTTATATATATATAAATTGCATTTAAAATTTCCACGGCATTGCTGTTCAACATTTTTATGAAGAATTGCATTTAAAATTTACATTGGTTATATATATGTATAAAATTTACATTGCTGTTCAACATTGTTATGAAGAATGGCTGCAGAAATATTTATATATATATATATATTTTAAAGCTGGTTATATATATATATGTATATATATGTATGAAGTTGGATTCAAATCCAAGCTTTGGGTGCATGTACAACTTCCAATTTAAAGCTGTGAAAAAAAATAAAATTTACTCTTATCGGTTGACTGGTTGGTCGACCCGCGGGATTTGATACGGGATTTGATTCACTCCGTTGGAGTGAGTGGTATCAAATTTGACAAAATGGGTCATTTTTTACTCAGATTTGATGAAAAATCTGAGTAACCGTTGGAGATGCTCTAAGTGCTTCTAAAGAGCTTAACTCACTCCATATAAATCAAACAAGTAGAGAAGCCAAAGAGATTGCCAGTTCTGATCATCCAAACAAAAAACCTCAATTCACAATTAGGTTATCATTTCGGAAGTATATTACTTGTGTTCGTTTCCATTCAATGCAAAACTCAGAGCAAATTCCACTTTCAAAGCTAAATTACTTCAAAAAAACAGCAGAGAAATTCAGATTCGAAGCAATTAAAGGAATCAAACCAGTTTCCAGTAGCGTCTGTGCAATAATTTCTGAAGCGATCGATGTATAGCGATGGCGATCGTCCTCTACATATATCTTCGATAATGGATCGAGTTATTTCTACACAACAAAAAATCCAAAAAAATTAATAAAAAATTAGACAGATAAGTGAAAATTCATCGTTAGAAGGATCAAATAGATGATTGATTTACTTGAAGTGGTCTGGGATCGACTGAAATTACCTTGGATCTTCTTCAACAAATCGCTGGGTTTCGTATTCGACCGCTTTCCCTCCATCTCTTGCGTTTCGTTTTTCAAATGTTATTTGAATTGGTTAAAGCTTATATAGGTGTAAAAATATAGGACAAATTGCACTTTGCCTTGGAGCATCACCATGGATGTGTTAAAAATGTGTATTTGAGTGTGCTGTATAATAAAAAGTGACAAAAATATTTTAAAATATATGTTAAGATTTTGTTAATTTAAATGTGTTAAAGTGTTTGTTAAAATGTGTATTAAGGCCTCGTTTGGAAATAGGTTAATTTAGTAATTTTTTTGATTATTTAATTAAAATATGAGCTAAAATATAGGTTTTGAATAATTTTTTGACTTTTTACGAAAGGATATACAAAAAATAGAGAGAAAATAGAATTTTTGATTTTTTTGTATGAATTATTGATTTTTTAACTTTTTTAATAATTTTTTGACTTTTTAATTAAATGGAACTGTTACCTTAGAATAAATATATATGTATAATAAATAAAATATAAAATAATTAAAAAATGCAGCGTGGCCCAACCCACCACACTGTCGGTGGCTCTATCTCTCCTCTTGTCAGTGCATTTTTGGTTAGATGTGTGGTAATAAGCTGGCCGGCCATAAAATTATTTGGCCGGTCAAAAAAAACTCTCTAATTTTTTTTTTTTTTTCTTCTTGAAGGTTCGAATGTCTGGGGAATGATTGGCCGGATATTCGGTCAAATTCTCTCTCATTCGATAGCTAAAATGTTGACTATAATTAACACATTATGTAACATCTGACACTAACTTTAATTACTAATGTTATCCTTAGCAATTCTATTGTGAAGTTTAAAGTGAAAATAACTGACTAAAATTTAGCAACTGACACTAATAAATGGATTAACATGTCCACTGCTGATGCTCTTAAGGAGCATCTCCAGCCATCCTTGCTAAATTTTCTTCAATTCTTAATTAAAAAGCATCTTCCTATTTTAAGGAACTACTTTTTCAGGTACCATCTCTAACAATATTTTCAATAATTTTTTAGTACTAATATTAGTATCGCATCAATTATTTTATACACTTTATTTTCTTTGGACCCTCACTCATAAATTTTAAAACTCTTGATATTTCTTTTTGCCCCCCAAATAATACAAAATTATTCTTATAAAAATATTTCACTCATTCAATTGAATGCACACCCTCACATTCCAAAAAACCTCTCTCTCAAAAATTCTAACAAAATACACAAAGGTAATTACTACCTTATCTCCTCATACTTATTCATGACCTGAGAAAATAAATGCAAGATTTTTCTGTTGTTGATTCAAAATTCCTCTTTTGTGATTCTACAATATCCACGAATTTTGATTATTTGTTCCCGAACAAATAAGAAATATTCAGCTACCTGTTCCATAACAAATGAACAATGTTCATGCAGGTATTCCCAAATTTCGATCATATGTTTGGGAGTTTAATTTTGAAAAAATAACGAACAATTTTTATTAGTTTTGTCATTTTTTTCAAAAAACTTACCCTTACAAGGGCAATATTCTCTAAGCTAAGAACACCATCAATCTATGAACTTTCTTTGAGTTTTTCTTATTGTACTCCTCTCGTCTCATGGAGTTGTAGTTGCCGAAAAAACTTTCACTCATTATCATTGCCGAATAAATGTAGATAATCAAATGGTTGTCACTGTTGCTACTGGAATATTATCGTCAAAGAGTTTTGAGGATGGGTAGGTTTTGAAGGTATAATTTGGGAAATATAGATGGGTGACGATAGAGGTGAATACTCTCATAAACCCTAACTTATGATGTAGTGGATGTGTGGGTTTAATTGTGAGATAGGGTGTCCCAAAATCATTTATGTCCTTTTTAGTAATTTCATTTAAGGTTATTATTGTAACTAAAAAATGGAGGGTCTAAAATAATTGATGAGGTGCTAATAGCATTACTTTAATTTTTCTATTCTATATAAAATTTATATTTATTTGTCATTTTAAATTTAAATTATGAAAAAATATTATTCATACTATTATAATATTTTTAAAATTTTTAATTATATAATTTGAATAAAATAACAATTTTAGAAATTTATGAGAGCTACATTGACTCTCTATATACAGAGAGCAACTGTAACGACCATTAATTGGAGACTTGAGATAGAGAACTTGTTGGAGATGATTTTGGATTGTTTTGGAAAAGTAGTTAAAAATTAGTTTTTTAAATTTATTTTATTTTTTTTAAAAAAAAATGTTTAAAAAATGTGAGAGCTGATATAATTCAAAATGGGTTAAAACCTGAAAGATGGCTTTTAGCTAAAACACAAATATAAGGCATCTGTTGTAGATGTTCTTAGAGCAATCTCTGATGTTGCATCAAACTTTTTATCAAATTTAAGTAAAAATTTGATGTAAATTTTGATTTGAGACAGCGCATTATAATGTTAAATTCAAAATTTTTATCAAATGCCCGGTTGTTTGAAAAGGTGTCCAAGCGAACGTTCGGACATGGGCAAAAGTTGGGTTTAGATAAAGAAAACCTAGTTGTCCGGAATAATGCTCGGCCCAACGATCATCTTTAAATTTTATGAAAGATAAACGCTCGTTTTATTTGATAAAATATTTGGTTTTCCCTTTATCTAATATCAGTTTGATGATAATGTTGGAGCTGACATTTCTTCCATTCATAAAATTTGAATTTGATTAAACATCTGATGTAACGTTGGAGATGGTATTATGCCCCTTATATTTGATCATTTTGTTATTTTGATTTTTAAACTCTTTTTTTCCCCTTTATTTTTTGACTCTTAATTTTTCAAGTTTTATTAAATTTACTTTAAAAACAAACTTATATATAAAATTAGATATAAAATACATTGACAATAACGTGGTATAATTTTTTTTAATTATAGATAACTCACGTTATTGACACAAATTCAAACTTTAATATAATAATAGATATTTAATGTTATGTGGCAGTTAACGTGAAATTTTTTATTTAATTTTGAATAAAAATTACCTTAGGGTATATTAAGAAAAACTTTAAACATTAAAAATCAAAGTGAAAAAAAAAAATTTAAAGCCAAAGTGAAAAAATAACCAAAATAAAAGGGACAAAATATAATTTATTAGTGCATTAATAAAAATGGTAAATTATACTTTGCCCTTTTTATGTTTGGCCGTTTTGTTACTTTGACACTCAATTTTTTTCCCATTTTATTTCAAATTTTTCTCAATTTTTTTATTAAAATTAATTTGTTTTTAAAATTAAACAGAAAAAGTCATGTTTGGGAAGACTAAATAAGTGCACTTTTTGACTTTTTATGAAATATGAGTTGGATTTGGGTTGGGTTTGAAGTGATGTGTTAGAGAGGTGATGTGACTTAAATAAGATGATGTGACTTAAATAGGATAGTGACTTTTTGACTTTTTAGATTTTTTTAAAGATGCCAAACTTGACCTAACTATCACATAGCATAAAAAATATATTATTATATTGAGTTTAAATTTGTGTCAGATGTATGTTATATATAATAAAATATTTTATACAGGGTAACTATTAATATGTCATTTTCTATTTAATTTTAAACATAAATTTTTTTGCCATTTTAGCCTTTATTATTTATAGTTTTTTTCAATTTACTTTTAAAATTAATTTATGTTTAAAATTAAACAGAAAAAGTCACGTTAACAATCACATAGTATAAAAATATATTATTATATTAAGTTTGAGTTTGTGTCAGATAAATTTTATATATAATACAATATTTTATACTGTGTAACTATTAATATGTTATTTTTTATTTAATCTTAAACATAATAAATGATCCAATATAAATGGGACAAAATGTAATTTACGTTAAAAAAAAATATAAATAAAAATGTCCATCAAATATGTAGACCTAGTCCATAATTTTCTCAGGTTTGATCCATGTTTTACTTTTGGGTGGGGTCTGTGAGAGACCACGTGAAGAGACAACAGTCTTATTCGTCCAATCCACAGCCCACCAAGTTTATCGAAGACAGAAAGCCGCGAACATAGGTGATCAAAGTTTGGGTCAAAGTGGGGCCCAACCTTTTTTTTTTAATTTTTATGGAAAATTGATTTTCCTATTATTATTATTATTTTTTTTTTTTTTAAGAAAGAGAACTGATTTAAAAGATGGTTTAAATTTGGTTCTAAAAATAAAAAATCTGATTAAATTATTTTAATAACTTGTTTTTGAGAAATAGGTTAAAAACTGAATTTTTTTAACTTTTTTTAATTTTTTTATAAAAAAAAATGTGTTAAAAAATAGAGAGGTGATGTGATTTAAAAAAATAAAAAAGTCAAAAAAATTGTTGTTCACCAAATTGTCAAAACAAGCCAAAGCCTGAGTTAACTTAAGATTAATCTGAATTACCTGAGAACAGACCATATATGTATTTTACAAAATTTTATACTATTATATTATATACATTTTCATTCAATAATTTTTATCTTTTTAATCAATCTTTTAGTTTTTGGGTACACTAAAATATCATTTTTTTTTTCTTTTCATCTTTTTTAGGCTACAGCACCTTTCTACATTTTTATATATTTTTCGTATTAAATTAAAAAGTATACTTATTTAGATTATTTTAAACAATTCGAATTCAGACTATGATAATGTGAAGAAAGAAAAAAAAAAAAAAATAATAATAATAATAAAATTTGAAATCACAATGAAATGAAGGGTAACTCGATTCCACTCATTTTCTTGACCCACAGTTCTTGTAAAAAAGGAAAGAAGTTAAATTATGATCTTGTTTGTTTGATGTAGTTTATTAGAAATTAAAAGTTTATAATTGTAAAGTAGAGTTAAAAGCACATCTCTTTTAACTTTTAGATAATCAAAAGGCAATCAAAAGGTTTATCACCTAAGAAGTCGCAGGAAGTTTGTTTGGCCGTTAATTTTGGGACTCTTAAATTAGTCGGGTTGGGTATAAACTGGTTCGAACACTTAAAAAAAAAAAAAAAAAAAACACCTTTTACCAAATAACTTAGCATAATTTTTTTAAATAAAATAAATTATAAAGTTGTAACAGCACCCCTATGATTGCCTCTTGAATTTGAATGTGACCCAACCCAAGTGGGACACTATCATCACATCATGGGTTGATTGGGATGTTGGGTTGGTGACCACTTTTTTTTTTTTTTTTTTTTTTTTTAAAGTTAAAATAGTTAATAAAAATGAAATATGTTAAGATAAGATAAAATATTATAATTAAATTATAATAATTATTTTTTTTTACAATTATCAAATTATTTGTAAAAAAAATTAAAAAAAAAAACAACTATCATCCAATACATAATTTTTTTAACCAAATTAAAATAGTAAAAAAATTAAAAATCCAACTAACCAAATTCACAAAGCCCAGAAAACATGAACTTAGGGTGGGCCTAAGGTAGTGTCAACAAGCAGTGTGAGGAGCTAAATTATACTTTTTTTCACTTTTATAATTGAACTTCAATTTCCCATTGATATATGTAACTTTAAAGCCTTGTTATTTATTTATTTTTTGACTAAGAAAAGTTGTGTTTGAAAAATTGACTCTTTTTTTTTTTTTTGGTAGTTGATTTGATAATTGTGAAAAAAAAAATGAATTGATTAAAGATTAGATGTGACATTTTGTCTTATTAATTATTTTAGTCTATTGTATCTTTTAGCTCAACTTTCTTCCTAAAACCCTCTAAGCTAAACAATGTAATTCATAAATTTTAGGAGGAATTATAACAACAACAAAAAAATGTATAGTTTGATTTTTATGACAAAATATATTTTAAAATTTTAATTTTATCAATTTAAACCATAATATTTTGATTTATTTTGAATCTAAATGATTAATTTATTTTTGTTAAATAAAATTAACGAAAAATATATATATTTTGATCATTAAACTTAATAAGTAAATAAAATATCTAAAATACTATTTTCATTGAGTTTAATGATTAAAATATTATTTTTCATCAATTTTATTTAATAAAAATAAAAAATTATATAAATTAAAAACAAATCAAAACATTTAAATTTAAATTGATAAAATTTAAAATTTATTTTATTATAAGTGTTTGAGAGTTTTTTTTTTCCCCCTTAATCTCTCCTCACCTTAATTTTAGTTTGGATAAAGCTTGAGAGCTCGAAAATTTGTCTCCCCGAATCCCCCTAATGCCCAAAACGACGTCGTTTTGGGCATTAGGTTTTTTTCTTTTTTTTTCTGCCTTTTTCGAGCTCAAAACGCAGGGAAGAAGAAGAAGAAGAAGAAGAAGAAGCAGAAGCAGAGGCAGACACACACACACAAATGGCCCCGCATTAGGCCGAAGCGTCGGATCGTCATGACTCCGTAGTTAAATCGCCGCTCCGCCGATCGTCGTCCGCCCGTCGCCGTCTTCTTCTTCCCTTCTTCTTCTTCCCGTCTGCTTCTTCTTCTGATTGAACCAAAACGCCGAAACGGCGTCGTTTTGATTTCGGGGGATTAGGGGGGCCTTGGTTTCGAGTTATGTAGCACGACTGTTTTAGTTTTTAGTATGACCGTTCTCTTTTCTGCCGTTTGGCCGCATGTGACTTTTTTTAGTTGTATTTTTTTATTTTTTTTTTTGGTTATTTTAGTTTGTTTAGGTTAATTCTTTTAACTTTTGTAAAAAATAATAATAATTATTATAGTTTGAATGTGATATTTTATCTTATTAATCTTTTAATTTAATTTTTTTTTTTGTAACTAATTTAACCAAAAAGCTAATGCAAAATGAAAAAAAGTTAATATTACATTTGTTTGAGTACACGTGAAACAAATTAATCAAAATTTAACCAGAATAATTAAATTGTTAAATTTAAAATTATAAAAAAAAAATTTTAATAAAATTGTGTTAAAATTATAAAATTTATTGTATTCTTTCTAAATATTAGTGTAATTCACCCAAAGTTAAAAGTATAATTAAGGTAACTACATGTTTTAGTAAAAAAGTTAAAAATTCATTATAGGTTGTCATATAACTTTTTCTATTTTTATGCACATATTTTAATAAAAAGTCAAAAGGTACTAAAATAATTTGTTCCTAAACAAGGCCTAACTCAAAAAATAATGTAATAATAACAAAGGACCCAACTGTCATTACTGATAAAGAACACTTTTATTCCCGGAATATATACTTCACGAAAAATTCTATTTCTACACACTCTTTTGTCTCTGTGTATATAATTTCTCAATGCACATACTTATGTAATTAGTTTTATATTTTTGTTTTCAGTCAACACATCACATGTTCCAATTATATCATAAATTAACATCCTTATACACACACCACCTAAACTATTTGCTCCAAATGCAGACCCATTTTCTATTCCATCCACCTCGAAGACACAACATCAAACTCCATTAAAGAATACTCATGGTGACTCCATTAAAGACCCATTGCATTGTTGAAAGTGAGCATCTCCCTCCCATTTCATTTTTCGTCTATCTGCACTCTTTTGACAACTCTATTGAAGACCTACAACTCCATCTGTCTCTTATTTTTCATAAACTCTCGTCTTTTCCTAGAATATTCAATTTTGCTCATTTGGTACTGATTATCCGAATGAAAAAAGTTTATTTTACTTTGAACTTCCGAAACACGTAAAAAAAATTCAAAATTTTATTTCTGAAATAAATGTAAGAATATCTATAAAGTGGCCCATATGCCACATGTTTGTTTTATTTATTTATATTTTATATATATATATATATATATTTATTATATGTATTTAATTAGTTTAATGGTTAATAGGTAACTGATGTCTGTTTACTATCCCATATGGTAATTTCATAGGACCTTACAACTTCACTGATGGTGGGAAGTTATAAGGAGTTACACTTGGATATGGGTCAAAGCCTATCTATATATTTGTCTGTGATAGCCATCAAACACAGACGTTGTTTTGTGAATAGAATATGCTTGAAACTCTGTTCTTTCCACTTTTCTCATATGGTTCTGTAAAAGTATTCAGTGAGTGGGTTTTGTTTATACATTTAAGATTTGACCATTCAAGAACAAGATTCAAAGACTTGAATATCATGGCAGGAGGTATTCTTCTTTCTGAATTAATATTATTTTAATTCTCACAATTGGTATCAGAGTCTCCTTCTGTTTGTTGTTCAGCATTATTGTAATTTATGGAGGCCAAATCTTGTTAGATCATATTTTATTTTGTTTTTCGTTTATGCTATCCATATAATATAATGGCCTAATCACCAGCACACTACTGTGGCATAAGGAATCAGAGAACCAAAATTATTTTCAATTATTATTCTCAGTTTTGAGAATTCATGAAACTTGTTTATTTTAATTCTCTTTGTTAAAATTGATTCTGCAAGTGTGTAATGGTTTGGGGCATTTAGATTGGTTAATATCTATATGGGTATAAAGCATATCTTGCTGTGTAATTAAAAAAAAAAAACTACATCCTCTTATTTTGTATAAATTCTAGAAATTATCATGTTTTATTTGGTTTATTTTAAAAGGCATGAAAGACTTGAATTTATTTTTAGAATTTTCATAAAGAAATTTTAATATGCTGTTAAGGATGTTTTGTTTATTATAGTTGCATGTTTAAATAGTAAGCAAATTCAATTGAATTTCATACAATGAATTATAACATATTCTTTTAGTATTTATAATTTTTTAGATTCATTGGCATGTTATCTAAAATAATGTAATATTATATTACATGCATTAAGGTAATTATTTATGCATTGAAAATTCATGTGAAATAAGAGCATGTATACACTATGTGTTGAGCTTATGGAATTTATTTTGGTCCAATTTTAAAGAAAAATCTAGTATAAGATTGAATTACACATGTTTGGTCTTGAGATCTTTTATGTGATATTACTCTGATTATATGTATTATACATTATGTGCGTTAAAAGATTATATATTTGTTGTGACTATAAGGATTTGCTCACATTAATAAATTATGCCATATTTAAAAATTTTATTCTGTTTTAAGAGTAGTCACAGCATATTAAGACATAAAGATGTGATCCTCAGTATTTTGATCACATAAAGTTAAAAATTAATTTGGCATTTTTACATTGCAATTTTGTTTTATAAATAATTTCTTGGTCCCACATGAAAGAAATTATTTATGAAATTTAATTGGAATAAGATAATGGATTGGGTATTAAAGGGATTGAACACTCTAAATCCACAGGTATGAGTTTTTTTTTTTCTTTAAATATTTCGGAACCCATTAGTCTTATTATAAAGTAATAGCAAATCTAATGCACTTTAGTGACCTCTACCCACAGGAAGGTTTGGATTCGTTACTGAATTTGAAATTGGTTGATTCAGACTATAGTTATTGTTTCAAAGCATTAATAATGTTCTTGGTAATTGCAGTGATTTCTACCTCTATACTGTCTAATGAGTCTTCTTGTATTCCATTATTGAACGGTGATAATTTTTCAGATTGGAAGGACAAAATTCTTCTAACATTAGGGTGTATGGACCTCGATCTGGCACTCCGTGCGGATGAACCTCTTGAATCCATAAACGAGAGTTTCGCTGCAGAAAAGAGTGCTTATGATAAGCGGGAGCGATCCAATCGCTTAAACCTAATGCTCATAAAGTCACATATCAGCCAGAGCATTAGAGGCTCAATCCCACCATTTGATAAGGTCAAGAACTACATGAGGGTTATTGAAGAGCAATTTGTTAGTTCTGACAGAGCATTAGCAAGCACCCTAATGAACAAACTATCAGGAATGAAGCATAACAATTCTAGGAGTGTGCATGAATACATTATGGAAATAAAGGACATTGCAGCTCGTCTTAAGTCCTTAGAGATTGAGAAGAAAGGTAATCTCATATCTCTTGTGTGTTATGAATCTAATTTTGTTAATACTCATCAATATGATTGGTGGATTGATTCGAGTTCTACAATTCACATTGCTAATACCATGCAAGGTTTTCTTAGCCTAAGGAAACTGACGGGAAGTGAACAAGGCATCTATTCGGGCAATAGGATGCATTCGCATGTCGAAGCTGTTGGAACTTTCAGACTTGTTTTAAACAATGGCTTTGTTTTGGATCTTGAAAACACATTTTACATTCCATCTTTTTCAAAAAATTTAATTTCTGTTTCTAGACTAGTACCGTTTGGATTTGAATTTCAGTTTGTTGGTGCAAATTTTAGTTTGTTTAAAGACTCTGTTTTTGTAGGATTTGGTACTTTAATTAATGGTTTGTACAAATTAAATCTGAATCCTATTTTTGAACAAAATCTTTTAACCTTGCATAGTGATATTGGCATTAAGCGTAATATTGTTGATGAGTCATCCTCTATTCTTTGGCATAGGAGATTGGGATATATCTCCATTGAGAGAATAAAGAGGTTGGTTAACGATGAAGTCCTTCCGACTCTTGATTTTACCAAATTTGGTATTTGTGTAGACTGCATAAAGGGAAAGCAGACCAACAAGACCAGTGAAGGTGCCAAAAGGAGTGAGGAAATTCTTGGAATCATACACACTGGTATTTGTGGATCATTTACTCCACCTTGTCTGAATGGTCAAATATATTTTATCTCATTTATTGATGACTTCACACGATACATGTATCTCTACCTCTTGTTTGATAAAGCCGAGGCATTAGATGCCTTTAAAGTTTATAAAACAGAGGTTGAGAAACAAACAGAAAAGAAAATTAAAGTTGTGAGGTCAGACAGGAGTGGAGAATATTATGGGAGGTACACAGAATTGGGACAATTACTAGGTCCATTTGCTAAGTTCCTTAAGGAAGAAGACATTATTGCACAATATTCAATGCCTGGCACACCACAACAAAATGGTGTTGCTGAAAGAAGGAACCGAACAATTATGGACATGGTAAGGAGCATGCTTAGTTATTCTAATGTGCCTATAAATTTATGGAGTGAAGTTTTGAAAACCGTTGTGTATATCTTAAATAGGGTTCCATCCAAGGTTGTTCCCAAAACACCGGTTGAGTTATGGAAAGGATGAAAGCCAAGTTTAAGACATTTACACGTTTGGGGTTGTCCAGTTGAAGTGAATGTGTATAACCCATAGTTAAAGAAATTAGACCCCAGAACAGTTAGTGATTTTTTCATAGGCTATGTGAAAAACTCCAAGGGTGACAGATTTTATTGTCCTTCAAATTCATTTAGAATTGTTGAAGCCAAAAATGCTAAGTTTATTGAGGAAGTTGACCCTAGTGGGAGTTACCCTCAAAAGATAGAGTGGAAGGAGTCACGAGATCCAAATACAACACCCGTGAATATAGGTGAATTGGTTGTCTTTCAGGATAATCAACCTGATATCCTTGAAAATTAACAAATTCAAGAACTTCCACCACTATAGGAACAAGTCAACATAGAGCCTGTAGCTCAAGTCCCAATTGAGACTACAGAATTAAGGAGATCCTCACAAGCTAGAAAGCAAGGGCGGACCTAGGGCTAGACATAGGTGGCTATAGCCCAGCCCAAAATTTAAAAAATCTATAGAATTTTTTTTTCCCACCCAACCTCTCCTAGCCTAGCCCCAAATAAAGGCCAATAGTTTTTTTGTTTGTTTTTTAAATGGGCAGCCCAATAGCTACCCAATACTTACCCAAAAAAATAGATAGACAGACTAATAGGTTTGTATTTGTTTAAAGAATAAATCTTTAAAAACAATCCTCACATCTTTCAATAGATAGGAAGCAGCCCTCTGTTCGTCTTCTCCGTTGTCTCTAGTAGCCTACAGCAACTCCACTTTCCTAACATTTTTTGTAAATGTAATTAACCAATTATATTATTTCGTTGGTTGAGAATGGAATTGATTAACAATGGTTTTAAAATTTTGTCTTTGTGCAACAAATATTATATTACTTTTAGTTTTTTTATGATGCTACCTTGCTCAGTGTTCTATATTGCTCTTAGTTTTTTAACTTTGAAATATGTTAAAACTGTCATTCGCAATTCAACGGGGGATGAGTTTCTTCTTTGCTTGTCTCTCTACCTTGAATGAAACCTTACATTGAAAATTGATCTAGATTTTGTAATCGATGAATTCGAATATTTAGAGACTCGTCGAGTACAACTTAATTAGATTGTTTCTAATCAATAAATTTATATATTAATTTAGATTATATTATTAAATTCTCTTTTTTCTTATGTGGTTATACTTAAAATATATTGTATAATTTTACCTTAATATTAGCCCACCCCATTGACGAATCCTAGGTCCGCCCTTGCTAAAAAGTCAGCAATTTCTGGTGATTATTTTGTATACTTAATGGAGTCTGGTTTTGACATCGGACTTAAAGATGATCCTATTTCGTTTTCTAATGCCATGAATAGGGATGATTCTAAATTATGGTATGATGCCATGAAGGAAGAGTTGGAATCTATGGCTAAGAATCAAGTTTGGAAAATTGTTGAGTTGCCTAAAGGAGTTAAAGTTGTTGGCTGTAAATGGGTCTATAAGACCAAAAAAGACTCAAATGATAATGTCGAACAATATAAGGCCAGACTTGTAGCCAAGGGTTTTACTCAAAGAGAAGGCATCAATTATCATAATACATTTTCTCTAATTTCTAAGAAGGATTCATTTCTAATTATTATGGCATTAATAGTTCATTTTGATTTAGAGCTACATTAAATGGATGTGAAAACGGAATTTCTGAATGGGGATCTTGAGGAAGAAGTATACATGAAGCAACCTGAAGGTTTTTGTTCTGATAAAGATAGTCACTTTGTTTGCAAGCTCAAGAAATCCATATATGGACTAAAACAAGCTTCCCGACAGTGGTATTTAAAGTTCCACAATGTTATTAATTCATATGGTTTTATGGAGAATGTTGTGGACAACTGTATATACCTTAAGGTTAGTAGAAGCAAATACATTTTTCTAGTTCTATATGTGGATAGCATTTTACTTGCATCTAATGATTTGGGATTGTTGCATGATACTAAACAATTTCTTTCCCAAAATTTTGAAATGAAGGATATAGGTGAAGCTTCTTATGTCATTGGCATAGAGATTCACAGAGATAGGTTGAAAAGGACATTAGGAATGTCTCATAAAGCCTATATTGAAAGAGTTTTGGAGAAATTCAAGATGAATGATTGTACTCCTAGTCCATCGCCCATTTTAAAGAGTGACAAATTCAGTTTAAATCAATGTTCGAAAAATGATTTGGAAAAGGAACAAATGGTTAGCATTCCCTATGCGTTTTCCATAGGCAGTTTAATGCATGCTTTGGTTTGTACACAACCTGACATTGCATTTGTAGTTGGGATGCTTGGAAGATACCAAAGTAATCCAAGAATGGAACATTGGAAGGCTGCAAAGAAAATCATGAGGTATTTAAAGGTAACCAAGGACTACATGCTTACTTACAAGCATGTTGACTGTCTTGAGGCGGTTGGATATTCAGACTCGAATTTTGCGGGTTGTCAAGATTCCAGAAAATCCACTTTAAGATATGTCTATCAGCTAGCAGGCGGTGCTGTTTCATGGAAGAGCGCCAAAGAGGTGATAATTGCATCGTTAACAATGGAAGCAGAGTTTATAGTATGCTTTGAAACAACCTCACAGGCTATTTAGTTAAGGAATTTTATCACAGGGCTTCGAATTGTGGATTCAATTTCTAGGCCATTAAAGGTTTACTGTGATAATTCGGCTGCGGTTTTCTTCTCTAACAACAACAAAAGTGGTAGCCGAAGCAAGCATATTGACATAAAGTATCTTGTTGTTCGAGACCGTGTTAAGAAACAAGAATTCAATATTGAGCATATTAGTACCAATATGATGGTTGCAGATCCCATGACCAAAGGCCATTCTGTAAAGGTGTTTTCAAAACACATTGATGGCATGGGACTGATTGGTTAACTTAATAATTTTTCTAATTGTTGTTTTATTTTGTTTTGTCATGACATTTTGATTATTATTAGTGAACAGCATCATTTTGTACACCTAAAGTATTTGTGATGCTATGCAGTCCATTGAGACTATTGATCCATAGGTATCATTGGACTTAAAATAACTTATTAGAAGTTATTCATAAAGAATGACACCCATAAAGTTGAGAGTGTGATACAATGTAATACATGGAAGGAAATACTTAATTGATAGAGTATAATCGCCATGATTCTTGTATTATAACTCTAAGGTTTGGGTATTTTTATTTAATGGTCATAATCAGTTTGTTAGTTACCTGACAGTCAACAACGTGTGTTATATGTGCTAAGTGGGAGAACGTAAGAATATCCATAAAGTGACCCATATGCCACATGTTTGTTTTATATATTTATTTATTATATGTATTTAATTAGTTTAATGGTTAATGGGTAACTGACGTCTGTTCACTATCCATATGGTAGTTTCATGGGACCTTACAATTTCACTGATGGTGGGAAGTTATAAAGAGTTACACTTGGATATGGGTCAAAGCCTATCTATATATATGACTGTGATAGCCATCAAACACAGATGTCGTTTTGTGAATAGAATAGGCTTGAAACTCTATTCCTTCCATTTTTCTCATATTGTTTTGCAAAAGTGTTCAGTGAGTGGGTTTTGTTTATACATTTAAAATTTGACCATTCAACAACAAGATTCAAAGATTTGAACATCATGACATGAGGCATTCTTCTTTCTGAATTAATATTATTTTAATTCTCACAATAAATTCTTAAATTCGAAAGTTGAGTTCCTAATTTGGTTTCGGAACTTGATTTTCGAATAAAATCAATAATTTCGGCAGTTGATATCAAAAAAAAAAAAAAGTAGATTATGGTGGCTAAATTTTGGTATGAAAATGGTCATACTGGGTCTTAGATTCGAGTTTGTACACTACGTTCTTCCCCAATTGAACACTGATCAGTTCTCATTGTGTAGAGTAACTTTTTTTAGTTGATCCAAACACAAGAAAAAAAAGATGAAACAGTCTGTCTCAAATTTGCAAACAATTGAGGAAACTGTTGGATACTACAGTCTACAGGATCACGTGCTGATATGAAAGCTTGTGACTTTTTCATAGATTAATTGTTATGTTGGCTTTGAAACTTGTAAGCACGCGCACTAAAAATTTAATAATTGTTTCACTTGATTTAAATTAAGAAACAATGGAGGAAAGAAACAATGAAAAAATTATGGTTTAATTTTTTTTACTCAAAAGATGTGTATTAAAAAAAAAAAAATTAAATGTTGTGTACAGAGAAAATTTTGACTTAATATTATTGAGATGGTTTGGTTACATTCAACGAAGACCAACAGATGAAATAGTGAAGAGATGCAATGCTGTAACGGTAGATAAAAGTGTTAGGGTACGGGATAGGTCTACACTAACGTTGGCTAGCGTTATAAGTAGAGATATAGATCTACTTTATTTGACTAATAAAATGACCTTTGATAATGTCACGTGAAGAAGAAGAATTCATGTAGCCGATCCCATTTAATGGGACTTAAGGCTTGATTTGATTTGGTTTGGTTTGGTTTGGTTTATTATAAGTATGTTTTGATATCCATTAAGGTCGTTTTACTTTAGGATATAATTGATATTAAAATAATATTTCAGGAAAATTCTATTTTCACACAAATATTTATCATAGTGCACATAATTTCTCAATGTACACACTTATAAATTTGATTAGATATTATTTATTTAATTTCACATACCACATATTCCAATTATAACCATTAATTCAAATACTATGTCTACACTTTTCATCCAAACACACACCCAATTCAACTTCATCTACGAATCTGTATTTTTTTAATATCCATGGCCATAATTTTTCCCATCTTTGAAGTTTCAAGAATCGAAACCCCAAAATTTATGGATTCTAAGATCATAAGCTAAGAGCTTTCCATTTCTTTACCATCATCATCATGAAACTGGGCCAAATTAATTACAGTGATTTTGCTAGTATAAGATTGTTGATGTCCATAACCTACTATTCTATGGATACCAACATACCACAGTTTTAGATGAACAATGTCAATGTATTCACACTTTTTTAGCAGTAAAAGCAACCCAAAAAGTTCCAGAGAAGAGATGAAGAAAGTGAAAGGAAAATCTAAGTGAGAAAAAATGTACAACGATATTAACAAAACTTGTTTTCATGTTACGAAAAGATCACAATTCGATTTGGATTCGTTCGTTGCACCATTCCTTGAAAATGATGGATATTTCTGTAACATCCATAACCTACTGTCCTTTGGGGTTTGCTTGAATAATATGGTTTCGGCAAGTTAAGAATGAGTTGGTTAGGCATTATGGCCATTTACTTCAGGGTATTATTGTGATTAAAATGAAATTTCATTAAGTGCGTGTATTAAGATAAGTAGGCACGTGAAAATAAATTTTTTAATATTTTATTAAGTGTTTGTACTAAGGCGAGTAAGTGTATAGAAATAGAGACTGTCTTTGGTGCAATGCTCTAATCATAATTACACCTCTTCACGTGAATCCTCTATTTCAATGGCGTGCTCAAAAATTGATTCCATCACATATTTCAAAGCACACTTCTCTTTCGCGTTTGACAAAACTGCTTGCAAGCCAAAGCTCTCACTTTTTTTGTATATGCCCTCTCACCTTTAGGTCCTCCCCCGGATGTCCCCGAATGTTCGGCCGGTTGATCAAAATAATATATATTTTTTTTTTTGTAATTGTCAATTGGCATCCGTTATTTGAAAAATAAAAAAAAAAAAAAAAAAAATTATATTTATTTTTGATATTTTTAAATATAAAAAATATTTTTTTAAACTAAAATACAAATTATTTTTTTAATTAAATTTTAAAAAAAATTTGGCTATAAATTTTGAATAGAATTTTTAATAAAATTTTGAATTGTATGTTTATTTATAATGTATGAGTTTGTAAATTAAATTTTGAAAACTCTCTTCAAAAATTCATAATGAAACAATTTTTCTCATTTTATATGTTGCATTAAAAATTCAAAACTCAGTTCAATTTTTTTTTCAAAACACAAAACCAATTTTTTTTTTTTTTCAAATCATAATTGCAAAACTTCCACATTCAAAATATAACCCTATTCTCAAACCATAATTCAAAAATTTTACCAACCCTACCAGAATTTCCCACGCTGCACGTTCCATCAATTCCTCTAAACCAGTCATACAATCCAAAACGAAGAACAAGAAGAAGAGATCTAGAGAGAGAAATAAGGTTTTAGAGAGAGAACACATATATATAGAGAGAGAGGGTTACATCAAGTTCTGCTCAGATTTGGAACTTTCTCCGGCGAATCGCACTTCTTCCGGTTTTCCGGCCACGAAATCCAAGAGTCCTTCGGCGGCTTTTTCACCGGGAGCTTCGGCGGCAGGTGGCGAAGTCCGGCCGAAGAGTACGACGGCGAAGAGGAACATCGCTGTGGAGGCCAAAAGGGGCCAAAAGTAGGCGAGGACGCCGATGAAGCTGGGAGCCACATAGATGTTTATGAGAATGATGAGAGAGAAAGCTAGGGCAAGCAAGATGTAGAATTTGAACTTCAAAAGCTTCTCAGTGATCTCCATGGCAGAGCCTAGAGAGAGATTTTGATGAGCGTTTTGTCACTCTGTTGTTCAGAGATTCTCTAAGGGAAAATGATTTTGCTTTTAGGGTCTGAGAGGACTGTATGTAAATTTCCTTTGATTGGACTCTTTTTATCTTTTTATCCAAGTGCCCAAATGTTCGTTCCCCAAAGTACCCATTCTGATTGGTTTCGATTCCTTTTCAAAAAAATTTATTTTTTTATTTTTCATTTATTTATTGTTTTTATTTAATATTTTAAATAATTTTTAAAATTTTTAAACATATTTAACATAAAATATATTTAAAAAATATAATATTTTATAATTTTTTTAAAAAAAAATTCACTAAATACAAAAAATTTCATATATTTTTGTGTATTTATTAATTTTAAATTTTTTTTTTATAAATATTTTACTTTTTAAATATATCTAAGTAAAGTACATTTAAAAAGTAAAAAAATTACTTAAAATTTTAAAAATATTCACTAAAAATAAAAAATATGAAAAATAAAAAATTCAATTTCTAGAAAATTAAATTCAAAAAATTGAAACCAAACACACTGCATCCCTTTACTTTTTTTTTAGGGTTGGTTTGGCAAGGGCTTATTGGGCTTTTTTGGCTCAATGAGCCACAAAAGACAGAATAGGCTCATGAGCCACAACAGACAAAATATCTCATCTAACCCCATAATTATTACACTCTTTCCTTACAAAAAAGTCAAAAAAGCTAAAAAGTCAAAAGTTCTTCCCAAACCAAGCCCAGGCTTATATAGCCAAAAAATTCAAAAAGCCAAAAAGTCAAAAAGCCAGCCCACTTCCCAAACGGAGGCTTAATTTGCTCAAAAAAAAAATGAACAATAAATATATATATTTTTAAAAATTATTTAATACTTTAAAAAATATAATAAATAAAAAATTTATAATTATTAAATCTTATAAAATGAATTATGGGGAAAGCACTAATAAATCCTAAATTTGGGAATGTTAGTCCATTTAGTCCCGAATGTTTTTTGTTGGACTAATAGGTCCTATTTCTCTAAAAGCTTACTATAGGCCTTTTTATGTCAAACATTATTCGTCAAACATCAAACATAGCAACGTCAGAATTATTTATCAAGCATTAAATATTAGCAACGCTAGAATTATTCATCCAATGTCAAACATTATCAACGTCAGGATTATTCATTAAACATCAACCATTAAACATTAAGATTATTCATCAAACAACAAACATTATTCATCAAACATCAAACACAACCATTAAACATTCAAACATCAAACATTAGCAACGTCAAAATTATTCATCCAATATCAAACATTATCAACGTCAGGATTATTCATCAAACATCAACCATTAAACATTAAGATTATTCATCAAACAACAAACATTATTCATCAAACATCAAACACAACCATCAAACATCAAACACAACCATTAAACATTAGGATTATTCGTCAAACATCAAACATTATTCGTCAAACATCAAACATCAAATTTATTTAAATAACGATTAACATAACATCAAACATAAAAAATAACGAATAAATAATTTTTTCTGATCAAACATTATCATCATAACAAATTTTTTTTTGATCAAACATTATCGTAACAATTTTTTTGTTCAAACATCATCATAACATCAAAAACATCTTAGATCGAAACTCAGATCTGATTCGAAACACATCTCCAAAACCCACATCTCAGATCGGCTCAGTGAGAAATAGAGAGAGGGAGATGGGTTCGAAAATTTAGCAGAAGAGAACACACGAGGTTAGACCTCAATCAAGTCAATATTCCTCAGTTCAGATCTTCTGTTTGCAGTCGATTCAAAGGTACCAATTTCGAAACCCTAATTTTATGCCTCTGCAATTTCACGGTCGAATTCCCTCGTTTTCCTTCAATCTCATAGGTCAGTACGAACACTTTCTTCAAATCTACATCCAATTCACATTTTAGGGTTTCGTTGTTGTTTATCCGTCGAAACCCTAGTATTTTTTTCGGGGGGGGTTAATAAGCTTGGAAGTGGTGCTTTTGTAATAATTTGCGAGAATCTGTATTGGAGGAAGATTAAAAATGATAGAGTTGAGTGGTGTACATGGTAAGAGGCAAGGTCAATTTCGTGGAATCTTCAATGGGTTTTGTGCTTTGGTACTGATTTTCTTCTTTTATAACCGGGGAGATATATTAAGGAACCCAATCCTAAGGCAATCGTCAACACGTGGTTCCTATGGGGGTTCAAGTCATTCAATTGTATTTCACCGGCGGCGAGTGGTTGAAATTGGTGTTAATTCATCAAATTTCATTGATGGGTCTGATCTTCATAGTAATAATAGTGGTTTGTCCGAATGTATTGAATTTTGTGCTGGATTATTCAACCACGTGAATTTTGCGAGCCGTCGTGAGTTCTTGAAAGCACACCCCCAGTCCTGTTACGATGTTATTTTTGATGATGTTGTGATGTTTTAGGATGTTGTTTTGATGATGTTTTACGATGTACTTGATGATGTTGATGTTTTTATGATGTTAATTTTTTATGATATTGTTTAGTGATGTTGGTGATGTAGTTGATGTTTGTTGATGGTGATGATGTAGTTGATGTTCGGAAAGGAGGAAAATCATAAACAGGACTAAATGGTTTAATAAAAAACATTCAGGACTAACTAGAGTAACATTTATCAAAGTGGGATTTATGAGTAATTTCTCCATGAATTATTTAGATCATTGAAATAATATTTGATAGACTTTACGAGTCTTTCAAATTTTTTTTATGTTAAGATGTGAATATAAAAAAAAATCCAACTCATTTTGATAAACGTATGTTCTCAAAATATATGAGTTTATTATGCCCTAATAGTTTACAGGATTTTAGTATAATTTATCCTAAAAGGAAAAAATTACAGAATAAGAAGCTATAAATAATTTTTGTATTAATTTTATATTCACTAGATAAAAAAATAATAAATTTTATGTGTATATAAATATTAATGTACCTACTTAATAATTGAAGGGATTTGAGCATCTTCAACAATAATTTATATTTTTTTAAAAAAGAAATGTGGATTTTTGACACCAAACTTTCAACTAACTTTTATCCCAACACTACATATTCTTTCTCATTTTCTCATTTATATCATTATCCCTATGTTTGGAAAGTTGGTTTTGGAGTTTTTTTAAGTTAAAATAATCACAAAAAACAAAATAAACTTTTTTACTTAATAAGATAAAATATTACATTTAACTCATAATCATTGCATTCTTTTTTTCACAAAAAAAATTAAAAAAGCCAAAAGTCCTTCTCAAACCAGACTTTTTAACCCCAAGATAAAATAGCCAAAAAAATTAAAAAGTTAAAAAGTCAACCCACTTCCCAAACGAAGCCTATATTATTTTTATGATTTTTTAAAACTTTTCTAATCCTCGAAATGAACCATAAAAAAATTTGAGCATCTTCAACAATAACTTATATTTTTTTAAAAAAAATGTGGATTTGACACCAAATTTTCAACTAACGTTTATCCCAACACTGCATATTCTCTCTCATTTTCTCATTTTCTCATTTTCATCATTATATTGTTTTTATGATTTTTTTAAAACTTTTCTAATCCTGAAAATGAACCATAAAAAGATGATAAAGATGAAATCTTATAAACAATGATAAAAGAATCCATATTTACCGGATTGATTTAAATTTTTTTTATAATAATATATAAAAAAAAAAAATTTACAAAATCAACAATTTAAATCATTAAAGTCAAACCCGTAGTAGTAGACTCCATGGAACCAGGAATAAAGCTTCAGACCCCCAGTGAGGGTGCTGGGGATCTGTCGTGATTGGTGGAAAAATTATTTTTTTTTATTATTATTTTTTTATTTTTTTATTTTGAGCTAATGACAAGCTGACACGTCACTGGGGGTCGCCTCCACTGAGGGTCGGAAGCATTGCTCATGGAACCAGATAACACCCTTCAATCTAAATTCTAGACAGGAGATTAGCCTAGTTCTTTTTGACCTCAAATTGGGGCAAAACCCTCCTCCACCTATAGGAAGACGACTGCAATTTGCAACTCAGCCTAACAAATGAGATATAAAACACACCCAATGAAGGAACAACAGTGTTATAAATATATTTGGGGCTCAATATGGGGACTACAACACATTCTCTCTTTTCTTTTTTATAGTCGCAATACAAATTACAAATCCTCATTTGCTGCAAATTCATAAATTTCATCAGTTTTTCTGCATCCAGAACAACATCATGAAGGGCTTATCCATATCCAAGCCTGCTCTTTATCAAAAGATACTTTGAGCCACCAAACTTGCAGCAAAACCTACTCATCTAAGGCCATAATAATGCATGTATAAGCACAAGTTGCTCAGAATTGGTTATGAAAGTGATTTAGAGTTTTTCAAATTAAAAGCATCCAATGTGATTGAAAATATAGTCATCACAATATTTTTCACAATTAAGTCAAATTGGGACAGACTTATCCGATGCCTAAAACACTGCTCTATGTCAATGCCAAACGCCAACACAGAAAAGCAAACAATTTTTAAATTCATAAATATAACATCTGCAATACTAGCTTCTTCAATAGGTCCAAGTCTTAACACAACATTATTCTCAAAATGCATAACTACATATAAATATATATATATATATGTGGTCACAGTCAAGTACCCGGAATCAAAGCTCTCACAGAAAATTAACTCAAGCTATCGGACTGAACCCACCACAATTACTGAGGATACCGCCTCTCAAAATGAGACTCGTGGCAGTGTGGATCTAGCCAATCCCTGGGGGAACCCTTTGACATATTGTTGGGTACTTTTCCACCACCACCACCACCACCACCAACAAGCTCATGCAGATTCTCCAACCTATTCTCCCGCCCAGTCCCGCTGACTCTCCGATCTGCTTCCTTTAGTTTCTGCTTGAACCGCTGCTTACGGCCAGAAGAAGAGTTCGTCTCTTGTTGTTTTGATTGTGGAGGAGCTCCGTGGGGTCCCAGGTATATTTTCTCTTCCTTTTTAGCCTGCCCAAGTAAAGTAAAGAAGTGCATTCCGTTCACAAGTAAGCAAGCATATGCAGCCTTCTTTTGTTGGGAACAATTAAAAAGCCAAATTTTTTTCCAAACTTGATGTCTTTCGTGATTTTTTTTTAGATTTGTGTCAAAAAATTTACTTTTTAGGTCAATCAAATCTAGAATGATCTAAAAAAAAAAAAGGAGTAAACTTTTTCGGCTTTTTTTTTCTTCTTCTTTAGTTGACTTTTAAAAAAATATATATTTTTAGTTTACTTTTCAAATCCATCTAGGCTAGTAATAATAAAACATAAAAGTACGAAGCTTTTTGAATTTTTTTTTAAAAAAAGTTCACTAAAGATGAAAAACAAAAAACAACAAAGAACAAAAAAAACAATTGCCAAGCCCCACAAAAATAAACTATTGCAACTCACCTTAGGGGAAGAAGGTTTGGAGTCTAGTTCTGGAGCATCGCTTTTACTAGAATCAGGATCTCCAATACCCAAGCTTGGAATCACAAATCCATCAGTGTCTAAATGCAAAACATCAGAGGCCATAAAAAATTAGGTTGCGTTTGGTAGAGTTTTGTAACTATGATTTGAGAGTATGAATTGTATTTTGAGTTTGTGAAGTTTAGAATTATGATTTGAGTGTTGAAAATTTGTTTGGTAAAAGAGTTTTAAAAGTAGTTTTGAAAAAAGTTTTGAATTAAGTGAGAAATTTTTGATGTGACATTTGATATTTGATACAAAAACTTACAATTCATAACTAAACATACAACTCAAAATTATTTTAAAGCACATAAAAAATTTTAAAAAATTCAAAAAATATTTTTTTCGAATATATAAAAATTAACATATCAATTGCAAAAACAAAAAAAAAAAAATTCACTGTTCCGGTCAACCGGCTGGATGACCGGTTAGACCAAATTTCGAAAAAAAAAAATTGAAAATCGCGCTCTGTTTGACAGAGTTTTCTGCAGAGTTGTGAAAAATTAATTCCACAACTCTATCCAAACACCATATGCGAACTCCATCGTAGAAAACGATTTTTAGAATCGTTCCAAACAGAGCCTTAGTATGTCCACATACACTTCTTACAATTTTTTTAAATACTATGCCAATGACAGGAAATTTGATCTTATGAATGATTGTGATAGGTCAAATGCAAAAGGGGGCCAGGTTGGATGAAAAGAAAAAAATGAAAACAGATAACTGCCTCCTAATTACTACAAAATTAATTAGCCTCGTTAAATTGCACCAAAACATTCCAAACATCAACTCTCACATGACTCATATATTATGGTGTTTACAACTAATCAATTATTTGTGATCTCCAAACTACAAAAAATTTGTTAGAGATTGTTTGCATGGTAGCCAATCAATATGGTCAAGCCATCTTAGGAAGGAAAGCTTCAAAGAAGTTAAGTGATGGTCGAAACACACTTGCACTAAACTAGCTTTTTGTGTGTGTCATTGATTCCAATCTCCCATTCCACACACACACAGCCGCTTGATCCTCGGGGTTTACACTCCTAGAGTGGGCCCAAAGGGCTCTTCCTAGGGCACACTTCCCGATTATCAAAAAAGAAAAAAGAGAGAACTTAATAATTTCCAATTATTATTATTAGCTCTGGGAATTGTCTTGTTATTCTTTTATGTGTTTTATCTTGGTCTAAATTGTTAGGAAGGGAGTCCATACAAAGCCCTCAAAGAAAATGATAAATTGTAAGAGTAAGGGTGTATGTGTTTTAAGGTTCGTTTGGGAAGTGGGTTGGCTTTTTAGTCATTTTGGCTATTTTAGCCTGGGGCTAAAAAGTCTCGTTTGGGAAGGATTTTTGGCTTTTTTGGCTTTTTTTGTGAGAGAAAGAATGAAATAATTATAGGTTGGATGTAATATTTTGTCTTATTGGATTAAAAAGCCTATTTTGTTTTTTGTGACTAAAATAGTCAAAAAAGCCCCAAACTTGGCTTCCCAAACAAAGCCTTACTATGACTCATCACTAAAGGGCCATTCCTTCTCTCCCTTCTTCCCATCTACAAAATCTGCCAAATCTCAATAAGTTAAGAATTCTTTTCAGCCATTAAAATTCCCAATGCCGATCATTCATTCCTTGAGTCTTATTAAAGTGTAGGTGTTTATTTGCATTCCTGTGTGTGAGCAAGTTGGAATGATTCAATCATCAAAAGAATTTAGCACAATATCAGTTCTAGGTACATTAGAATATAGAGATTGCTAAATGATTATTTTATTAATCACGGAGAGAAGAAACAAGGTTGCACCCAATACACATTTAGACATACATATATGCACAAGCATGCCCGCACACACATACACAAACTTGCAGGTGTCTTGTTTATTGGTTGCCAATCTTTTCCCCCATCAAATGCACTAAAAAATTTTAGATACACAAGGGAGATGATAAAAGCAAGCAAAAGGCCTCATAACCAGTCAATAGAAACAAAACGTTTATCTGCCCGTAAACAATATACTTTAATCACACACAGAGCATTCTAGAGACGATATGAACAAAGCAGTCATTCCATTTTCAAACCAGAGCACTATAGCAGAGTAGAGATTGATAATGAATATGTACTATTCTGAACAACACAAAATCAAATTTTGAATCTAAGATTTGTTGAGGGAAAAGAAAGAAGGAAAATAAAGTAGAATTACTTCTTTTTTTTTCCCCTTAAAAGAAATTTTTAATTCAGTTTCTTCACAATTTCTTAACCCAAACAAACAAAAGCAAATAATTTTAGCTTCTCTCCTTTGTTTTCCTTTCTCTCTCAACAAATCCTAGAACCAGATATGAAAACAATTGGTACAGTATGATGGGTTTGAGATTCAATCCTACGGAACCCTAAACAGAAAAATATATGAAATTGGGCATAAATTCAAAAGATTCAAAATTGAAAGGTAAAGTGAAACTTTCTAGGAAACCAAACAGAGGGAGATGAAGGAGAAGAGAGAAAATGGCTTACCCCACTCATCATCTTCTTCTTGGAGGGAAGGAGTGGCGTGCACTGAAGAAGGATCCATGGAATACAGATGATGATCATGGATTTGGATTAGCCACAGGGCGCTAAAAGCCCACTACTCGGACGAGTCTCTCTCTCTCTCCACCCAATGCGATATGCCAAAATGGATTGATGAATCGAACAATCGAAACAACAAAAATATCACAACTTTAATTCCCAATCTGGAAACAACTGATCTGGAAAGGTACGCAGTGCAAAAACCCTAATCCTAGAAACGACTGATGTGCAATAACACTGTTGTGTAGCTTAAATGACCAAATTACCCCTGCTAATTCGTAGGAAATTGTAAAAGAGCCCCAGTTGGGAGCTCGAAACCCCCGGTCCCGAATCCCCCGAAATTGCCATTTCAAGGCAAAAAAAAAAAAAAAAACAAGGCAAAAACAAACAAAAAAAAAAAAACAGAATTTACCAAATATAGAAATTAAGGGCATTGTGTGCACAATTTTTGTGTGCACCAATCATTTTTCAATTGTAAAACGAGCCGATCAATTAAGTTTAGGTTTGGGAAATTCTATTTCCACCAAACTTATCAATTCAGTCAACACACTTAATGAAAAATTAAATTAATGACAATTATATCTAAATTAAAAATTATTATAATAGATATTGATTAACCCTCTTAATATTATATATACAAATTCACTCCTTTGTTTGAAGAAGGGTTGTCCACTCTGTTTTTTTAAATTTACAGGGCAGTTATGGTGGAGAGCAATCTTATGCACAGGTTGCCTCGTCGCCGCCCCCATTTTTTTGTGGGTCTCCGCCGAGTAGAGTATCTAACCCATTAATTCAAGATGATCGCTTTGGGGATGAAAGGTTCACGCCCGTCTCGCCACGGTCGATTCCTATTCCCTTCGGGTTGTCGTCGTCCCCTGCCTCATCCTCCCGAAAAGATGCATGTGTTCGAGCAAATTTTGGGAACAACCTGGCAGTGAGAATTGAGGGGTTTGATTGCTTGGATACGGATAGACGTAATTGCAGTATCCTTGCCCTTGCTTAACAAACCCAAATCTCAACATGAAAAAATAGAGTACATATAGGGAAAAAAACTGAAGCTAAAAAGCAAAAATATGAACCAAATGGTGGCTAGGTTTGAAGAAGGGTTGTCCACTCATTTGTTTCCATGGACTTTTTATTCAGTAACCCGAATGTGGGAGGGCAAGTTCTGCACCTTGAGACTCAGTTCGAGTTCTACCTTGAGGTTAATTCAGAAGAAATTTGCCCTGATTTCAATCTAGAAATCTACATTGAGTTCTGCCCTGAGGTCAGTCTAGAGATTTGTTCTGACTTGGCCATAAGGATAGAATTGAATTCAATCCTGAAGATTCAGAAATCAAGCTTGAATTCAACTTTGATGTTGAAACCGATGACGAGTTTGAGCCAAAAATCTACTCGGAGTTCTACCATGTGGACATGATTGAATTCAATCCTGGAATCTTAGAAATTGATTCAGGAATCATCACTGAATTCAACTATGATGGTGAAGCTAATAATGAATTCGCGCCTGAAATCGAAGGAGAAATTAAAGTGTGTGAGTGAAGGATTTATTTGTAATTTTAAGGATGTGGATTGAGATAATTATTTAATAATTAAATTAATAGAGATGTATATTGAGAAAAGATTTGTCCTGAGTTTATTAAGGTAGTGGAAATAGAATTTCCCTTTAGGTTTGGCATCTCTTAAAAAAATCGAAAAGTCAAAAAGTTATTATCCTATTTAAATATATCATCTTATTTAAGGGCTAGTTTGACATAACCTAAATAAGTCAAAAAGTCAAAAAGTCACTATCTTATTTAAGTCACATCATCTTATTTAAATCACATCACCTCTCTAACACATCACATCAAACCCAATCCAAACCCAACTCAAACCCACCAATAAATCAAAAAGTGCACTTTTTTAGGACATCCCAAACCAATCCTAAGTCTTATCATCTCTTTACCACATCACTTCAAACTCAATTCATATTTTATAAAAAGTCACAAAGTACACTTATTTAGAATATTCCAAACAACCCATTAAATGTTTAAACTTAGGTTTAAAAGTTTTAACCAACTTAAAATTTTGTTTAAAATTAATTTGTTAAATTTTTAAGTCGATCTCAAATAAATTTCTCCTGAATCCAACTTGAGTAGCTTGATATTTTTGTATAATTTAAAAATTAACTAATCGAGTTGGTTAATAAATTGATTGTTTAGTTTTGTTCGAAAACTTTAACAATTTCTAAATAATATTCAGAATTGACTTATTTACTTAACGAATTAAATTTGAATAAGTTTTTAATGGGACAAATATAAATTGAGATTGTGCGGTTTAACGACACCCTAGATGTGAAGGGTAATTTAGTCAATTAATAGGTGATGGATTTGAATGGGAAAGTTTGGAAAGTCTCTATTTACACACCACATTTCATCTTAAGGCACACCACTACTCAAAACACACCTTTAGTAATTTGATAAATTGAAAATTTGCTCAATATATACCACAATCTTCCATTTTTACCCTTACTCACACACTCCACTCATATCTTCCATCTTCACCCTTACATTGGTCTGTCAAACATTAATGTTTTGTCTGGAGTGTTTTTGTCGAACAAATTCAATATGCTCGACATTTTAGTGTCGAACTTAAGTTATCTATTTGGACTTGGTCTATCGAACAATTTCAATAAGTTCGAAATGTGAGTGTCGAACAAAATTGAATCGCGACTATTGGATCTCACAGTTCAAAATTTAAAGTAGTTTAAGAGAAGATGGCCTTAGTGACTTCAGAATCTACAATATGCTAACAGGCTTATAAAGGCCCATTCACACTATCAGCTCCTGATGGTACAAGAGTTGTAAGCCAAGCAAAGTTCGACACTATAAAATCAAACATATATAATTTGTTCGGTTGTAGATAGTCGAACATGGATATATTGTTCGACTCTAGATAACCAAATAAATACAAACAGTCTACTACTCAGCAAGTAAACAAAAACAAAATAAAAAATAAAAAAACTAACATTTTATTTACTCCATTGTTCCAAACCAATATTGCCAGATGCATCCATTGTTCGGTCTAATCAAAATCTTCAATAGTACATATATTTTTAGTTATTTCTTTAAGGGTTTTTGATTTTCTTGGTTGTTTCTTTAAAGGTTTTTGATTTTTGTCTTAGGGTTTTTAGATTCTTCAGAGAGAAGATACGTAAATAATGTTTGAGATACTTGATGTGTATTGTATTCATTATAGTCCTTTATGATAATTTTACAAAAGGTGTGTATCATAGTCTTTTGTCCTTTGTGGTCATTTTACATAAGGTTAATATTGTTATAAAAATTAAACAAATTAATGGTGTACCTTGAGATGAAATGTGGTGTGTAAATAGAGGCTCCCAAAAGTTTGTGCATTGGTTGATGAGTGGTGTGCATGAGATAAAAATCATAAGTGGGGGCCACTAATGGGCACCTGTCATTTTAATGTGGATCTTATATTAGCGGTGGAAACAATAATGATAGAGACCCCTCAAAAAATACAATCCCCACAACCTCCAAAATGATCTAAACCATTCATGTTACTGTCAGATATAACTCTTCAAAACAATTCAAACACATCAATGGTCAATATTTCATTAGGGGTCATGGGGGTCCTCTTTGCGGAGGTCCCAAACTTTTTCCGCGGTGGAAAATGGGTCTGTGGCAAAAAGTTTATTCCTCTTGATTGGAGAGGTATTTATAAATTTGTCCCCTTTTTAAAATTACAAAAAAAATAAAATAAAATAAAAATTTGAATATTTGATCTTGATAATAAATTAAATTATAATTTTTTAATTATTTTAATTTAAAATCTTAATTTAAAAAAAATATATATATATATATATATATATTATTCATTAATTACAATTAACAAAACATGAGCAATTTAAATAATTTAATAATTTTTTATTAGTGGCGTTAGTGTTATGAAGTAGGGATAGAATAAAAAGTGTGATAATAAGTTGAGGAAGAGAAGGAGTAGTATTTTTTTTATAAAAAAAAAAGACTAATCTGTGGGAGTATCATAACTTCCTCAAACCCTAACCTTAGTGTAGCGGGTTGATAATCAGATTTAACTTAACCCAAATTAAGAGATTCTCCATTGGGGTAATAATAGGCTCCACATCCACTTCACAATAAAAGTCTTAGGGCTTTGTGATATGAGTACAATACAATCTTTTGCACCTTCCAAGTATCGATCCTAGACATCTTGTTTGGAAGGATAAGAAAGCTCTACTGGACCACTACCCCCCAGTTGTAAGAAGAAGTAGTATTGGACTAGGAAATTGATGAAGGGATGATGGTGGATTGGAAAACATGAGGAATGGTGATAGATGAAGGTAAGAGTAAAAGTTAACTATCAATAGTAATGAAGGAATTGTTGAAAGTGCTGCCAATTCTCTCTCTAGATAGGTGATATGACGATTAGAGAAACCCAGTGCTTCCGTGGAAGCTCCAATGAAGAGATTGATCTTCTTATTTGTAGCAACAAGAAAATTAAGGGTACGATAAGAGTTAAAGATGAGAGTATGGAAGAAAGCCCCGTGTCTGAGACGGGAGGGGAACTTCCTCTCCAAGATTGAGTACTAGATCAAAGGATGGTGTAGACATCCCATTTTTGACCACCCATAAGACTTAGGTGCTTGGTCCAACGCACTCGATGATGAAAACTACATTGTGTGATTCAAGTTCTCAGCGAGGGAACCCAAGGCTGAGTCCCGTATTCATCCCAAAACCTTCTTACTTGCCTTATTCTTACCTCAGAGGTTCTTTTTTTAACATTGTGCTACCTTACACTGACCTTGAAACAGGGAAATGAGGCAGCATTTTAGGGCCCGGGCGTGCCCCATTGAGAGCCGACCGTGGCTATTTGGTCCCGGTCGTGCTTTGCTAGTGATACACACTGTTCTGGGCAAGAGCCCGCCAACTGTCTTTTTTTGAAGATATTTTCAATTTTTTTTGCTCAAATTCTATAAAAACGAGGTTATACCTCTATTTAAAGGGCTGAAAAATTTCAGAATAGCATATACACACAAGAGAGAGCTCATTCTTCCTATACAAGTCACCTTTGAGTTAATCTATCTCTCTGGATCAATATCCATACACCATACATCACCTTAGATCATAACCTTAGAGCTTTGGTTTAGGCTTGGGCATCACAATTCAGGCTTGAGAGTATACTTGAACCAAGTTTGTGTTACAAACAAGGGCTTACTTCTTTGAGAGGTATAAGCTTACCACCTTCTCTTTTACTTCTTGTTATATCTCTTGCTATCTACTTCTTGTGTTTTTATGATGTCTTGAATCCATTTCAAGTGTTTAAACTTGGGCTTGGATAGCTACTAAAGGATAGAGAAGGTTAACACATTCTCTTGTACCTTGTTTCATAGCTCAAGCCCTTATTTTTATATTCTTTTCTTTGCCTTTTAAACTGATTTTTAGAGCTTGGAAAAGGCTAAAAAAACATGGTTTGAGGTCTCAAAATATGGAGAGGTTAGCCACCTCTCCTTACTTTTGTTTACTAGCTTTGCTTTACCTGATTCTTTCTTACCTTTTTATGCTCTCTAACATGATTTTTGGTCATTGTTTTTAGTATATTAGGGGCTGTTTTAGGGCTGTTGCAATTTATTTAATTATTATATGCTTGAATATCAAAGCTTGTTGCATTGTAAGTCTTCACATCTAGCTTGTTATGTTGTGTTATACATGCTTTGATAGCATTTCCATGGTTAATCAAGAATCAATCTCGCAATCATGTTTGCAATCTCTCCCTTTCTTCTTTTCTTCTTGTTTAAGAGTTATTTCAACCGGTTGATGATTATTCGAAATATGAGCTAGAGATCTATGCTCAATGGCTTAATCTTTACGGAGGTTCATCGTCAAAGGCATGGTCTCTCCTTCATATTTAAGAGTACCTCTCACTTGACATTCTTCTCATTTAGTGGACTTAATCATCGTCTTGGACAAATGGATTAAAGAATGGACAAGACTAATGAAATTGGCTTAAAATTGGATCAACCTACGTAAAGAAAATGAATAAGGTCGCTTGGGCTCGGCCAGACGTTATGCTAAGTCTATGGTGTCAAGAGTCATCACACGTCAATTCACGGTGTTTTGACGACCCTTGAAGCGTCTTTACTTCCCCTTTTGAGCTCACTCTATGATAAAGGGGAGGGGTTGGTGTTGTTCATTGCATTTATTAATTTTTGTCCAAATCATGGCCGAAATCATCAAGCAAGCAACTTGCTCATTGATGGTTTTGGAAATGACTTTGTCCTTCTCTTGAGGCTTTCCATGACAGAGAAGTGTGAAAAGGACAAATAGGGCTCAGAAAATTCTGTCTACACTCTTTTCACCTCAGAGCACAAAAATACAGTTTTGTATGAAATTAGGGCACGGCCGGCCCTATTTGGGCCCGGCTGGGCTTTATTGGGATCCGACCAGCGCCCAATATTTGGCAAATAAAGTGTTTTCTGAAGCGATAGGCGATGGTGAAAGTGAAAGCAGGGCAAATTCAAGGAAGCGGAACAAAGTTGCTTTTGAAAACTGTCACATGCATGCCATCCTTGTGCTTCTTGGTTCTATCAGATGTTGTAAATTAATGCTCTCATTATCGTTGTAATTAAATATAATTATCATTACTGTAATGATTATGAATGTTCATTGTTAATTAACTTAGATAGTTAGTTTTATTGTTCATCCTTGTTGGAATAAATTAGGTAGCTAGCTTATTACTTATTATCAGTCTTTGTTGTAGTAGCTTGGCTAAATTTGTTATTTATTCATTAATGCGGTTTGGTAATAGTTAGTTTAATTCGAACACTTGGACATTCTTTCGAACCCTCTTACATGAGGGCAAAATATGTAATAATGTTGTATGTCTTCCAACCCCCATTTCTTTCTCCCTTTTATTTACCCACTTATGATGGTAGAATAGAGCATCATGTTTAATTAGCACTCTCATGCTCATATACACTTGTTTCATGAAACATTCAGGTTCTGCTCATCATATAAACCAATGTCAAAATGTCAATTTCATTGCTTGAATACATGATTTATCACATGTTTTGAATTGGATCACATACCATGCTCATAGCTGAGCCTATAAAATTGCATAAATGTGTGCGTTGCATTAGTCATATTGCATCAGTCATATTGCATCATTTAGAAATATGCATTATTTTGCTTTATTTGGCTTGCCATTGGAGTACTAAGTGAGCACTTATTGTTTTAGCATACAACATAAGTGTGTTTATGTTACCATGTCGAGCATGTTTTCTATGAGGCTAATTGCTTAAGTGATATAACTCTTTGAATGCCTGTGGATGAAGGCTAATTGTTTAAATTGGAATAAGTGACAAGTATTGGAAAACAATTTTTCAAACAAACACAAAAATCAAATGTTCTAATTTTTGCAAATTAGTATATACTTGTGTACGTCACATAGTAAAATAGCCTAACAAATCGGAACAAGAGCATATAATGTAAATAAAAATCAAATCATGATTAGTAAAGGCCGATCTTTGATCGGGCGAGTAGGGTGTTCAATTCATGACCTTCCTTTCTCGTATCTAAGTTCCCGAGCCGAGACACTTTGGTGATGACAGATAAGTGGCCTTTGGCATGAGTCTCGGGTTTCTTAATCTTTTCAAAAATATTTAGGTGGCGACTCTGTAATCTGACAAAGCAGTCAATTTTTTTGCTTTGATTCAAACATCGATTTTCCAAAAAGAATTGCCGAATTTAGATTCTTTTTATGTTTTCACTGTTTCACATTACACTTTTGAAATCAGATTCAGAACCATGGGAGTTCGAATTGTGGGGTTAATCATATTCGAAAGGAGCATGAAAAACAAGCCATAAATGGCTAAATTTTCCGAAACCCTAGCTTTTGTAAATGTGCAATTAGGGCCATCCGAGGGAATCGCACAGGGACAAATTACTAGTAATCCATCTGCGATAGCGGTAGAGGTAAACACAAGATCCTTCAAACAAGCTTTGCTTCACTCGCGATTCAATGAAAATATGAACGAAAAGAACTTCGAATGTAAAGTGGACAATCCCATATTTGAAGATGAGGAGGAAGAAATGGATGAGTTGGGAGTGGAAGAATCGAACTCTAACAAAGAGTTCAAGGGTGTCCCAAGAGTTAGGTTACCCTTGGGGTTACTTTGAAAAGTAAGGAAACCATGGGGAAAATGGCTCATCGTGAGGCTGCTAGGGAAAAATATAGGATACAAACTATTCACTCTTAAGGTGAAAAAATTGTGGGGTTTGCAGGGTGATTTTGGAGCCTTGGATATAGACCATGGATTTTTTATTTTTAAATTTGACATGCTAGAAGACTACACTAAAGTTTTTGCAGGTGGACCTTGGATTGTTATGGACCATTACGTAACAGTAAGGAAATGGCAGCCATATTTTAAACCAGATAAAGCTAAGGAAGATACAACTACAATTTGGGTGAGATTTCCTAATCTTCCTATAGAGTATTATAATCAGAGGGTGCTATTCCACATAACAAAAGTTCTTGATGTTCCACTGAAGGTAAATATCAACACAACAATGGCAGTAAGGGGAAAGTACGCGAAAGTTTGTATGGAAATGGACCTACGAAAATCACTGATCTCTCACTTCTCCATTGGTAAGTATAAATATAGAATAGAATATGAACATATTCACTCATTCTATTTTTTGTGTGGCAGGATTGGTACTGAGGAAATTAGTTGATAAACCAAAGACCTTGGAGAAGACAACACTAAATGAGATCGTTGTGACAGAAGAAAACCAGATAGGACCAGGCCCATCAAACATAACAGGCCTAGGGAAGAAACTAACAAAACAGAGGAAGAAAGCCCAGGATTCGGCCCATGGACAAAAGCTCCCAGCAGAAGGCGAAGTGTTAATAATGGTAAGGCCCAAAAGGCTATCATTGGCCAACAATCCAATAAATTTGAAGTTCTTTAGAAAGAACAAAGTCAGTCTGAAAGCCAAGCAGCTCAGTTAAGGCAGGAGATACAAGGCCTAAGTCCAAGTCGAAATGAAAATAACTTTAGATATAAGGCAAGGGCTTAAGATCCAAAAGAAAGAAGGCTCCAAAATGGAGTAGGTAACACTTCAACAAAGGATAAAACCAAAGAGAAAATCTAGAGAGGAAAGAAACTAGTGAATGAAAGTTTTTCAAAGACTGAGAGTGTTATCAGAAAGTTGTGAGTTCTTAGATGCCAGAGCCAGAAACATCCCATCTCCTTACATCCCCCAATTACCCTATTCATACCCCTACATTTAAACCTAACTCCACATCCATCACCCACACCAGTATTAACCCTGGCCCTGAAGTTATTCCTACTCCAACATCTCAAAACAAGACTGTCACTCGTGAACCACCTGATAAGGATGGAGAAGATAGAGGCCAACAACCTAGTAGAGATAGAGCACCACCAAGTAGCTCACCACAGAGCTATGATCCTACTAGCACCAAAGAGAGAAGCTTGTCACCACATCGATTTAATATGGTGGATAGAAGAGGCGGAGCTAGTCCTCAAGCCATGGTGGAAGACAGAAGCCAGCCAATGGAGCCACTTCATAATGGTAACTTCACTTAAATCTATGGAGGAAAGCCATAGTAGGATCAAAGCTATTGTTGGAAGTAACTCCCCCTACCCAATCCCAATCAAGCATTATCTATAGATTTGCTGTTCTAGAACTGTAGAGGTGTCGATAATAGAGTGTTTAAGAGAAATTTTAAAGACCTTATGAAGAATCAGAAACCTGATATTGTAGTTCTCATGGAAACCAAAGTCGAACTGGGTACAATGGGTATGTTTTTCAATCGGCTAGGGCTTACTTTATCTACACATGTTGATCCCATTGTAGGAGTGGTGGTATCTGGTTGCTTTGGAATCCTAACCAAGCCAATGTTAGAGTTTCACAAGCTAACTCACAAGTGATTACGACAACTATTTCTCACCAAGGTTACCCAAATTGGATCTTATAAGCCGTCTATGCGAGTCTTATTGCTAGTAAGAGAGATGAACTCTGGACAAATATAGAAGAGATGTCTCACACAATTACGGACCCTTGGCTAATAGCGGGTGACTTTAATGATTTTAGTAATCAAGAGGAGAAAAGAAACTTCTCCATCAATCAGGCCAGAAACCAGAATCTTAGCCAAAAGAGATGTATGAAGTTTTCTCAACAAATCGACAATTGTAGCTTAATGGATATTAGGTGTGTCGGACCAAGGCTGACCTAGATGAATAATCAACAAGGATGGGCTAATACAATGGTGAGGTTGGACAGGGCTCTTTGCAACACAAAATGGCGTACTTTATTTTTGAATGGAACTGTACGTAACCTCCCTTGTACCTACTTTGACCACTCTCCACTTATGGTTCTCACGCAAGGTATGCATGTTCCTAATGTATCCCTTAAATCTTTTAAGTTTGAGGCCGCTTGGATATCCCATGAGGGATTTCGTTCTGTTATAGAAAATAATTGGAATGTTCCTCATTTATCCTTTTCTGATGGGCTTAAATCGATGGCTGATAAAGCGATTGATTGGAATAAACATGGTTTTGGAAATATTTTTAGACGTAAAAGATGGTTTTTGGTAGAATTGAAGGGATTCAGAAATCCCAGGCCCTTAATTACTCTCATAATTTACATATGCTGGAGTAAGACCTCATTTCTTAGTATAACCGTATTCTCCTTCAAGAGGAGATTCTTTGGTTCCAGAAATCTAGAACCGACTGGATCTTCCAAGGTAATAGAAACACTAAGTTTTTCCATGTCACCACTCTGATTAAAAAGAAAAGAATTAGAATTGAGATCTTAAAAGATGAGCAAGGAAATTGGATTGACCAACCTCGTGAGCTTAAATTGTCACGACCCAAACCCGCCCCTATGGGTTTAGCATCGTAACCGGCCAATAATTTGTGATTACTGAAGGCCTGCTTATCAATAAAACAATAATTACGACAAATAAGGGCTAATGGAAGCCAATCAATAATAAAATACATCGTTCAATAAGCTGTAAGAACCTGAATGGAAACAAACACTCATATACATAATCACATATTCACAACACTTAAGCCCACAATACATCTATATACAATAGCAAAACACAATTTAGGGAATTAAAACCCTTAGTAAAAGTAGGAGTAACAAAAGTAATAAAAAAACACTCCATCCAAAATAACAATTACAAAAGGGTGAATTCAAGACACGTATGCCATGACACGTTTTGCGTCGGAACCTTGCGGTAAAGCACAATGGTTGGCTTGACAAAATCTAGGTTCAGGTCGACGCCACTAGCTTTGATCCGTGCTGGATCACCTACATATATATAGTAAACAGTGAGCTAGAGCCCAGTGAATAATAGCTGTGTAAAGAGGTTAAGAATGTCCTTACAGTATTTGAAACAATCGATTATCGATAGAACATTTTCAATCAATATCTTTTTGTCAATTAATCGTTCAATTCAATCAATCATGTTCATATAGGTCATACGTGGAACATCCAATAACAACAATATAATAGGTCTTAAAGACCGAACAATCAATTGATGGCTATCAAACAATAGACAATAGTTCAAAAAATTAGAATTGACAGAGATCTCTATAACAATAGCGATAACAATATCAATATGCTATGGATGCCACGAATACAGTTCAAAATAGGATCATCATTCAATTGATAAAAAAGTATCATTTCAGAAAACAATATGATTTATCATTTAGAAAATAAATATGATTAAACATATCTTTACAATAGTGTTACTCACAATGGGCTTTTGAAAAAAAAAAAACACATGCTAATTGTTCGGCGTCCGACCTAAACAAATAAGTCAAGCACAACACGATTACAATCACACTCTTACAATCTATTTAATTCGGTTACTTGTTTGTCATTCGGTTTCTCTCATTTGATTGTAATTTTTCATTTGGTTATTCCTATTTATTTTTTCTTCCATTCCTCTTAAATATGGATGACTCATATTAGGAATAAATTAAATTATTAACCTCCAATTAAAATATGTTTAGCTATGTATTAACCAAACTAATTAAATATAAATAATCTAATCATATACCAACTCTTATTAAGTTTACTAATTATACAATCAAACTTAAATTAGGCCCATACATATTAAATTATAATTATTTGGTCATGTTTAAATTACTGTATCAAATACTCATAAATATGTATATTTTGCAATTTCAACTCCAAATCAAGGCCCAAAACTCTTAAAAACATTTTGAATTTAATGGTTAAGATTTAAATTTAAATAGTCACAAAGCATGCAACTACATTAAGGCCAAGTTGAACATAATAAATGATGAGGACCATTATTTGCTACGTTGCTTTGATTTTTCCTGTATGTACTAGTTAAGGCTTTGATTAAGACCTTGTTAAAGTTCAATATTTAACTTGAAATAAAGATCAAACCTTCAATGTAAACTCAATTTCCATGCAAAATAAATCAAACTCTTGAATTCAAATATAATCCCATAACTTTACATTCTTGATTTCAAATCCTCTATTTAAAACTTAGTTACATGAAATCTCCATTTTGATGAACCCAAGCTTAATTCATGTTTAATCTCTTCTCAAACTCCATGAATCATGTTTGAAAATAAGTTTAAAATCACTGTTCTCTTGAAAATATGTCATGCATGTAACGATTATGAGTTAAATTGATCAATTCTTCAATTTTTTAACATGCATGCCCTAAGTTCTCAATTACATGAGCAAATCTCCTATTTCAAGACAAATTCAATTCATTTAAGCTTATATCTTGGAAGATGATGTGTAATAGAGCTTCAATGTCAAAAATTTGGAATGATTTCTTACCTTAATTGATGCTTCAAGATCAAAATTTTAGTTTTTCTTAAGGTTCCTCTTCTTCTTTTTCAATTTCTCTTCTATGAGCTTAAACTCACTCTTCCCCTCATTCTCTCTCTCTACGTGGGTCTGTTTGGTATGTGAAAAAGATGACTAAACTTAGGCAACCAAGCACTCTCTCTCTTAGTCTATATCGATTCCAGATGAGTAGAAATATACTTTATTATTTATTTTTTCAATTAGTTTGTTAAATTGAGGTTCCAATTAAATTAAATAAATAAAAAAACACTCATTTCTACCCAAATAAATTAATCCTCTACATTAAATAATCTCAATTATACTAATGTGAATTAGGCTCTAATTCCTATCCGCTTGTTGATTTCTAACTTGTCAAAGTTAACGAATCAGACAGGTTTAATTCTTATTCTAACCTATTTGTTCATCTAGCAATCAAGAAAGTCAATAATTATTAAGACAATCAATCACAGTTAAGCACATAAGCACTCAATTAACAATAAATATCTAATCAATTAATTAAATTAATTTTAACTAAGGAGGTGGTTGTCACATAAATGCTTGATTCATAATTATTTTGTCAACCTCTTTAGCCCTTCTGTCAACCTCTTTAGCCCTTCTAACACTACCCAACTTCAACACTGGAAGGGTTTGGCTAATTGTACTATTTCCCTTAAGGACAACATTGAGCTCCTCCAGAATGTCACTAAGGAGGAAGTGTGGAAAGCTATGAAAAACATCAAAGCTTTTAAAGCTCCTAGCATAGATGGGTTCCAAGCCATCTTCCACCATACCTATTAGGACATTGTTGGTCCTACTGTTTGTAACTTTGTGAGAGATTGCTTCCTCAGTTATGATATTCCAGAGGAGATTAATAAAACCCTCATTGCCTTAATCCCCAAAGTTACTAAACCTGAAACCATCAAACAATTTCGGCCCATTAGCCTTTGCAATGTTTCGTATAAACTCATTACCAAAATCCTTGTGAACAGAATCAGATCTCTCTTGAGTAATATCATTCGGCCCAATCAGAGTAGTTTTGTGCCAAGAAGAACCACTAGTGACAATATTATTTTCACTCAAGAAGTTATTCACTCTCTTAGATACATGAAAGGAAAAAAGGGGAGTATGATTCTTAAGATTGATCTTGAAAAGGCCTATGACAATATTTCTTGGGGTTTTCTGAAACAAACTTTGCAAGAGTTCAAATTTAATAAAAAATTGATTAATCTTATTATGTCTTGTGTTACTTCGGTCCAAACTGTCATTCTTAGGAATGTGGAGAAATTGGTTAATTTTAAGCCTCATAGGGGTCTGAGACAGGGGGATCCTTTATCCCCCTATTTGTTTGTTTTGTCTATAGAAAGGCTTTCAAATATGATTAGTTCTAAAGCTGATAGGAATGAGTGGTGTAACAAACCCAATCCATGATTACCTGCTAAGCCATGATTAATTATGCCTAATGAGTGATTAAAATCAAATTCTGAATTAATTGCTTACATATAGCATCATTTGTGTTTATATCAGTTTATCATAGAAACATCTATTTGCATTTCTGTTTCGTTCTGCGAATTGAAGGCCTTATCGGCATCTGATTATAAAATTGACTTGGTTTATGTATTATTTGGAATTTTTGGAGTTTTATGGTAGGTTTGATCGAAATTCGATTCAGAACCCAACAATTAGAATATAATAATTGTCATTACTTAGCTTAATCAAAACTTAATTAGAATTTCCTAATCAAGCCTATATAAGGCCAAATTGACTTTAGAATATTGCATACACCTTCATTATCCTCATATTTTTCAACAAAACGTGAAAGAGAGAGAGAGAGAGAAAGTATAGAGGAGACTTGAGCTCAATTAAAGGGAATTGCTAGAAAAGTGAAAGATTTGGAGAGAACTTGGAAAACTAAGCTCCTACACTTGAGAATTCAAAGCTTGAGGTAGAAATTCACTCTTTTAATTGTATAGTTGTAGTCCTTAATGCATGGATTTAAGAGAGTTAGCTAATTAAGCCAAGAATAGAGCTTAGGAAGAAGAATTAAGTAGATGATCATACATGCATGCAAATTCTCTTGCATTTAGAGCTTGATTTTGAGGAAGTCACACATGCATGCATTGATCATGGCTTGTTTTTGGAAGTTCATCACATTTTACATGTTTTTACCTCATTTGATTATGTTTTGGAAGGTTAAAACTTATATCATTACATGCAAGTCATATTTTCAAATTTCAAGTTTTATTTTGGGTTATTGGCAAGCTTTTGGGCCTTGATTTTATGAAATGATCTTTAATTCTCTATGTTTTCCAAGTTTAGACATGTTTTCTCAAGTTTTGGGGCCCAAAGGTTGAGTTTAAAGACATTGAATTCGAGTTTTACAGCTTGGATGTGAATCTGGAAATTCCAAAATTCGACCTTTTCGCTCGAGCGACAAAATTTGCACTCGAGCGACCACTTTATGATCTTGCATTTTCGCTCGAGCGACCAGAAGTTCGCTTGAGCGTGAAATGCAAGCTCCCAGAAGATTACATGTTTTGCAGACCGCTTGAGCGAGGACCTGAGTGTCACACTCAAGCGAGCGTCCAGCGGAAAAATCTAGCAACCAATACTTTTACAGAGTTTACAGACTGCTGAGCAACAAAATTTGTTCTTGAGCGACCGTTACATTTTTCCATGTCCGCTCGAGCAGGACCCTTATTTTCAGCAAGTTTTGTTAAGTGTTTCTAAGTGCATTTTAGTATCCTCATTGCATCATAGGCATTCCTAGGCCAAGATCAAGACACAATAATAAGGTTAAGGGCTAGAAACACACTAGGAATGAATAAAATGGATTCAGTTTTATCCGGGTGTGTGTTTTAAGTATGTACCTTTTATGCTTGTGTAGGTCACGCGTCGTATGCTCTTTGGTCTGTTTGCTCTATCTGTCTATCTCTGGAGCCATCTGTGAGTAATAACTCTGTAAAGCTATGTTCAACTTTAAGTATTTTCTAAAAGATTTAACATGATTTGTTTCCTAAAATGCGATGTTTTGTATGAATGAATGATTGTTCAGATTTCTGAAATGTATTCGTAGTATCCTTTGCACAAGGCCCTTACCCGGAGGTAATAATATTGTGGTCTATAAGTACAAGGCCCTTGCCCGGGGGTAACAATACCATGGTCTCATGGCCCTCGCCCGAGGGTAACAATACCGTGACTCAAGTATATTACAAGTTCTTAGTACTGAAGGTTCCTTATGGAACTGACAAACATAATAATGCTAATGGATGTACCATGTATGATTACACGTGAACTCTGATTTCTATATATAATTTGAACAAGAATATGAATATGAATATGTTTCCGTTTTCTTGAACCTGACAAGAGACGTCGTTCATTCAAACCCTTTACTCTGTTATTATTCATTGGGCTTTTGCTCACTATTTATGTTATATATGTAGGTGAGCAGGCGCGTGACCATGCCTAAGTTGCTGCGGGGAGTGTTTTTGGGTCAGCCAGCCACCATGTCTCCCGGGGAGGTCCTTTTTGAGAAGTCAAGTTTTGCGAACCTATTGAAGATGTTTTGTTGGTTGTTTTGCTTATCTGTACGCTGGGCTAAGCCCCTCATGACATTATGTGTATGGTGATACAAGTCTTATGGAAGTTTGACATTATATAAGTTTAAAATTTTTTTGTCACATGTATCTCTACACAGCTCTATGGACCTTATATTTTGTATATTTGCTTCTGCAGCCCCTATTTGTATGTTTTTCTATTCAGAGGCCTTCGGTAATCCAAGGATTACTGGTCGGTTACGACGCTAAACCTATAGGGGCAGGTTTGGGTCGTGACAAGTAGAAAGGTATTAAAATTTCTAAGGGTGGCCCTTGCCTCACCCATTTATTTTTTGCTGATGATTTATTATTGTTTGCTGCTGTTGACCATTCTAGTTTTGGTATTATCAATGATGTCATGAGGGAATTTAGTGAGATCTCTGGATTAAAAATCAACCTCCTCAAATCCAAGCTCTTTGTTTTTGCTAATATTAGCCATGACATGGCTAATGATATTAGCTTTATGGTATTCCACTGACTCAGGATTTAGGAAAATATCTGGGGGTTTCTCTCCTCCACAATAGAGTGAACATAAGCCACTTTAGAAACATTCTTGAGAAAATGCATGATAGACTTGCTAGTTGGAAAGTTAATACACTTTCTCTTGCTGGAAGGGCTATACTTATCCAGTCGGTCACCTCAACTATACCGACATACTCTATGCAAACATTAGCTCTTCCTAAGAAAGTGTGCACTGAGATTGATAGAATGAACAAAAATTTCCTTTGAGGTTCTACCCCTGAGGGGAAAAAGTTCTTCTTATTAAATGAGATGATGTGTGTAGAAGGAAAAGGTTTGGAGGGTTGGGAATCAAAAAAGCAAAAGATCAAAACCTAGCCCTCCTTACCAAGTTGGGTTGGAAAATTTTGTGTGAGAATGATGGCCTCTAGACTAAGGTTTTGAGGGCCAAATATCTTAAGAAAGAGAGGTTCTATACTTGGAAGAATAAGTGGAAAGCTTCTCATGTATGGAGGAGTATAATGAGTGCAAAAAAGGTTCTGGCTAAAGGGGTTAAATGGAAAATTGGTGATGGTGCTAAAATGAGAATTTAGGAAGATTGGTGGTGCGAGGACAAACCACTCCAAGTAGAAAATCCCATCCACCAGCCTACCAATAATGACAAGGTGAACTCCCTCTTCACGAATGAAGGAGATTGAGACTCGACTTTGTTGAATAATTTGCCTCCGTTTAGTCTTCCGGGTATTCTAACCATTTCCCCTTCAAGAGCAAACCCTGTTCCTAATGTCCGTATCTGGAAAGGAAGCTTGGATTGGGAGTTCTCTTCAGCTAATGCTTATGATCTTATCAATGATCAACCTGGTCATGATGTGGATTGGCATTGGATGTGGAAATTAAAAATCCCTCAAAAAGTTAAGAGTTTCTTATGGATTGTGCTCTATGGGAAACTCCTTACTAATAGCTTGCGTTTGAAAAGGGGTTTAACTAATATTTCTTTTTGTTTTAGTGTCACGACCCAAACCCTTCCCTATGGGTTTAATATCAGAATGTGGCGATGTCAGGATTACCAAGGCTTGCTTAATAAGAAGACAAGAATACGATGTCTGATCAGGGCTAGCGGAAGCCAAGACAGTAATTAAAAGATGTCCAACGAGCTGTGACAATCTGAATGCAAAAAGACTTTTTACAACATATGCACACAGTCAGAACAAAAACAGTATAAACATCCATCATTTACAGGCATTCAGGTTAGGGACCAAATCCCTACCATAACAGTACAGTACAAAAATCACTCAGTCTATACATAACAGAGACAGTTAGAGTGAATCTGAGACACCCCAAGAACAACCTTAGCTTGAACAGATTTGGAACCTCGAAATGAGGCACAAAGGTTGGCTTGACAAAAGGGAGTTTGACCCAACACTCCTAGCTCCGTTCCGGTGCCTGGACACCTATATATATATATATAAGCAGTGAGCTAAAGCCTAGTGAATAACATATGCGTAAAGAGGTTAAGAATGAATGTCCTTTCAGTATTGAAAACAATCATTTATCAGTATATCAGTCATTCAGTTTGTGGCTCATATTTCATGTCATAACAGTCATTCAGAAAACTATAATAGTCATATGTGGTAGATCCAAAAGCAAAATAGTACAGTGGGTCTTAGGAGACCCGACATCGATTGATGGCCATTATATCGATGCTTGATGAGTGGTTCCAAACATGGGAATCGACAGAGATCTCTGTGACAGTAGCAGTACAGTATAGTAACAGTAAATTGCTATGGATGCCACGAATACAATTCACAAATAGGATAAATATTCATTCAGTAAACAGTGTCATTTCATAAAGCAGTACAGTCATTTGTTCAGAAAATAATCTCAATTGAACATATCTTTACAACATTGTTACTCACAGAGCACTGGGCTACAAATACGCTAGAGCGTCCTCGGATGCCAACCCTACAGTTACAGAACGAACACACACACTGAGCTACACAGTTGGGAAATAATAACTTAATCCCTAATTTGCCTCGGTGTGATTCTACATCAATATCCTCCTTAAGATGCCTTAAACATGCCTTAGGAATGCCTAGGATGGAAAGAGGATATAGAGATGCACTTTCAAACACTTTACAAAATTTTCAGAAAACAGGGGTCACGCTCGAGCGTGTCTTTCTACGCTCGAGCAGAAATGAAGACAAAGGATCCCCGCTCGAGCGTCACTGTCCTCACTTGAGCGGACTGTAAAACATGGCAAAAGTACTGGATGCACGAAATTAACGCTCGATGGGCGCTCGATACCCGCTCGAGCGTTAGAAACAAATCCTCGCTCGAGCGTGCATTCTCTCGCTCGAGCGGACTGTAAACACATGCAAAGTACTGGATACACGCATTTCACGCTTGAGCGTAACTCTTCCCGCTTGAGTGGACTGTATGAATTCAATGTGTACGCTCGAGCGTGTATTTACCCGCTCAAGCGTGAGTCCAAAATCTGGAATTTCCAGATTTGAACCTCAAGCTTAAAACTCAACTTTAAAGCATCAAATTCGATCCTTTTGGGCTAATTTTTTGGAAAACACTTATAAACTTATAATATGACATGTTTCAAAGATCAATTTGAGAAATCAAAGCCCAAAGGTAGTTCAATTAAACTCATTTCCAAACAAAACTTCAAGAACATAAATTAAATGTAACATGCATGTATTTAAACAACTTCAAGGCTTCAAATACCTGCTCCAAAGAGCCAATTCCTTCAAAATCGAGATGAATTCATGGACTACAACAATAATATGGACATGCATGCAAGAATTCCCATGAAAACGACTTTAAATTTCAAGATGTGCACATGCATGCATGATATAAGCTTCAATTCAACAATTTAAGCCATATCTTGGCTCTAAACTTCAAAATTAACATGGACCATGCAAGTCACAACTTAAATTCATAAACCAAAGGATGAATATCCTACCTTAGGTCTTCAATTTCAAGATACACAAGCTCAATTTGCAATCTACTCTTCAATTCTTCAAGTTCTCTAAGCCAATTCACAAATAGAACTAAGTTTTCTCCTCCTTCACTCTTTCTCTCACTCGGTTAGCCCTCAAAATGGCTGAGGAAAAGGTGCTCAAACAATGTAAAGGGTGAGAGGGAGAATGGTCTAGCATAACCCACTTAGTGGCAATTTGGTGAATAAGGCCAACTATTGCAATTTAACATTATTTAACTCAATTTAATCATACCAAATCACATTTCAATTAAATATACCATAAAATCGCATAAATTCTAATTAGCATAAAACACTAATCAATTTCTGGTTCAGCCGCTGATAAGGCCTTCAATTTGCAGTTTAAAACATAAAACATGAACAGATCATTCAATTGTCAACAGATAGAAATGCACTTAAACTATACACTCAATCAATCAGTTCAGGATTTCAGTCAATCAGTTAGTTAACATGCTTAATCGTAGATTAGCACTAATCAGATGTGAGGGTTCTTACATTTAGTTATTTGGAAATAGAAGATATGAATCATATTTTCAGGGTTTGTCCGAAAGTGGTTGTTATTTGGTCCTCTCTTTTTGAAAGGGAATGATATAGAGATACCTGGAACAAACCTCTGATGGAATGGATCAAATTTAACTTAAAAAAAGGGGCCACTGCTTATGAACATATCTCTTGGAGTACCTTGTTTGCTATTTCTATTTGGAAGATTTGGAAAAACCGCAACACCAAATGGTTTGAACACAGAAATATCACTACACAAGAGAGCTTGAAATTTATATTTGATTTTTCTAGAGATATTCACTTAGCATTTACTATTTCTAGTATTTATCCCAAGTTGTCACCCCTACTAATTAGATTGTTTCCCTCTTTTACAGTACTATTAAGTTGAATCTGAGATGGATGCACAAGAGAAAGGTCAAGATATCTTTGGGTTTGGTGGGTTGTTTGAGATGAAGCAAGAAACTGGATAAGCGGGTATTATGGGAGATTAGAAAATTGCTCAAGTTTGGAAGCAAAACTTTGGGCGGTGTACAAAGGGTTGACCATTCTTCTCCAGAGGGGTATGACTAAGGTGATTGTGGAGATGGATGCTACACAAGTCGTTAAGCTGTTGAAAGATGGCTCGAGTGGAGACTGCTCTTTTCGAGGCTTGAAAAAAGACACAAGGATCATCTTAAGAGGATGTGAATGCACAATCCAACATGTCCTACACGAGGGGAATTCCTATGCTGATGCTATGGCCAAGCTTGGTGCGGAGCAACTTGTGGAGCTCCTAGTGGTGAACGATCCCCCAACAGAAGTGCGGAGCCTCTTGGTGGCTGATATGTTAGGTTTATCTAGGGAGAGGGTGTAGCCTTTTTTGTTTGTTTTTTGTTTATGATGTACTGAAAAAAAAATAGTAATAAAGGAAAAATAAAAATATTAAATTGTGTAAATTATCCATTATCTATTAGTGTGGGTGTTGATTTTCGACCACACAACCAAGCGAGAACTTCGGCTAGAAACCTTGCGAGAATAAATTAAGTCTAAACAACCTGTCACAGAAAAATAAGAGTCTGGCGGCGGTTCGTCCACCCAGGGGCACTCAGACGATCAAGTCAATGATTTATATCTTTTACAAATAGCAAATAATGCTTAAACTCACAAGAAAGAACTTATTGCTCACAGTATATCACACATCAAAAGGTATACCTTAGACCCACGAGGGTGCCCTGTTTATATAGCTAGCATTGACCTGATCCTTGTAGAAGCCTAACTTCAATGGATTCAAGCTTAATGCTCATCTTGGACTCTCAATTAAATAGGGATAAACTCCTTAAGAGCTCTATCTTTATCCAGACTGAGATCCTCCCATGTTTTAGGACTCTTATCCCTTATCCATTCATCTTGGATTTCGGTATCTCCGCAGATAACCTTGGCCTAGCCGAGATAACCTCGGCATTAAAACCAGGCCATGTGGCACCTCGGTTGACACTCTGACGTCACCTTGGCCACGTGTTGTCTCTCACAAAATACATCCCTATAACTGCCCCCTAGGTTCTATTACCTCAGCATCTTGAGGTGCTGGAACCTACACCATTTGTTCAAATACTATATTGGCTAAAAATTCATTTCTTCTCATCAACCGAGATTATTACTCGTTGGCTTCAAGTACCCAGCATGTCACGCCCCAAACCCGCCCCACCTGATATACATATCATATGGGGCCTGAACGGAAGCATTTAATAACATATAATAGCGTAAAAAAATATAATAATAATACCCATTGAGCTACCACTACTATGCCAGGATCACAGACAGAACATAATGCAGATAAATATACAGTGACGTATATCTGAAGATAGTTATGTACATATACATCTACTTTACATTCACATCAAGCCTCATAGACATTTAGGGTACAAATTAAAAGCTTAACAAAACTCCAAAACTTAAACGGTCAACACCTAACTTAGACACTCAAGGCTTGGCAATAGCTGAAGCCCACGGGTTAAGGTTGACCTCCGGTTGAGTGCCTCTGAGCAGACATAAAATACTGATGAGTCAAGCTCGGTGAATAATAATCGTAAATCATGTAATGTTTCACTTAAACAATAAGGTATATAAGCTGTAGAAGTATATGTTTAATTACACTCTGTAAATATAGCTCAACAATCATGAGTCCGGTTCCTTGACAAAGCGGTTTAGTATGTCTGAGAGGATCCAAAATGTTCATATACTCAAATAACAGAATAGCCATCATCCCAAAAGTTACAAAATAGCCTTCGGCCGGTCATATGAGCGGCTTATCCGCCCAGAGATAACGAGCGCATAAAGCGTGAGTCTGAGAACTAGTAGAAAATAATAAGTTTTGAAACCAACGGACATATCATGCTAAATCGCCAGCGGAGCAGATCAATAGACAATATGTACAAAGCAGAATAAATAAGCGAGCGAACGGTTCCAAAGTCATCGAATATCGTCGGACCATAGGATACACTAATCATCTCGGTTTCATGCGGATACTTGGTTTAAAAAGCGAACATGGGTCCATTTACTCATTTAGAATCGACATGGTAATAAAGAATTATTACTCGTTAGTGAGATCAAAGTCATTCAAAGTCATACCGATGTTTGCCAATCTTTCAACGTTCCCGATTTTCAATCATCACAATTGGTTGTGTAACATGTTAAGTATAGCACTTACAATGAAACGAGCATTAGTGATAATAACTATCAATGATAAATAAAATGGACATCCTCGTACTATTACTCACAGTGATTAGATGCTTGGTCGGCCTCTGTAATTGACCCTACACAATTCATAATACACATAGAAATCGGGTCACATATCATTATTCCGTTTTGAACTAGTTTAATTCTCTTTATTCCATTTACACATCATTTGGCAATTCAACATGAATCAAATTAAATCCTTGAATCTCATTTCAACATTCCACACCCAAGTTCATGTCATCCATATCTTTAATAAATTATTTCCTTAATTTCCTTTCCATTATAGCATAAATTCTAATGTTTATAACAAAGTTCATTAGCTACATTTAAACATAATTTTCAAGTGTCACCAAATACCAATTAAACTTGCACATATAAAATTCAACCCACTAATTTCATGATTCTACTTCCAATTTGGCCATATCATCAAATAACATCATTACCCAACCTAGGGTTTCAAGAAAACATTAAAATTCAAAACAAATTCAAACTTATTAATTCATCACTCTTAATTCTAATTTTTCCATTGCTTATACACCTAGGATACATGGTCCATCACTCTAACCCATCAATTTAACTCACAAGATTCTTACCTGAAGGCCTAGGGGCGATTCCACCATAATTTCGGAATCCCAATGGGTTGCAAACGTTGATCTCCATGCCTTCTTCCTTCCTTGGTGGAAAATCTTGGTCAAAACAAAGAGAAATGGTGAGGATTTGGGATCAAAACCCTAGGGTTTTTCGGTCCTAGGGAAAAGGAGAAGAGGGAAAAGAATGTGTGAGAAATGATCCAAAAATCTGATTTAAAAGCTGCTGTCCGTAATTCCGCTCGGCGGAGAAATTCCCGCTCGAGCGGACTGCTTTCAGCACAGATCCCAAACTTTGAACAGGTATAACTCTCTCATTCGGACTCCGTTTTAGGTCATTCTTGTGGTCAAATTGAAGCCCCGGAGATAAGCTTTCCAATGGTTCTAACCTCACATCTAAATTCAAAGTGTGGAAAAAGAAAAGGGCAAAAGAGTGACGGTTGGTCGTAAATGAATTATCCAAATTAAGGTTTTGGTCCAATCTTACTTTACCCTCATCTCATCATCTCAATCAATAACCCTAAATAAGGTAAGAACATATCAAATACACTGAGATGGACATAAAAAATGTGTCCACATGCTTGAATCAAACTTAACGGGCGACCCGCTCGGCGCCCAACCTTGCGCTCGAGCGCGCAGACCAACAAAGTCGTGCGCTCGGCGGAAACTCCCGCTCGGCGGAGAATCACAACTCGAGAATCTCGAGTCATCAAAAATTGATGGAAACCCCAAAGTCCGCTCGGCGTACTCCTCCGCTCGGCGGAGGAAAGGTCGTTCCATCTTCCCTCCTTACAAAAATTCCGTCGTCGAAATTTGAGAAATCCAAATAGAAATTAGCTCAAACATATACAGAAACACAGCCTGTAATGTGCCAAAACTAGGTCCACACTTGGGATAGAAAAGGATCACAAATACATTCGATCAACATAGACGTATCAAAATTTCAGCGGGCAAGGACAATACTAACCAACTATAATCCCACTATATAACAACTTCTCAATTTCAAAGACAATTCACATTGTAACAGCCATCACCAAAATTCAATTGCTCTTCAATTAGCGGCACCACCAACTCTCTATTCCATTGACACTAAAAACATAGAATAGTGAGGACCATCATACAATTACCCCTTAAAAACACTCACATAGGCTCTCTCTCAACTTCAAGAGAGGTCAATCAAAAGCTCAAACATACCTTAAACTTTAAAATCTAAACACCCTTTTCACTTCTCACTTACTTTTTCTTTTCAATCCTTATTGCTTTCTAGGCGTAAAGACTTGGATATATATAGATGGTCATACATAAAACATATGGGATACAATCCAATCGTTTAAGCATTTCAAAATGGAAATCTCGTAAACATACTTAAGTTTACATAAGAAGTATCTTTGGTCAGATACATAATCAATTTAGATAATTAAACCTTTAAGGTTTCAAATTTCTTATTCAATTATCTTGAAATGAGTCCCCTTTTCCTATTCAAACAATTCTTCCGCTTTCTCCTGGAAGAGACAACGTCACTCACATGGTTTTGTCTTTACAACTTATAATTATAGTGGATCAACAAGCGGTCGAAAGGAAAATAGAGACCAATCATTTGGCGGTTACTTAACATACATAGAGCTTCCGATTAGTCCTCGCACATAAATTCTACCAAGTTCATTCATATAATTATAACTCTTATGCATTATCGATAACCATAAAAAAAATCACATCCTTCGAGTCTATAAAAGCAATAACTTACGCAATAGTATAACAAAGGGGCAATTTGATTTCGTGACATCGGGTTCGAATTCTCAATATTAATCTAATGTGGTAGTCAATCAACTTGTAATCATGTACTGAGTATTGTCCAAAGTTGTCTAAACATGTAAGAGGAGGTAAATGTCCAATAGGTATTGCTAACCCATTAACAAAATGGAATATTTCCATGTCCTTTTGTTTCACAGAATCCACGAGATCGTGCAAAGCAGTTCACATCATGTTATGACATAGCATAAATTGAACAAATAAATAGAAGCATATTAAATGCTGATTCTTAGTTATACTTGAATCGAAACAAAAATCGAACTTATACTTGATCATAATCCACCGTGCAAGACCGCGGTGGCAAGAGATATTTTGTAACATACTTATACCACGGTAGTTTTACCCCGGGCAAGGGCCCTTAATACCTTTACATACATGGATCATCATTCCTTAATTCGTAACATAACGTGTCGAGAAAATGAAGCGATTGCTTGTCATATCATGTCATTATCGTGCACTAATGAGAATAGAATAAGTCACTTCTTCGTGGGTCCAACTATTATCCAAAACACAACTTATCAAAATACATATTACAATACCTTTTCAAATCATAGGTCCAAACAATACCATGACAAAAGACATCACTATATCGTAACTAAATCTTTCATACTTAGTGTTTAAGCCATTCATGACAATGAAGCAGTTCGGATACATGCTCATAATAATATTCATCGGTAGGTCCGAAGACCACAACATGGTCCAAGACCACATCGGTGTAGTCCGAAGACCACATGTGGGTCCGAAGACCACATCGGTGGGTCCGAAGACCACAACGTAGGTCCGAAGACCACATCGTAGGTCGAAGACCACAAATATAATCGGTGCCACAATTACTTATACCATTTTAACAGTTGGCATGTTGGCCCGAATTATCAGTTGGCCTTCGGCCGGATAGCCTTCGGCACGAGATATATCGAAATATCTGAAGTGTGTATGGACTCAAGAGGTGGCTCGTCACGGATTCTCGAGGTGGCTCCCACTAAAGTGTAGCACTTAGTTAAAATGCTGACACTTTGCTCCACACCGAAGTCAATAAGTCTCATCATGTCATATCATAAGCAAAAGCGAGTATCATAAGCGGAACAACCATAAGGTCATCAAAAGCAGGCTTTTCAAAAATTCAATCATTTCGTATAATAGACATGAAAGGTATAATAGACATGGCTCATAATCGTTAACGTAAACAAATTTCAAATCATTGGTCTTAGATTACCATGACAAGGAAGACAAAATATATCATGATAAACATAATATATAATAACAGTATATTCACCAAACGAAATTCAACATTGATTTAGGATTAGTTTACTTTCAGAATGGCCTCTGGCCTCGTTTTACAAATTTTACAAAAGCATACGATGGCCCGAATTATCGAGCAGTCTTTCGACCCAAAATATGCAAATATATGCGTATCTTTCCACCATTTTATATCCATTAGATTCCAATTCATATGGATGTCCATATCATAACTGACAGAAACAGAATATCATTAACAGTCATTAGCAGTATTCCAGGTATTCAAACAATTCATCTAAATAAATGTTACACAGAATGGCCCTCGGCCCAGAATGTTACACAGAATGGCCCTCGGCCCAAGCGAATGTTCCGAACGAATGTTACATAATGTATGGATTCAAGAGGTGGCTCCCACGAAGTGTAGCACTTTGTTCCATACCGAAATCAATAAGTTTTACATCAACATTGCATATTATAACATGTCATGTAAATGGCAGAACTACTTACAGAACATATTACATAAATGGAATCAGAACAGAATAGCCCCAAATTCATATAAATAACATCATACAACAGAATACATAAGTCATCTCATAAGTCCTTTCAAATGGACATAATCGTCTCACGTATATCAAAATATTACTAATAGGCACGGAATAACTTACTTCACAACAAACCTGAGTCATCTTTGGCAAAGCATAAGGATTCAGAACTTACCACTCATGTCCCTTTTTCATTTATCTAACCAAGCCGAGAAAATCCTCTATCCTTATTTCTGCCATACTCTACACAACAATCAATCACAATATATACACAAGGAATGCACAATAGACATGATTCATAATCATTAACGTGAACATATTACTGTTACCGTTGCTATCAATCTCTTTATATGCAATAAGGATGTCATGCATGAGACCTAAGTCTTTTCTAGACATCCTCTGACTCAATGGATCGTGTGTGAGATAGCAACTCGTGCTCGATACCACTTGTCACGCCCCAAACCCGCCCTAAAAGTTTGGGCATGACCCATTCAACAGACACAAAACGATATACATATCATATGGGGCTGAGCGGAAGCATTTAATAACATATAATAGCGTAAAAAATATAATAATAATACCCATTGAGTTACCACTACTATGCGGGATCACAGAGAACATAATGCGAGATAAATATCTGATGGCGTATATCTCAAGATAGTTATGTACATGTACATCTACTTTACATTCACATCAAGCCTCATAGACATTTAGGGTACAAATTAAAAGCTTAACAAAACTCCAAAACTTAAGCGGTCAACACCTATGACTTAGACACTCAAGGCTTGGCAGCAGTAGCGAAGCCACGAGGTTAAGGTTGACCTCCGGTTGAGTGCCTCTGAAACAGACATAAAATCTGATGAGTCAAGCTCGGTGAATAATAATCGTAAATCATGTAATGTTTCACTTAAACAATAAGGTATATAAGCAGAGAAGTATATGTTTAATTACACTCTGTAAATATAGCTCAACAATCATGAGTCCGGTTCCTTGACAAAGCGGTTTAGTATGTACAGAGGATCCAAAATGTTCATATACTCAAATAACGAGAATAGCCATCATCCCAAAAGTTACAAAATAGCCTTCGGCCCGGTCATATGAGCGGCTTATCCGCCTAAAGATAACGAGCATAAAGCGTGAGGGAGAACTAGTAGAAAATAATAAGTTTTGAAACCAACAGACATATCATGCTAAATCGCATAAGCGGAGCAGATCAATAGACAATATGTACAAAGCAGAATAAATAAGCGAGCGAAACGGTTCCAAAGTCATCGAATATCGTCGGACCATAGGATACACTAATCATCTCGGTTTCATGCGGATACTTGGTTTAAAAAGCGAACATGGGTCCATTTACTCATTTAGAATCGACATGGTAATAAAGAATTATTACTCGTTAGTGACAGATCAAAGTCATTCAAAGTCATACCGATGTTTGCCAATCTTTCAACGTTCCCACTGATTTTCAATCATCACAATTGGTTGTGTAACATGTTCGTATAGCACTTACAATGAACAGAGCATTAGTGATAATAACTATCAATGATAAATAAAATGGACATCCTCGTACTATTACTCACAGTGATTAGATGCTTGGTCCGCCTCTGTAATTGACCCTACACAATTCATAATACACATAGAAATCGGGTCACATATCATTATTCCGCTTTTGAACTAGTTTAATTCTCTTTATTCCATTTACACATCATTTGGCAATTCAACATGAATCAAATTAAATCCTTGAATCTCATTTCAACATTCCACACCCAAGTTCATGTCATCCATATCTTTAATAAATTATTTCCTTAATTTCCTTTCCATTATAGCATAAATTCTAATGTTTATAACAAAGTTCATTCGCTAAATTTAAACATAATTTTCAAGTGTCACCAAATACCAATTAAACTTGCACATATAAAATTCAACCCACTAATTTCATGATTCTACTTCCAATTTGGCCATATCATCAAATAACATCATTACCCAACCTAGGGTTTCAAGAAAACATTAAAATTCAAAACAAATTCAAACTTATTAATTCATCACTCTTAATTCTAATTTTTCCATTGCTTATACACCTAGGATACATGGTCCATCACTCTAACCCATCAATTTAACTCTCAAGATTCTTACCTCAAAGCCTAGGTGCGATTCCTCCATAATTTCGGAATTCCAATCGGTTGCAAACGTTGATCTCCATGCCTTCTTCCTTCCTTGGTGGAAAATCTTGGTCAAAACAAAGAGAAATGGTGAGGATTTGGGATCAAAACCCTAGGGTTTTCGGTCCTAGGGGAAAAGGAGAGAAGAGGGGAAAAGAATGTGTGAGAAATGATCCAAAAATCTGATTTAAAAGCTGCTGTCTCGTAATTCCTGCTCGAGCGGAGAAATTCCCGCTCGAGCGGACTCGCAAAGACAGATCCCGAAACTTTGAACAGGTATAACTCTCTCATTCGGACTCCGTTTTAGGTCATTCTTGTGGTCAAATTGAAGCCCCGGAGATAAGCTTTCCAATGGTTCTAACCTCACATCTAAATTCAAAGTGTGGAAAAAGAAAAGGGCAAAAGAGTGACGGTTGGTCGTAAATGAATTATTCAAATTAAGGTTTTTGGTCCAATCTTACTTTACCCTCATCTCATCATCTCAATCAATAACCCAAAATAAGGTAAGAACATTTCAAATACACTGAGAAGGACATCAAAAATGAGTCCACATGCTTCAGAATCAAACTTAACCAGGCGACCCGCTCGAGCGCCCAACCTTGCGCTCGAGCTCGCAGACCAACAAAGTCGTCCGGCCCGGCCTAAACTCCCCGCCGGCGGAGAATCACAACTCCCAGAATCTCAGGCCGTCTGAAAAATTGCTGGAAACCCCAAAAGTCCGCTCGAGCGGAGGAAAGGATTTCTGGGTCGTTACACAGCATTTAACTGTCCATTTTTATCAGGGATTAAGAACCAAGAACCAAGTTCTTTAACTGAGATCGTTACTCTAGCCGAGGTTTTTGCTTCATTAAATCAAGAACTCCAAGAGTTTTATCTGCTCACGAGCTGTCATGCATGGTTTTCTCAACCGTTTCTGTCATGCGTCCTTCTCTCATTGGTTTGTACCTGACACACGCCATTAGGTCGCATCGTATCCGCACATGCTGCCTGACAGACACGTCACCCAAGGCGTATTCATTTCCTTTTGTCACCTTTTCGAGTTTCAACAACTCTCTCTTTCTCTCTTCGTCTTCTCACTTTTGCAAAAAATAATTTCCCTCGTTTCACAAATTTCCTCTCTCTAAACTTTCACTCTCGAACTACTATTATTGTTTCTTCAAAGCTCTGTAACCGTTTCATTCGTCTTCTCCGGCGAGCTTTCAACTGTCCCATTCCGTTCAAGTTCTTTGACTCTGGTGTTCTCGTTCTCAGCCCTATCTAGTAAATTTCTAATTTACTCTTTCTTTTGTATGCGTAATACTTTCATGAATCCGTTTGTACGCATCTTGCTACTTAAATTCCTCATTTCGACTAACATATTTAGTCATTCATAAATCAGTTGTTGTGTTTTAAGTTACTTCACTTTTATTCCCTGTGTTGCCTTCATATTGCCTATGTTGCCACTGAATAGTTGTACTATGTTTTTCTGTGTTTCTCTCACACTTCTGGATACCATGAAATGAAGCTTTGTCACTGTGTTACTAGAATGTTTTAGCATTGTTCTTGCCATACTTCTGTTTGGTCTGAGTCTTGATTGTTGTTTTGACTCCAAATCCTTCTTGGTTCTGAATCATGTTCATCTTTTTTGTTTTTCTTGCTTATTTCCAGATCTTGCCCTTGCAACTTGTTTCTGTAATTTCTATGATTGGGATTTGGCTTAGAAACCAAATACCTACGTAAAACTAAAACAAACTCTCCTTAGATTTTCAAAAACTCTAGCTCCAATCCTTGTTTAGGTTTTAGCCGAGGTTTCTTCACTCCTATACCATTCACTTTTTCCCGAAATCTTGCTTTAACTTTACTAAGCCGACATCATGGGGATGTTCAGCTGGAGGGTAGACACCCCAGAAAAACTTGAATATTTTAGGAGAGAGTTCTCTATCCCCGCCAACGTCCAACTCAGGTTGGTTGGGAAGGCGGACTCTATTATGCTTAGCGAGGACTCCATGCCCTTCTCAATAGTTGCTTTCATAAAGTGTGGACTTAGGTTCCCTCTAGACACTCTCTTTCGAGAAATCCTTCACTATTACAAGCTCAACCCCATGCAATTGGCCATAAATTCATATAGGGTTATCAATGGCATAATCAAACTAGCACACCGAGAAAAGGCTAGGATCACACTAGCCGACATTCAATTCTGCTATACCATGTGTAGCTTGAATTCTGAAAAAGGCTACATATACTACCTTAAACCCAGATCCACCGCCTTCAAACTAATAGCCGACCTTCCAGACTCCAACAAGGGTGTTGGAGATGATTACTTCACCGTCTCAGCAACTAGGAATTCGCCTAATGACGACCTTCACCTCTATCCTCATACGATCAATTTTAAAGAGGGTGATGGTAAGAACTAAGTCATCCCACAACCTAATCTAAGACTTGCCAATTTACATATCTGTTTTTTGAGTGTTTCTCTTTTTATTCCCTTTCTTCTAGCTCTTCCCCAGCTAGCAAAAGATTTTTGACAAACTTTCATTCCCAGCAAAGACCTAAAAAAGCTGCTGGGCCTGCCTGTCGACCAGCGCAAAGCCCCTCTGCTACTCAATTACATCCCTATATACAAGTCGGCCCTTCCCGACGTTTCGCGCCAAAGCAAGACTCCCTCTTCTGCCACAACTCTTCTAACAACTTCATCTCAAAGGCCAGATCAGGCCTCCACTTTTGACCTAGTTGAGCAACCATCCACTTCTGCCCCTCAACTAATTCCTTCATCCCAACACTGACGCCGAACTCTAATTTCTGCTCCTGCCGACAGAACTCGCAACCGCAAATGCTAAGATTTCGTGACATCGGCTTACTATCTAGCCAATCCCCAATCATTCTTCTAGCAATACATTTCGGCACTAGAGTAACAATTGCTTCCACCGCTGACGAAATGAGCCGTGCAAAAATAATCCCGAACGACTTGCTTGCTGATATTCCCAGCGTGGTGTCGGTCCATTCATTTTCTCCTTCCCAATCGCACCCAAAACCTAAGACAAAAAGGGTAAAAAAGGCCAAGGTGAAACCCAGCGCCACCGAGGTGAAGTCAGAAGACACAGTGCCAATTTCAAAATTGGCTGAAGTAGAAAAGTCTGCCGAGAAGAGGCCTGCCGAGGCCGAGGCGTCTGACCCACCGCAATCCAAAAAGTCGAGGTCCAGCGGGTCTTTTGAGCCTTTTGGTTTCCGTGCCGACGCTCCATGGACTTTATCCGTCACGGTCGAAGACCGACCTCTTCTAGCCGGGGACAGCACGCTCGACAGTCTAGAAGTTAGTGCAGCCATTTCCACCGCCATTCTACTCCCAGCTGACATCAATCGGATGGCCAAGCTTTCTGAGTACGAAAACTATGCGATGATTGTGCAGCATTGTGTCTTGGTAAGTCTCAACACTTGTAATTTTTTAGTTTAATTTCAACTTTGGTTTTCATACTTAACGAATTTTCTTCACATTTTTGCAGGTTATCCAGCAGGGTCACTTCCTTGCAGTCAAGACCGATGTTTTCAAGAAATAACTGACCCAAAAAACAAAGGACGCAACCAAGCTTCTGTCTTCACTGAATAAAGCCGAGGCTCGTATCCAAGGTTTTCTCGATCAGGCCAAAGCTGCTGAGTTGGCCCTGAAGAAAGCCAAAAATCGCACCGAGGCTGCAGAAAATGTTGCCGAGGTTGCTCAGCCCGAGGCAAAAGAGGCCAAGGAAAAAGAGGCCCAGGCCCAAACCGAGCTCCAAACAACACTGGCTACAAAAGCGGCCGAGATCAAAGCGACTGATGAGAAAGCGTACGCCGAGGGGGCAGCCGATGTCCGTGATGAATACAAGAAATAAGTCAAACAGACATGCAACAGGGGTTACACCCTTGGTTGGATAGCTGCTTTGAAGAAACTTGCTATTCCCGATGACTTGCCCTTCAGGGATGAAAGCCGACTTGTTATGTCGTTTCTTTCCGCTCCAAGCTAGTCTGAGGATGAGGATGAGGCAGAGGGGGACGAAGAAGCTGAGGTTGAGATCGGTGACGAAGGTTTTGTTGGGGCCAAATCCCCAACTCTGAATGAGCAAGTCCTTGACTTGACTCAAAATGAAGATGACGAGGTTCAAAAGACCACTTCTGAGGCCGAGGTCGAGACTACCAACAAGAGCCTAGATGACACACTGCGTGAGATTGACGCTGAGGTCCAAGCTAAAAGGTTTGTCTAGTTGTCTGCCGAGGCTGACACAGCGCCAATTACCAAGGTAGGGTAGACTGTGGAAAATGCATGAACTTAGGTTTTTCCTCATTTTTGTGCTTTTTCTTTTTTACTTTTGAACAGCTGTAATAGTTTGTTTGAACAATGCTAGCTTTATATTTGACCGATGTGCCCCTTTTGTCTTTGTAAATGAACAAGTAATCTCTTATGCCAGGCCGAAGTGCCTTTTTGTATCTGAACAAGTTTCTTTTCTGAATGTAAGTCTTATATTTTTTTCCAAGTATTGAATGTATGCCTTCTTTTCTTCTCTGTATGTTTACCGCTTTCTTTTATGCTTCCATACTTATAATATTTTTGCATTTCTTCAAAGTATACCTTAACTGTATAATAATTCCAGGATATGATACTTCGGATATAAACCTTGGCTGTTTGCCTCGGCCAACCATTTTCATACCTCGGCAAAAAATATCAAAATATTTTTACAAGTGTTATTCAGTATTGCTTTTTTACCTTCATATACTATCTTCTATTAAGACTTCACCCTTTTCAAGTTTTGACAACCTAGTTGGTCACCTCGGATAATATGTATCTCGTACATAATTACCTCGGCTAACTCCAACTTGTAAATTTCTCAATTTCAACAAGTGTTAAGCCCATTGTAACTTGTAAATTTTTCTGAAAATTTCAGCAAGTCCCAAACTCTTAAGTTTATTTATCATTCCTGCTCCCTGCCCCCTAATATGAACCTAAGTTCCACTTAAGTTCACATTAAGCATGTGTCTATGGTCTTTTGCCGAAGTTAGATTCAAACAAAGACTTCCTGAGGTGTTTCAACATTGGTTTCTCTATCAATGAACTTAGTTCCATTCTAAGTTTGACTCCGCCGATATGACAAGTCCAGGTTAATTCAACTTAGTTCAACTCCATTATATACAAGTATAAGTCATCTCTACTATATAATGACTCTAAGTTATTCGTCATGTTTCACTCAGAAATATCGCTAACTTAGTTCAACTTTATTATATGTACATATAATTCAACTCTGTCAAATAATAAGTTTAAATTATTCGTCATGTTTCATTTAGAAACATCGCCAACTTAGTTTAACTCTGTTATATGCAAGTATAATTCAACTCTACCATATAATAAGTTTAAGTTATTCGTCATGTTTCATTCAGAAACATCGCCATGGGACTGGTCAGTCCTATCACACAAATTTAAATTTATAAAACTAAAATTTTATTATTACTTCGGCTAATAAAATTATGACATAAACTTCGGAAAGCAAAAATCTAATGATAGAAAAACTTCAAGTTGCAAGTGTTCCAGGGTCTTGGCAACTCTTTACCATCACTGTTCTCAAGCCGATATGCCCCATTGCCGGTGACCAAGATGATTCTATAAGGCCTCTCCCAATTTGGGCCTAGCTTGCCCTCCCTAGGATTCTTCTTGTTGCCAACCACTTTCTTCAGCACAAGGTCCCCCACTTTGAACACTCTTGGGTTGACCTCTAGTAAGATAACTGCTTCAGTGCCATAAGTCATGGCAAATGGAGACTCCCCAATTGATCTTCTTGGCGTAGTCCGATATGTCCAGAGTACATTGGGCAACTCCTCCACCCATTTTTCCTTTGCTGCTTCTAGCCTCTTTTTGATCCCATCCAAGATAGTCTTGTTAGATGCTTCTAACTAACCATTACTCTAAGGGAAACTTGGAATAGAGTAGTAGTTCTTGATTTTGTACTTTGCACAGAAGTTTTTGATTAGTTTACTGTCAAATAGTGTACCATTGTCTACTATTGTTGCCCTTGGGATCCCAAACCTGGTGATGATGTTCTTTCATATGAAGTTCTTCACAGAAATATCTCGCATGTTCGCAAGGGGTTCAGCTTCTACCCACTTTGTGAAGTAATTAGTTGCTACCAGTAGAAACTTCCTTTACCCAGTTGCTTGGGGCAGTTGTCCAACTAAGTCCATGCCCCACTAGGCAAATGGCCAATGGCTGGTTACCGGGTTTAAATTTGTGGCTGGTTGATGTATCAAAGGTGCAAACCTCTGACACTTCTCGCACTTTCTGATGTAGGCTTTTGCATCTTTCTGCTTATAGGGCCACCAATACCCTTGAGTAATGGCCCTATAAGCAAGTGATCTACCCCCAGCATGGCCTCCACACAACCCTTTATGTATTTCATACAATAAGTCTTTAACTTGGGAGGGATGCACACACCTCAAAAGGGGACCAGTAAAAGACCTTCTGTAGAGATGTCCTTCTGTCAACTTCAGTCTAGTTTTATGTGCCTTTTTGCGATCATCTGGTAGCTTGCCATCTCTAAGAAACATCACTATTGCATCCATCCAACTTGGACCCATCTCCACATACATTGTTTCATACTCTGTGATTGGTGGTTCCACACTTGGGCTTGACAAATAATCAACCATTATTGTCTTTGCCTCTCTTGATTTCATTGCACTAGCCAGGTTAGCCAAGGCATCAGCATAGCTATTGTCATCTCGGCTAACCTGTTGTAGTCGGCAATCCTGAAACAAGGCTAGCAGTCTAACAACTTCTTTGACATAGGCTATCATTCTTTCATCTCGGGCTGCATATTCGCCTGTTGCCTGGTTCACAATAAGTTGGAAGTCACAGAAGACTACCACCTCGTCAGCTTCCATTGCTACTGCTAACTTTAACCCTGTAATTAGTGCCTCATATTCTGCTGCATTGTTTGAGGCTTTGAACCCCAAACGGATAGACTGTTCTAAAATTCTCTCATCTGGTGATACTAACACCACTTCTGCCCTCGCTCCTTGACGGTTTGAACTTCTATCAACAAACAAACGGAAGGAGTCACCGATGTAGATATTGCAGAGCTTGGGTTTTTCTTTTTTCTTCTGCTCTGCTGTGGGGTTTTTTATTTCCAGCTGGGTCTCTTCTTGTTTCCCTGGACACCTTAAACCGCGGCTCACCGGAGTTTGACGTGGAATGGCACCAGGTGTGAACTGGGCCACAAAATCTACGAAAACCTAGCTTTTGATTGCCGTTCTAGGCCTAAACTCTAAGTCATATTAGCCCAATACCATTGCCTATTTGGCTACTATGCCTATCATATCTCCTTGCTGCAATAGGGACTTCAAGGGATACTCAATCAATACCACAATCTTGTAGGCCTAGAAATAATGATTCAACTTTTTGGAAGCCATCACTAAGGCCAGTGTCAATTTCTCCAGGGGTAAGTACCTGGTCTCTGCGCCTATTAGGGTTTCACTCACATAGTATACTGCCCTTTGTCCTTCATTCTCTTCTCTGATTACCACTGCACTCGCTGCATGTTCTGAAACCATCTAGTGTAGGAGCAACTCTTCTCCAGGTACTGGATTTGACAAAACTGGGGCTGTAGTCAGGTACTTCTTCAAGTCGGCCAAGGCAACTTCGCCCTATTTCGTCCACAAAAAATTTGTGGCCTTCTTTAACAAACTAAAAAATGGTTTACACTTATCCAAACTTCTGCTTATAAATCTGTTCAGGGCTGCGGCCCTTCCAGTTAACATCTATACTTATTTTGCCGACGTCAGGCTTTTTAAGTCAAGGATGGCCTTGATTTGATCCGGGTTTGCTTTGATATCCTTTCTAGTAACCAAGTATCCTAGGAACTTACTAGACTCAACTCCAAATGCGCATTTCGAAGCATTGAGTGGGAGTCGGTATGTCCTCAGGATGTCAAAAACTGCCTTTAAGTCGGCCAGGTGATTATCAGGTTCTTTGGTCTTTACGACCATGTCATCAATGTATACTTCCATTGTTTTTCTAATCAGATGTCTGAACATCTTGGTCACCAACCTACCACCTCTGGTAGGTTGCTTATGCATTTTTTAACCTGAAAGATATCACCTTGTAGCAATACAGTCCTTTTGGGGTGATAAATGCAGTCTTCTCCTTATCAGGGGGATACATTGCTATCTAGTGGTACCTTCTGTAAGCATCTAGGAAGCTCATCCTTCTATGCCCTGAAGTGGCATCTACTAATTGATCAATCTTGGGCAGTAGGAAACTGTCTTTGGAATAAGCATTATTCAGGCTGGTGAAGTCCACGCAGACCCTCCACTTCCCATTCTTCTTTTTCACAACAACTGTGTTTGATAACCAAGTTAGGTAGCTTACCTCTCGAATGGCTCTGGCCTCTAATAATTTGTCCACTTCCTCCTTTACTGCCTCCATATGAACCAACGTCGGCCTCCTTGTTCATTGAATGACAGGTTTAGCTGACCTGTCTATATTTAGTCGATGACAAGTGACCTCAGGATCAATGCCAGGCATCTTGTATGGTGTCCAAGCAAACACCTCTATGTTTGCTTGCAAGAATGACTATAACTCCTTCTTCTCCTCCTCGGCCAAGCCTGAACCGAGAAGGAAAAAGTGCTCCTAATCCCCTTGTTGGACCAGAATTTTCTTCAAGGCTTCCTCGTTTTTGTCGACCGGCTTTTTACCGATGTTATCCAAAACCTCCATCTCCTCGTCATCAATTTCTACTATTTCTGTCTCTCGTACGTTGCAGGTGGATTTCATTGCTGCCATTAAGCAATTCTTTGCCTGCACCTGATCCTCTCTGACCTCATCAATTCCAAATTCCAAGCTCCGTTGGGAATTGCAATAGCTGGTGTAGTGTTGAGGGAACAACCCTCATTGCATGCAACTATAGCCTCCCCAAGATAACATTATAAGGGGAAGGGGTGTCAATTACTGTGAACTTTGTACTTACCTTCTTGGTGCCTGCCTGTACCTCCAAATTCATTGCTCTTAAGGGCCATGTCGGCGTTCCATTGGACCCGACCATTGGGCTATTGGACTGTTCCAAATCATTTCGGTGTAGGCCGAGCTCCTGGTAACATATGACATACATGATGTCACAAGAGCTGCCTTGGTCGATCAAAATGTGCCTTACCTAGCATTCCCCAACCTTGAGGGTTACTATCAAAGCATCGTTGTGTGGATGTTGTACCATGTCAAGGTCTTCTTCAGTAAAAGACACCATTGGTCCCTAGTACTCATTTGTCCTAGGCCTCTTTTGTTGGACCTGACACACATGCTGTAAGTGTTTCACCTTCTGGGTCTCTCATCGCATATTATTCTCATTAACCCTTGAGTGGACCACATTGATCACCCAAGGTTCTACTTGCCGTGGTTGTGGTAGAGGTGGTGCCGTCGGTGCCTGGGGCAGTCTTTTCTGCTCTTCCCTCGTTCTGACCTCATCTTCCAGGTCCCTTAAGTGACATTATCTGACCAGATCTTCCAAATGTGCTTTTAGGGCTCTATTACCTTGCGTTAGATGTCTACCTTCATTGTGGTAGGCATAGTGCTTCCCTAGACTTCTCTTCATAAATTTGCCAGGGATCCTCTTCGGCGCTCTGTTATATGGTTGGTTCTTAATCATTTCTAGAACTTTATAAACCGAGATCCGAAACACAGTGGTGACTGCCTGTGCAGCCCTCGGTCCTGTTTCTTGTCTATTAAATATAGTATTACCTCGGCCTCGCTTGAAACCGTTTCTTTTCTGTTTGATTGCCTTTGCTCTCGGTGTATCCTCTTCTGCTCTAGCATATTTCTCGATCCTTGCCATGAGCTCCTCTATACTTTTTGGCAAAGTCTTTGCTAGTGACTTTCGAAGCATGCAGTCATCCTCCAGGCCGTTCTTAAAAGACACGACCACCAACTCCTAGTTATATCCTGGTATTCGGTTGAACACCTCTTAGTATCTTTTGGCATAAGCCCTGAGGCTTTCACCCTCACCAATTTTCAGAGCCATCAGGGAGTCTACCCTCAACGGCTGCAATTTGTTTGTAACAAACCTGGCCACAAACATCTCGGCCAGGCCTTTCCAACTTTTCATAGTTTCTTTCGGCAACTTGTGAAACCAATCTGATGCGATTCTTCCAAAGGATGAGGGGAGCACCTTGCAGAGTAATGGTTTGTTCCCGGTATATAGTGCAATTGAATTCAAATATAGGCCGACGTGAAAGTTCGGATCGGACTTACCGTTATATATTTGGAACCTCGGAATATGAAACCTTTTTGGGGCCTCAAACTTATCTAGCTCTATTGAGAATGACGTTCTCGGCTTGGCCGGGGATGTTGACCTCAACATTCTACTGCTTCCTTTGGAGGTAGTCCCTCAAATCCTCCTTAGTCTAGCTAGGAGCTCGGCTGTCAACGAAGTTTAGCTTTTTGGTGCGTTGCTCCCGGTGTCGTTATGAGTTCTCTTGGACTTTTCTTCATTCACCGTATCAAAACAAAGTTTCTTCCTCTGAACGTGCCGATGTTTTTTGACATAAGTTCCCTTGGTACAAGGTGTTCTCTGAGACTCTCCTCTCATTGATTCTGCTCGCCTGACATCCCGTGAAAGCCAGTGTAAGTGTTCCTTCACTTTTTCATGCTAAGGGACTGCTGGGATTGCTTTCTGCCCCCTCTCTAGGCATCGTTCTTGGCCGCTGGAATTGGCGTGTCATTCAATGGAAACGATGGCTGCATGACGTTGTTCTGCATCATGAAGTTGACAACCGATTGCAGGTCTGCCAACTTGTTTGCCATTCCCTTCATCTCGCCGTCCCTCTTCAAGCATCTATCTTTCCATACCTAGAGGTCGCTTTCGTTGTAATACTCGTCTCAGCCTGCTTTTTTCGGTGCGTCTCTTTCTTGGCCGAAGTCTTTCTCCTTAGGATTATGATCCCGTGGTCCTTCATTATGGTTTTATTCCTTCATATTTGGGTCAACATGCTTACCACTCCCACCAGGGATGTCGTCCCCGATCTTTTCTTTCTGTCCGTCGTCAGCCATCTATTCTTCTTACGTTTCCACAGACGGCACCAAATTGTGGGTGTTGATTTCCGACTACATAACCAAATGGGGAACTCAGCTAGAGAGCACCAACAAAATAGATTAAGTTCGAACAACCTGTCACAGAAAGATAAGAGTCTGGCGGTGGTTCATCCACTCGGGGGCACTCCGACGATCAAGTCAGTGATCTATATCTTTTACAGATAGCAAATAGTGCTTAAACTCACAAGAAAGAACTTATTGCGCACAGTATATCACACATCAAAAGACGTACCTTAGACCCACGAGGGTGCCTTGTTTATATAGCCAGCACTGACCTGATTCTTGTAGAAGCCTAATTTCAATGGACTCAAGCTCAATGCTTATCTTGGACTCTCAGCTAAATAGGGATAAATTCCCTAAGAGCTCTATCTTTATCCAGACTGAGATCCTTCCCTGTTCTAGGACTCTTGTCCCTTATTCGCTCATCTCGGATTTCGGTATTTCCACAGATAACTTCGGCTTAACTGAGATAACCTTGGCATCAAGACCAGGTCACGTGGCACCTCGGTTGACACTCTGACGTCACCTTGGCCACGTGCTGTCCCTCACAAAATATGTCCCCACAATTAGTTATAAAAAAAAAACACAAACGAATAGTTAAAACTTATATCATTTAATAAAAAATATATGATTCGATTTGTTAACAAGGTCAAGCTTTAAATATTTTTTATAATTTCTTTAATTTTTTATTTTTAGCATTTTGTTTTGTTTTATCACACAACGGAACTTTAATGAGATAGGCAATAAGTCATGCATCTTGCATAATCATTTTTTTAACTAGTTATATTTGGAGAAATTTAAAAAAAAAAAAAATCAATTTCAAGAATAATGAGTGCCATTGGAGAACAAACTAAGTAAAATGGTTAGAATGCTTATTGGCGTTAGAATTGTTCTTATATTTTTATTGCCTTCAATTATACTGAATATTAATTAATTAATTTTTTTCACTTTTATATTCTATATTTAAACTTCTCAACTATGAAAATTATTTCGATTTGAACAAAATAATATCCATACAACCAAACAAATTTTATAAGGGGTTGGATTTATATGGCTAAGTGTTGGCATATTGCTGGTTTATCTTTATACAAAATGGTGAAATTAATAAATTAACAATACAATAGCATTGTTAATCAGATTTCTATGGCATTAGTTACATTGTAGGAAATAAAAGCCTATTCTTTTCCATATTTTATTTCGCTCATATCTTTTTTTTATATGCACAATCAAAAATAGTTTGTATGAAATTATTTATCCTATGCTAATTTTGCTATAATATCCTCTGTCCATTGATCAAACACAATAATACGGCTTGTTTGGACGAATGGGTGAGGAGTTGCATTAAAACATGCATGGCTCATGGTTTAAAATCGTTCCATTTGAAATGTGTTATATAAGTGTATTTTTTGAGATTTTAACTAAAAAAGTAGAGAAAAAAATTCGTATGTTTGTGATTACTTTTTAATTATTTGCAAAAATATGTGTAATAAAATATTATAATAAAATCAAAATGATCATTTTGCCTTTATTGACATTTTGACTTTTAACTTTTTGATTTTTAAATAATTGAATTCAAAGGGCAAAATTATACGCTTCCCCCCACAAACTTTTCTAAGTAGTATGAAATTTTTGACTTTTCTTTAATAATTTTTTAACTTTTATAAATTATGTCAAACCAAACAGTCTAGAGCCCAACTTCTTATCCTTATATGATTATTACTATCCATTTCCACTTAATAATAAATAGTAATCATCCAAATTATCTCATATTTTATTTCAGAACAAACAAATAAACATATAAACCTATTCAAGAAATCATATAACTAGTTTGTTTTGAAACAAATAAAAAAAACCCGAGTACTATCCTAAAAGTCAAATTTTCTTTTTATTTTTTATTAAAAAAATTAAAAAATTGATATTTACTAAAATATTTAAAAATAAATTTCCAAACACAACCTTCTCTTTCTCCCAATCCTATTAATTTTTTAAAAAAATATATAAAAAAAACTAAATAAATAATGTGATTTAACAAAATAAAAAAAAATAATTTTTATTCGTGTTACCAAATCCAGAGAAGTTGTCTATAGCGTAACGCTCAAATCCGAACGAATATCACATCTCCACCGTCAATTTCCAGATTCCGTGAATGAACAGATCTGAGCCGTTTGCTTCAGTTCTTTGTTACCTGATTTCTGACACTCTCGTCCTACCTGGCATTTAACTGGTTTTAAAATCCGGATTTGAAGTCCGGACTATAAATACTCCGCTCAGAAAGTGTCCCCACTCAGTGGTTCGAATTGTGAAATCGTTGAAACGAGAGAGGGAGAGAGAGATAGAGAACTAGTGAGAGTTCAATTGCGAGAGCTTCGAATCAGCGAACAGCGTGGCTGGAAATCTCTGTAAGTCTCAAATATCCAACTCGTATATCTCATTCACCTCGCAATTTCTGTTTTTTATTTTTATCTGTGATTTTGTTTCTTTGTTCATTTGATTTTGAGGTAAAGATTACATTTTTTTACAGCCTAGGGTTTTTATATTTTCCTCAAATATTCCATGTTCTTCGACTATCTTGTTACTTTCTGCTTGTTTTATTTATGAATTTCTGTAAACTTTGTAGTTTCTGATTATGTCAGGATAGTTCCGATCTTGTTAGGGCTTGCCGATTTTTCTGTTTATGTTCTGTCCTGTAAACAAAAGTTTTGAATTTTTAAAATTTTATTTTATGTAAAAAAAATTCCATTTCAAAAGATTTAAGATTGTTATTTTTTTTAATGTACAATGCACATAGGGAGTAACTCCTCTCAAGACTCCATCATCTCCATACCACAAAGTGGGGGTCTTAAGGGCCCACGATGCTGATCCGAACAGGTCATCTAGTAGACCTTGAAAATAAAAACATATATGCAAAAAAATAGTTTTGATTATACATTGATAGACATACTAATTTATTGTTTTATAAAATAGGGTTTTAGTTTAAAATCATATTTATCATTGATTTCACAAAACAAAACCTAATTAAACAAAACATGATTAGTTAATGTATCTATTGTTATCCGATCAAACTATTTTTTGCATATATATATATATATATATTATTCTCTTCGAGGCCTATGAAATGAGTGGTTTCGGATTACTGTCATGGGTCCCGTGGGGCTCACGAAGTGGAGTCTCAAGGGATATGAAAATGATGGAGTCTTGAGAGAGCTGCTCCCATGCATATAAGCGCACACATGTTTGTTCCTGCTATTGGAAATCCATTTTTTATTTGATTTTTGTTTTGATATTCATTTTTGTCTGGGATTTTAATTTTTATTTTAAAACCTAAAAGATGAGAACTTTTTTACAGAGTTTGTTGATGGCCTAAGCTTGACAGGCTTTTTGGGTCAGCAAAGAGAGTAATTTGGGTTGGATGTTATTTTGAATTTGATCAACTATGGGTGAAGAAGAGGCAGTGGTTGCAGTTGAGGCAGTGGAAAATGGGACTACCACACCTGAGAATAAGGGTGAAGATGTTCCTCAGAAGAAAGAGCTGGAAAAGGATGGAGTAAAAGAAATGGAAGAAGATGGTAAAGATGATGAGAAAGTTGAGACAGAGGAAATGGATGTCGACCAAGAGGCCAAGAAAACCAAAGAAGAAGAAAATTGCCAAAAGGGAAGTAAAGAAGAGGAAGAGGAAAAAAAGGTAGAAACCAGAAGTGAGGCAATGGATGATGAAATGGAGGCAAAAGAAACTGAGGAGGGTGAGGAAAAGGTTGTGGAGAAGGTGGATGAATTAAAGGAGGAAGAAGAAAACGATGAAGACTGTAAACCAGAGAAGGTGGATGAATTAAAGGAGGAAGAAGAAAAGGATGAAATGAGTAAACTAGAGAAGAAGGATGAATTAATAGAGGAAGAAGAAAGTACACCACAGAAAGCGTCAAAGAGGCGTGGAAAAGGGAAGACCTCTGCAGTAAAAATCAACAGCAATAAGAAGGAAGTGGAAGGGAAAAAGGAGCAGAAAACCCCCATTAGTTCTGCACTTGATCGCCCCGTACGGGAACGGAAATCTGTAGAAAGGCTGGTTGCATCTTTCGAAATAGAAACTGTCAAGGAATTCCATATTGAAAAGGTTTCCTTCTATCTTTTGGCTTGCAGTTGATGTTTTTAGAATAAAGTTCAGTTGTGACAGTTTTGGTCAATATTTAGTTCACAGTTTACCTTGGTATCGCAGGGCAGCGGTATTGCACTGAAAGACATACCTAATGGTATGTTACCTAACTTTTTTATTCTCTCTACTTTCCTTCATTTATTTTTTTGATAGGCAAATAAGATGTATTATCTAACGAAAAAATTTGCTTGAAAAGGAAAGACTAGGACATTACATTACCATGACTTGTTCATAGTTACTGTTTTCATGATTGTTGTTGTGATTGTCATATAGCAAAACTCGTTATAATGATGTATACTTGTTGCTTGAAGTTTCTTGACAACAGTCGTTTTGTCTTGAGATGAGGTATGTTGAAGTTTTTTTTTTTATTATAGATTATTTTCATATATTTTAAGTTCAGTGTATTATCTTTGTGTCTCACAAACTGTGTCTGGAAATTTGTTTCTTGTCATATTTTTATATGCTACGTGTATACTGGACAAGTTGTTAGAATCATATTGTTATTGCTTATTTTACATTTTCGTATTGTATGTGATATCTGTTTATTGCAACTCAAAAATCAGCTGTGTCATTTTCTGAACCATGGTTTCTGTTTCAGTGTCATACAAATTATCAAAAAGGAAGACTGATGACACTTTAAAATTGCTTCATACGATTCTCTTTGGAAGGAGAGGAAAGGTAATTTGTATGTTAATCTTTCATTCTAAAATTGTAATTTACTCTCTCTCCCCGTTTTGCGAACCCTCTGGTTGGTTGTAGCCACACATGTAAACATTGCCTTAAAGCCATTCAGATTCTCTCTCATTCTGTAGGCAAGCTTCTCTCGTGCAACTGGACTCCATTACCTTATAGAATATTCACCTTCTGCTTGGAGTAGTTCTAGGAGCTTAAATTGCGTGACTGGCTTTCAATAAATCTTGCACCTTTAAGAACTCTTATGGAAGAGGGCTGCTATATATCACCAAAATAGTTTATCATAACTTTTCACTTCCTATGTGGTTCCCAATGTAGCATGATATATACACATGGCTTTTAATGAATCAATATTCAATACACCTAAGAAGAGAAACACAGTAGTGAAACAAAACCAGTGATAAATAGCATTTCTCAATAATACAAGGTCCCTTGATGATGTTCTGAACCTTGCCTTCCTCCGTAGGTATTGTAACCAATATTTATTTATTGAAGCATTGTTTGACATGACCAAAATAGGTGTATTCATAGTGTCATATCTTTTCTCATGGAGTGGACTTCTTGCTTTGTCCATTCTATGGATTTACCTGTAGTTGGTGGAGCATCATATTGTTGCTAGTTTAAGTCATGGGCTCATGGTATTCCTGCCATATAAACATAAATCAGCATTAATTCTTATGAATCCCAACTCTTTGCTCAATCACCCTTCATTACTGGATGTATAAATTTTGGAATTTATCAGTTGGAATATCAACCCTGATAGCTTCATTTTTTTTAATTAATTAAGGGATTCGTTTAAAGTGAAGTTGGCTGGAACTTGACATTAATGTAGAACCCAGCCACAACAAACAAAAAAAAGAAGAAAGAAAGCATAGAGACTCTTGGCATCTTTTGCTAATTCCCTGCAACTACAAGTTTTTTCTTAGGTTGCTTTCATCTACTTTTGCCAACCATGTGCGATGCAGTAGTTGGTCTTGGTCCACTTATCTTCTTTTGTTGAGTAGGCTTCTGTGTGTTTTCCATTTAGCGAAGAATAAAATGTGCTCCAATCTTACTGTGTTTCTTGACCTTATGCAGGCAGCTCAGGTCAAAAGTAATATTTCTCGGTTTTCTGGTTTTGTGTGGAATGACAATGAGGTAAAGAGTCCATCTTGGAGAGAGATTCAAGTGCTTTGTCCATAATAAAATGTGGTTTTTTTCTTTCTTATCCAGGACATTTCTCTTATTTTTTCACCACTTAGATGTTTGGAAACCTCATTTTATTACTAAAATAAATAAACCATTGAGCTTTTGGTTTTTGACTCTTGCAATCATTGCAGGAAAAACAAAAGATAAAAGTAAAAAAAAACTTGACAAATGCATTAAAGAGAAGTTGTTGGAATTCTGTGATGTGCTTGACATGCCAGTTACCAAAGCTAATACGAGGAAGGTTCGTTGATATCTTACTGCTGCATGTACTGCATGGATAGTTTTTTTGAATTGCTCTCCAACAGGAAAATATCATTAAATTATTGGTCACATGTTGTTGGATGCTTAACATTCCGAAATTAATGCATATTGGCAGGGTAGATTGTCAAGACACCCACCTGTTCACAAGCACTGCATGCTCAGACTAGGCATATTCAATGAAAGAACCTGCTAGTTTAATAGTTTGACTCACTCTGCATGGTACATCAAGTAGAAAAACTTAATCTAATTCTTTTAGTAGTAGACTGATTGGTTGTAGTCTGACTCATAATGCAAACTATATTTGCTTAAAGGTGAGTATGTCTTTTGTTGTCATTATGATGAGTTTAATTGTGCACACAGGAAGATATTGTTGCAAAGTTGATAGACTTCTTGGTGGCCCCTCATGCATTGACTACCGAGTTACTTGCTGAAAAAGAGCAGGTTGGTTTACGTTGTGCAACAAAGTTCATCAAATGCTCCTCTTCAGTAAGATAACTGCTATTTTTCCTTCGATTCTTATATTATCTATGCTTGTCTGTACACCAGTCAAGTAAGGGAAAAAAACGTAAGAGAGAAGTCAAACGAAGCGCATCAACATCTGGCAGCACGCCATCAAAACAGTCAGCTAAGGTACCATTGTTTTCTTGCTAACAATACAAGTAGATCTGTATAATTAGTGTTATAATAGTTGAAGGATGTGGGTTCTTGTTTTACATGTTCACCTCTTGTTAAAGTTGGGTATCAAGGACATGGGGTTTAGTTTGTGATCTGATGGTCTATGAATTTGGTGAATTGCAGTCACGGAAAATGCCCATTAAAAGATTTGCAATTGTTGTATGGTTTCCCTGAAAATTTATGTTATTGCGTTATTTTGGTTCTCTAATTTTCTGTCCATGTTGGACTGTTTGAAACAATAGAGCAAGCTGGGTACTGCTATTATCTGGGGCTACGTAATCATGAAATTGATGATGACGACTTGCATCTTCTGCTTTTCTGGTTTCTTTTTGTGTGCCACACCTTTTAGCAGCATTTATGGATCTTTCCAGAAGCAAATCATATATATTTTTTAGGAATCTTTATCCATGAAAATTGAGAAAGGCAAAATAAAACAAAACAAACTCATGAAAAAAAGATTGAGGTATGCAATTTTGTATCATAGTTTGACCTTTTTTTTTTATTTTTTATGTGCAACTTGCTTCATCTCTTTTGTTGTCATTCCTCTATCTTTGGTGTATTTTGCAGAGTCGAAGAAGGATTGAGAATGCATCTAAAGAGATGGAGAATACACTGGAAACAGAAGACGAGTTAGATAAAGAAGAAGAGGAAGAGGAGGAACATGAAGAAGAGGAAACTGTGAATGGTGTTCCTGAAAGCTCCGAAAGTGATGTACCTGAAGAGAATAAAGATGAGTCTGAAGAAGAGTCCGAAGAAGACACAGGTAAATACAAACGAGGTTCAAAAAATTCATCTGCAAAGAAGAAATCTTCAGGAAAGACAAAAACCAAGAAAGTTGCTACTCTGAAGAAATCTACTCCACCCACCAAAAAAACACCTTTGAAATCTACTCCACCCACAAAAAGAACACCTTTGAAATCATCATCAAATCGTTCTAAGGTTGATGATAGCAGTGATAGTCCAAAGACATTCTCAAGGAAGAAAAGAACTGAGGTTGTTAAGGAAAAGTCCTCAGCTCCAAAGAAACCTGCTTCCATGGAGAAAACTGGTCAGTATCATTATTTTATCTTTCTTCTTTCCTTGCACACGCTGTGTACATTTGTTCTGCTTGTAAGAATTTCCAGTGCTAGTGTTGTGGTTTACATTTTGAAGATTTTCATAGGGATTCCCTCAATGTTGACAATTATTCTTGAGAAATCATCTTATACTTGATTTTTTCATTCTATGAAAAAGTGCAAAAAATAGAGATCTGGGCAAGATTTTTTTTCATCTGAATTAACTTTCTGAAGGTTTTGTCTGTTTTTGTGAAGGTAAAAAGGTTGCGAAAGGGAAAGACAAACCTAGAGAAGTGAAATTAAGGCCAAGTGATGATGAACTCAGAAAGGCAATATGCGAAATTCTTAAGGAAGTTGACTTCAACACGGTAAGAACTTGATCTCTCTATAATAGTTGTGAAATAATTTCTTAGAAACCAAATAGTCTCCACCTTTGTTGTTTGTTGGAGTAGCTGGACTACCATATAATAAAACATGCACATAATGTTGAGCTAGTCTATACACAACAGAAAATGACATCTGAATAATAGGACGATGAAGTCTTCTTCAAAGAAGTCTAGAAGTTTTATCATTTCTACAATCACGTCCTTGTGCAATACTGGGGATGAGCTGCATTGCCAGGAAATTTTTTCCCCATAAACTCGTCCACCCCTTTTTGTTACACTTGATTAGCATGAAGGAATAGAATAGCTAATTCAAGGTTGGAAACTTCCAGATGTGGTTGTGGTGGTTGATTCATAGATTCTTTTCCTCCTAGAAAACCTTTGCTGTCAAAATGACATTTTCTTCTTGAAGAATGTCAACTATTTTCATGTTAATTGTTTGTTTTTGTGCTTGCCAAAATCTACTTATTTTTCTTCTTGTGCTGAGCTGAACGAAGTCAGCTTTTACCGAGTAAAAATTAGCTTATTTTATTCAATGTTTGATGATTTTGTAATGTGGTAACATGAGTTGTATCTTCCTTGCTGTGTTGTGCAGGCTACCTTCACGGACATTCTGAAACAACTCGGTATGTCCTCTTCATTTTTATTGTTTGCATAAATCAAAGTATGATGCTTTGTTGAGTTGAGATTTCATATCCAATAATATTTTTATTAAAATGTGTTCTGTAGCATTAGATTTAGAAGTTTGTCCTTGAAAGTTTAGATGACATTCAAGTTGCTTCTACTATCGCCTATGTAATCGATTTTTACAACCAAACTGAAGTGTTCTATTTTCTATGTTATAAATTAATGTCATATAAAATTATCATACATATGTTTTTTTCTCTTCAAATTACATATGTCACAGCATACTTTATATCATTTTAAAATATTTTTGTCCTTTCAATTTCTAGAGATCTTTAATTGAAAAACAAATGGGAAAGCAGACTAAATATTCGCAATTACTCTTTAAATGTAAGCTGCTACTATTCAATCATTATTCCTACAATTATATTTTTTCCTTCTAGGTTTATATGGTATTTAACTACCTTCTTTCTCAAACGCATTGCTCAGGTGCACTGCTAGTTATCTGCTTAATTTCATCAAAATACAAGTCATTTAAAATTAGTGAATATGGTGAAATCTTGTTGAAATGTAGAGCCTTGTATATATTTTCGTTCTTGATCATGATTTTTTCATTTGCACCTGTGATAAAACCTTGCCAATGCACAGCTGGGCGCTTTAAAATGGATCTTACGCCCCGAAAGGCTTCGATAAAGCTCATGATCCAAGAAGAACTTACCAAACTAGCTGATGAGGCAGATGATGAAGAAGATGAAGGTGATGCCGAGAAAGATAAGACCCAACGTTCCGGTCAAGGTGTTGAGGCTTGAACGCCAAGGTAAAACATAAATTAGATTAAAATGGAATAGTTTTTCTTTAGCTTCACAACCCTTTTTTTCAAATTTAACAATCTGTCGTTTCTCAATGTGCTGTTTTGTCTGTCTCTGAAAATAGCAGTCTGTAATTTATTGTTATTAGTTTATTAACTTTGAGTCAAAAACTTGTGATTTTCCAGAAATTGTTAGTGTTAGAACTGCTCGAGTTATGCTGCACGATTGCAGTTATTATGTACACAAACGAAAATTTGTAGGAATTCTTCTATGTTTTAACTTAACTGACTTTTTTTGTTGACAATTAGAGATGGATATTGTGATCTTGTCGGAGTTAGTTTTCGTTATGGATTCATGTTATATTTGTTCAATTCTAACTTGGAATAGTTGTGTTTTGGTTTGTTGATTAGCTGACGAATGGCCCCGTTTTCTGTGAAAAAGCAGTGTCATTCTGGTATATTGCTTTCTGGGCAAATGATACACACAAGGTTTTCTGATCTGGGTTGCAAACATTTTTTTTTTTCCATATTTTTTCAGAAATTGAAAGTGAGAACTTGATTTGGTGTGTGTGTTTTGTTTAAAAAAAAAGTTGAATTCTTTTGAAAACAAAACAAACTTGTTTTGGAGTACATGTTTGTTTTGTTCCAGTTGCTCATTCGTCGGTCACCACTCCACTGTAGGTTACTATCTCCGACAACTACTAAACATATTTCTGCAGTTTTGTTTTTATTTGTTTTTTTAAAAAAAAATTGTGCCCCAAATAAGTTTTTTGGTTTTGTTTTTTACAAAAATAAAAAATTAAAATATTGTTTTCTATTTACATCACTAAATTTTTATGAGTTAAAAAATTGTTTTTAATACAGAACATGAAGCTAATGGGCAAGACAAGACAACAAATGTGAAATGTCATGTTATGATCCAAATCTTCCATTGCTAAAGAAAAATTGCCCCACTTGGTGTAGTGGAGCACTCAATTACTACACGGGGGATTCTATTTACACTTAAATAATAATTTAGTACGGCCACTAAAAATTTTAAAATTTTAATTAATATTATATTCTAATATAAAGTTATTAATAAAGATAATTCACATTAAATTTTAAAATAAATTTTTTTTCATGATAAATTTTAATCATCTATACATATTTTTCATATTAAATTTTTTCATCTCTTTCAAAATTTTATTATTTTCACTTTATTTTCTTCCTTTTATCAAAATTCTAATTCATTCCACTAAAATTTATCACTATTATTAAACAAAAAAAAAAAACCCTAGATCTTGCAGGAAAGAGGAGGTAGTGAAGGTTTGAAGTAAAATAACCTTATCAATCATTCTTTGATCTTTGTGATTAGATTTTTAGAAAAAAGTAAATCGTGTCAATCTTTCATTATAAAACCCACCTCACAAAACATTATTTTAGAACCCATGAAATCATTAGAATCATTATCAGAATAAGAAAAAAAAAAACCACAAAAACCCTAGAGGGAAAAAAGTTCCCCACTGTAGAGAGGGAGCGCACAATTCTTAATGAAAAACAAACCTTACTTTACAAAATTTATGAGACCTAACCAAGATCCATATATGATATACATATATATAAAGAGAGAGGAGATGGGAGAGAGATACCCACCGTTGAGGAGAGAGGAGAAAGAGGAAGTATTTTTTTTAATTGATTTGTTTATTATTTGGGTGTATTATAAATTATTATTTTATATTAAAGTGTAATTTAGTAAAAAAATATAAAATGTATTAAGAATAAATTATAAAATAAAATAATAAAATAAAAAATAATAAGAAATTGGACGTACTAAACAATTTTTTAGGTGCAAATAGAAGCACCCTTACCACACTAATCTAATTATTATTAGGACAATTTTTATGATAGTCCTAATCATCAGGAGCTTAATACCCTCTAAGAAAAAATTATATTATAAAACACTTTGTTTTGTTCTTTTATAAATCCAACATGGTTAAGTAGATAAGAATTTCAATCTCTCTTTTCAATATTTTTAAAATTTTTAATTCATATATGATATTATAATGATATTGTTTCAGCTAAAATTTTCGACAACGGACCAAAAAAGAGAAGCAAAAGACCCGTTGAAAATTTTCACTGACAAAAAACTAACTTAATTTGGTATTTATCAAATATACCATGACTTTAAATTTTTTTTATATCTCTATTTTCTATGACTATTTGTAAAACACATAGCGGGGATGGTCCTCAAATTCTATAAAAATTAGCTCTATTTTGTTTGTATATCTCAACGTACACTGAGATGATTTTCAAGTATTTTAAATGTTAATTAATAATATCAATTTTATCAAGTTAATTTTATTAATACAAACATGTCAATATCATTCTTATTTTTCTTTTTAAAAATCAAAGGGGTGCATATTTTCTTTAATCGATTATTCCAATAGTTTATAAATTTTAGAAATGAAAAAAAAAAATTATTAAATTTATTTATTTATCTCCTCATGAACTACTTATTTCACAACATGTAACAAATTTATCTTCAATTGGTATATAAATTAATTTTTATTTATTATTTTTTATGCACATATCTTAACTCTATTAAACAAAATTTCTAATTTTGCCACTGCAAAACATGTTGTACACTATAATATATATATGTTAAAAATAAGAAAAATATTCGGAGACCCTAATTTTTATGACTCAAATGGTTCAAAATTGTCAAAACGATGTCATTTTGACAATTTTAATATTATTTTGTACTCAAAACGACATAATTTTGACAAATTCGCTGGTAAAAATAAACACAATCCAACTATGCATTTTTCAATATATTCAACCCACAAAAAATCAATCACAACCTACCCTACCCCACACATCTTTAAACTTTTCCTAGACAAACAAACCTACCCCACTATTTTCTCTTTCTAATCCAAAATTTCACCAGAAAAAAAATAAAAAGCAAATGAAAAATCATATAACATTCTTTTTCTCAAAACTTTTCAAAAATACCAAAAAGTGGTATTTTGAGAAGCTACCTAGATCTCCCATCAGAAGACCCGGATCCGGGATAACCCGATCCGATCTTATGCCCACCACCACTACCCATTTGATGATGATAACCACCCGATCCTCCGTACACGTGTCCTTGATGATGCTGATGACCCATCATCATCGCATTTGAAGCCATCCCTCCATACAACCCTCCCTCACCAAATCCAACCCCACTGTTCCCGTAATTTACCACACTGCCACTAACACCGCCGCCGCCGCCGCCGCCGTCTCCGCCACTATCGCCGCCTTGACGTCCGGCCATGGCAGTCTTCTCTCCTTCCATATCTCTGAACCTCAGCAAATACACCTTCAATGGCTCGACGTATTCTTCAAACCCTAGCGTCGTCATGGCCCAGAGCAAATCGTCGCCGTTTATCGTCTTCCGCTTCTCTCTCTGACATTTGTCGGAGGCTTCGCCGGTGATGAAGCTGATGAACTCTGAGACGCACTCTTGAACTGTTTCCTTGGCGTCCTTGGAGATCTTGGCGTTCGCTGGTAAAGCCTTTTTCATGATTCGACTCACGTTCGCGATCGGAAGGAACCTGTCTTGCTCCCTCGGTGACAGCTCGCTGTTCGAGTTGTTGTGTCCTCCTGATTCGTTATCTGAATCCGCCATGGATATAGGTATAACTTCTTCTGAAAGAAAAAAAAAAAAAAACTGTAAATTGTTATGCAAACAAATTCGAATTGGAATTGGACGTGACAGTGAGGTAAGATCAATTACGAAACAACTTCAAGAAGTAGAATAGAACGTAGTGGTTCGATTTCGATGGAATTGAAAACCGAGTCAGGGACTGTGAAGATATTAATATTTCAATTCAATGGATCGAAGCCGATGAATTTTCCGGTGAGAGTTGAATTTTTTTTTTTGGGTGATAATTCACCAACAAACAGCGGATAAAATCAGTTGCAGAGATTCAAAAACACGAACACGTTGTTTAAAGACACAGATTAGTCTTCACTCCGAAGAAACTGCAAAGAATTAGGGTTTTGAAAGGGTTTCGACTTGCAGAGATTCAAGAATTCGAAGAAGTTGTTTACGAGCACAGATTAGACTCTTTTCACTCAGCAGAACCGCAAGAACGTGAGGCAAACGGTAGGAATTCGACGAAACTGCAGAGAATTAGGGTTTGAAAGGTCTTCGAGTTGCAGAGATTGAAGAACGAGCAAAAATTATACTCTTTTCACTCAGCAGAACCGCGAGAACGTGAAGTAAATTGTTGAAACTGCAGAGAATGAGGGTTCGATAGGGCTTCGAGTGCAGAGAAACAAGGGTTTGAAAGATTCTAGATCGCCGGCGAGAGTCGCCTGAGCCGGCGAGGAGCGTGTTGAAGACGAGAGTGCTGAGAGAGAGAGAGAGAGAGAGTGATAGGTGGTCTGTCGGATCATGGCTATAAAGAACGCCATCGACTACGACACGTGGACGCTTTTGGACCGTTGTTTGCGGATAAGTATGCGGTTATAAGGACGAGCTTGCTACCATTCGATTGGCTGGAGAGGAGAGATCTGAACCGTTGAAATGATATCTGGTACGTGGTCGGCTACTTAGATTTCTTTTAAGGATAATACTTGGGACCCTCTTTTGGGGCACGATTAATGCTTCGGACCTCCACTGGGGGTCGACCCCCAGTGAGGTGGCAGTGTGCGATTGGACCAAAAAAAATCTGGTTTTTTGTCTTTTTTTTTTTTTTTTTGAGTGTCGGCCAGTGGGGCGCGCCACGTCACTGCGCGACCCCCACTGGGTCTGTAGCAAAGTTCTTTGGGGCACTCACCCTTTTGCCATGTGTCTTGATTGGAAAGTGGACCAATGAGAGAAGAGAGGGGGTCAAAAGGGGGTCTAAAAAAGGGGGTCTCTATCACCACCCTTCTTTTAAATAAAAAAAATCAAATATAAAGTAATAAATCCAAATAACTTTTCTTACACTAGTGTATTAGTTGTCAAGGATCACATTCACATCACATTTAAATAAAAAAATTACTTATATTTTAGGTCTTGTTAATGTTTTTTTTAAAAAAATTATTAACAATTTTTTTTAAAAAAAATTTAATATGTAACTTGAATGTATATATTAAATTTTTACATTTTTTTTTTGGATAAATTTGTTAAATTTAATTTTATCATATATCTTATGATAATGGATAGTGGGGCGACAGAATGAGATAAGAGATGGATGATTCTCCACCCATAAAGATTGGCAATACTAATAAAAGTGAGTGACAATATACATAGAATAATGTTTGAGGGCCCGAAATTAGATGCTCGAATTTGGCTCAAAACCCAAAACGACGTCGTTTTGGGTTTTGATTTTTTTTTTTTTTTTCTCTCTCTTCCTTTTCTTTCTTTCTTTTCTTCTTCTTCGTTGAACAGAGGAGAAGAGCAGAGGCGAGAGAGAGAAACAGAGTCATCGGCGTCGCAGCTCGTCGGCCCATCTCGCAGCTCGTCGCTCGTCGGCATCGCAGCCCCACCTCTGCCTCTACCTCCGCCCACTGCCGCCTCCGCCTCCACCTCCACCTCCATCTCCGCCTCCACCTCCATCTCCGCCCGATTTTGTTGGCCCCTCCAGTCCAGTTCTTCTTCTCTTTCTTCTCCTCCTCCTCCTCCTCCTCCTCCTTCTTCCCTCTAATTTCGAGCCAAATTCGAGCCCCTATATTCGGGCTCTCTACCATTACTGATATACATATAAGAAATGAATTAATGAGAATTAGGTATGTGAAGAATTACGAATACATAATTTTTATTATATTTAAAAAGTATATAAATAAAAAAAAATTAATAATATTAATAAATGAAAATTTAAATTTAAAATAAAATTTAGGGATTATTAATAAATCCCATTTAGAAGTGTTTTAACCCAAGTTCATGAAGAAATTTTTTAACCCACTTAATCCCATGTATTTATAGTTTTATTTTATAAAGTCTTTTTTCTCAATTTATACTATTTTGTTAGATTCTTATGTCTTTATATTTAATATTGATATTTAATGTTGGGGGAGGAGAGAGAAGGGAAATGATTAAGGCATAGAAAATTTCATACACAAATTAAATAACATTGATGTTATTATTTTATATTATTATATAATGTGAATATATTTTAAATTGACAACACATTAAAATAATGTGAACATTCTCTCTCATTTGATGTGAATATATTTTTAATTGACAGCACATTAAAAATAATGTCAACATTATCTCTCATTTGATGTAAACGCTCACAACACCTTTCCAAAAAATTCTCTCTCGTCTAATGTAGTGATGTGAACGTTCACAACATGTGAACCTTCTTATTTTAGCTGACAACACATTAAAAATAACGTTCATTATATTTTTAATTGACAACATATTCTTATTCACAATATGTAGTAATGTGAACGTTCACATTCATATGTTTTAGTATAAATATTCACATCATGTAATTGACAAGACAATAAAAAATTCATTTCAAGTTAAGGCTCGTGATTGTGTAATTTGATGCAATGTTCATGTGAACCTTAATATCACCTTTATTACAACGTCATCTGATATAAACATTCTCATTCACGTCATCAATAAAGAACTATGTTTAATTTTTTGTATGTAATATATATTAACATTAAATGGCGGTGTGTAGTTAATGCATTTATTTAGAGTGAAGATATAATGACAATTAACATTAAATATCAACATTAATGGGGGCATGAGAGATTTAGGGTGTTTTGGTCTTCTTACCTCAAATAGAACCTAATGAAATAGTCAAAAAGAATATGAGTTTGATAGAATAAAACTCTTAAAAATGGGATTATCAAAAAAGCTCTCTCAAATTTATTTTACATTAATTGTTTTGATAAGTGTCACATTTATAAGTTATTTTATTTTATTTTATATAAAATTTTTGTAATATTATTTGAAAGAATAAAATTAGGGAGATTTAGGGTTGGTTTGGCAAGGGCTCATTGGGTTTTTTTGGCTCAATGAGCCACAAAAAACAGAATAGGCTCATGAGCCACAACAGACAAAACATCTCATCCAACCCCATAATCATTACACTATTCTCTCATAAAAAAGTCAAAAAAGTCAAAAAGTCAAAATCCCTTTCCAAACCAAGCTTTTGAGACTAGGCTCATATAGCCAAAAAAGTCAAAAAGCCAAAAAGCCAGTGGCTTTTTGGCTATATGAGCCTGATTAGAAACTCATCTTTTAAGTGTTTGTATATTAATCCATAAGATATTATTGTATTTCAATAAATCTTATTATTTGAACATTTAATCTACCAAATCTTAATTCTCATATTTAAACTATTTTATGGACATTTTTACCCTTACAAATATTTTTTGAATGGTTAGCAATTTGGTGATGTGAATATTTACATGGATGTGTGAATGTTCACATTGACATGTTAACATTCACCTTGATGGCATGAACATTCACATCACGGAATATTCACACTGTAAATATGAATATTATTAGAGATATTTTAGTAATTATGTCACTCATAAGACCTATAAAAATATAATAAAATAATGTGAACTAAATAAAACATAGGGTAAATTACAAATACACCATTTGAGGTTTGTTTAAAATACGAATTACTCCATGTGATTTGAAAAATTACAAATACCTTCCTGTCAGAATTTTTTATTTAACAAAATTAATTGAAAAAGTGAAAATTTTAATTGTTGACCTATACAATAATAATATTATCTGAATTATTAATTGAAATAAAATTTTAACATTATTAAAAATTATTAATTAAATTGATGAATTATTAATAAACGGACTTATTTATTATGAAATTAAAAATTTTAAGGAACATGATGTAATTTCTAAAATTATAAGGAATAATTTGTAATATGAGTAAACTTATGTGTTTGTATATCTATACTATATATTAAGCAAAATGTGGTTTTTAACCCCCAAGGTCTGTGGGAGTTTTAATATCCCAATATGAGTTTTCTAAATTTTTTATTTGAAAAAAAAAAAGAGAATAAGGGGTCACTGCTGTGGTACTGTGGTGCTTTCATTTTAAGTGTATTATAATTTTATTTTTGTGATCTAAACCGTTCATTTTATAGGATTTGTTGAGTACTTTATACCTACCAAAAATCATATTAATCGGATATCAATAACTACATGATCAAATTGCATATTATTTATGTTATTTTTCAAAATAAAACTTATTATTTATTTTTTTGCTTATCGATCATATAGTTGTTGATATCCGATTAATATGATTTTTGGTAGGCATGAAGTACTCAATAAATCTTACAAAATGAACGGTTTGGATCACAAAAATAAACTCATAATACACCTTAAATGGAGGCACCACAGTCACTACTGTGATTTACCCACAGCAGTGACCCCTTATTCAAAAAAAAATCCTCAGCATTTATTGATTTGGTTAAACTTCCATGATCAGTATTTATTAACTTTTTTCAATCCACATATCTTTCTACATGCCTGCATTTATTGATTTGATCAAAATCCCCTAATCAGTATTTAAAAGGGTAAACTACCAATAGATCCTACTTTGGAGACTTATTACCCAATAGGTCTTACTTTGGAGACTTATTACCCATTAAGTCCTATTGATAAATTTATTAAATGATAAAGATAAATTTATCAGTTTTTTATTTTTATGAATAAATTTATAGTGATAAATTTATCAGTCTCTTTATTTTTATGAATAAATTTTTAGTGATAAATTTATCACTCTCTTATTTTTATAGTGTTAAATTTATTAGTTAGGACCTGTAGGTAAATAAGTCTAGTTAATAGGACTAATTGGTAAGTACTTCTATTTAAAATCCCTTCAAACAAATAACTATGGATACAATTCGTGCATAGTTACTGCAGTATTTTTTTTAACTTCTCCTATACACTATAGTTAGTAATAAAATTATTAAATTATTTTTATAAATTTTTTTAAAAAACATAATTTACATTTTAAAAAAAATTTAAATATTTAGTCTAAAACAAAAATAGATAAAAAAGAATTTAGAGAAAAGTGCCTCGTAAAACTATGATGACGCAAATGTGGGTAGTCGGACTCATGTCATGCGCATTAGCGTGTGATTTGTCGAAGGTAGGAATGGCCGTCTATTTCTGTCAACTTCCCAATCACCCCCATTAATTTTGAACGAGTTTATATAATAAAAAAAATATTACATAAATTAATAAATTTATACTTTTTTATTAGTAATTGATTTGTTGTGGAATAATGGCATTTTGAAAATTAAAATAAGACCTGCTTTAATAATATGATAAGCGTGAGAGATAAAAATTACTTTTTTTAATTTTAAAATATTAACCTCTTATTTTATTTTTTATTATATTAAAATATTAATTTATTTTAAAAAATTAAGCATAAAAATAAGGACAAATTTTACTTTATCCCTTATGATTTGAGCCGGGTGCGGATTACTTTTTTGACGTTTGAATATCACCACATAACCCCTATGTAATTAATGAATTAAAATACACAATTAACACCGTTAACAGCAGAAGTAAAAAGACTATTTTGCCCATTATATATATAACCCTTGTTTACCATTTCTTACCCAACAATGATTCATCCCACTAAAAATATCACCACTAATAGCACTAATGTATTAAAAAAATAAAAAAAAAACAAAAAAAATACAACTCTAAGACCAAAACATCACATCATTTCTCATGGCTTAACCGCCATTCATTTAGTGAGTGGGAATTATTAGTGCCCAAGCATTTTTCTTTCTTACCCAACCCTCTACGCCTTCCTATGATCGACGACCCTTTGTATCCGATCACGGTTCTCATCGATGAGCTCAAGAACGAAGACAACGATGGTTGAGGAGGAGGAAGAGGGGAGAGAAAGGCGGCGACTTCTGACGCAGATCGCCATCTCTATCGCAGATCTCTTTCAGATCTGTCTCAGATCTCTTCTCCTACATGGGGGTTTTCAGATCACCAAGAAGAAGAGGAAGAGGAGACGTCAAGTGGTGCGATTCGACGACATAAGAAGGATGAGGAGGAAGAGAGGTGGCGCGGCTGGGTGGGTTTGAGGTGCTGGCGGTGGTACCATGGTGGACGACGGCGTAAGAGGAGGAGTAGTTGCGTCACTGTAAAGGGTTGTCCCAAGGCCAACTCTGCTTCTGGGCAACCCAGAAAACATAGGAAACTTAGTTATTTATTAATGGCTTTGGTTTGTTTCAATTGAAATTTGCCATCTCATGTTCACAGAAGCACCTCTCAGATTTTCAGAGAAATCCTATAAACATATTTCAAAGTTGTTCCTGGAAGGTTTATATGATCCAATTGTTGGTGAGAGGTATTTAATTGGTTGCAGAATAGTTATGGTTAAAAGCATTAATATTGAGAGAGGCCTAGATTGTTCAATCGATGTTAAAATTGAGTATCTTTCTGAGAGTACAAGTTGGTAATCAATCCAATTGCAAAAATCACCATCACCAGTCAAAGGATTGACACAAACATATATATATACATACAGGGCCGGCCTTCAAATTTATGGGGCCTAGGGCGAATTATAAAAATGGGACCTCTCTAATATATTTTTTTAATAAAAAATTTATGCATAAAATGATAAGTATTCACAAATTTTTTATTTAAGGCCTTGTTTGGGAAGACTAAATAAGTGTATTTTTTGTTTTTTTTTACTAAAAAATTGAAGTTGAAAATATGGATATTTGGGTTAACTTTTTGACTTTTTATGGAAAAATGTGTAATAAAAAATTGTAAAAATTAGTTTTTAGAGGAAAATTTGAATTGGGAGTTGTGCAGCCGTAATTGTTGACTTTGGTGAATAGTGTTAACTTTTTAACTTTTTGAGTAACTTTTTGGCTTTTTGAATTATTTTCAACATCCCAAACAAGGCCTAAGTATACTTGCACATATAATCATTAAAATTATAAACTAAAATTTACTTTCATATATTAAAATAGGAAGAAATCAGTACAATGACTCAAAAACATTAAAAACTAGTTTTGTTGCTTTATAGTTTAGTAATATCTAGTTTACAATTAACCTAATGATCACTTAAATATTACTCTTCTTGCATTTTTAGCTGCAAATCATTAATTAAGTTTGTATAATCAAATTTATCTACCAAATCCCTTTCAATAGATAATATAGCTAATCTATTCAATCTTTCTTGTGACATTGTTGATCGAAGGTAGGATTTAATCAATTTTAACTTTGAAAAACTTCTTTCTCCACAGGCAATGATAACTGGAATAGTCAACAATTTTCTATACGCAATCCAGGCATTTGGAAAACAACAATCCATCAATTTCAAATAATTCATCACCTCAATTGGCCTATTGATTTCTTTTGGCAAAACTTCTTTGAGACTTTCAACTTAGAAAATAAATCTCTCCCATCAACATCCATAAGTCCATCATGTTTCAAAAAGTCTTCAAGATTAGCACAATAAGTCTTTAAGCACTTATCATTGGTAGAATTTAACTTCTTCAAATCAAACAAAAATCCAAAAGTTTCTTCATATATTTGAAATTGTTTAAATCTACTCTTAAGTGAAGAAAGAGCTTGATCTATTATATATATATGAAGTAATTAACTCTAAACGATTCTTTAGCTGATTGTGCAACCTCTTCACTAACATTCTCATCAAAATGTTTCTCTCTATGAATGACACGCTTTTCCCGAAATGTAGGTTCAATCTCCATTTCAATTGCAACTTCTTTAGCTTCAATCATGACCTCTAAAAATTCAGTTTCTTTGTACTTTTCAAGCAATGTAATGAGTCCTTTTAATTAATGTATAGCAACATCAATATGCATGTCTTCAACTTGAAATGTCTTGGTAACAAAATTGACAACAAACAATAAATTGTGCCAGATAATCATGCCAAGCAAAAACTCAAAGTTCTCAATTTCAGATGTAACTAAGGATTGAGCTTCACACATTGTATTGGGCTCATCAGATTCTTTTTCCAACTGAATTAAAGCATCTCTTATTTGTGGAGCTTGGTACCATATAGCTTTAACACTTTTAATGCGACTTTCCCAACGAGTTTGTGATAATAGCTTAAGTGTAAGACCTTCCACATTGTCTTTGAAAATTTTCCACCTCTTTGTAGAAAATGAAAACAACACATATATGTGTTGTACCACTCTAAAAAAATAGATAGCTTTGGAACAAGAGGTAGCCATATCATAAAAGGCAAGATTAAGACTATGACACCCACATGGCGTGTAGAATGCTCTTGGATTTATTTTAAGTACTCTTTTTTGTACACATCTGTGTCTCCCTTTCATATTAGAGCCATTATCATATCCTTGCCCTCTTATATCACCAATATCAAGTTGGAGTGTGTGCAATGCCTCTCTAAGTACATTAAAAAGTCCCAACCCCGATGTATCATCCACCTTCAAAAATTCTAAAAAGAATTCTTTTACCTTTACCGGACTAATTGAAACATCTACACATCTTATCACAAGAGACATTTGTTCTTCATGACTAACATCTGGAGTACAATTAAGAATAATTGAAAAATATTTCGCTTCTTTGATTCTTGCCACAATTGTACTCTTGATCTCACTCGTTAACATCTATATCAATTCATTTTGGATTTTGTGACCAAGATAATGGTAATGAATTTCGCTCATTTGAATACGTTGAATGTGCTCTTGCATTATTGGATCAAATTTGGCAAGCATTTCAATTAAGCTTAAAAAGATTCCATTTCTTTCTTGATAAATCTTCTCATTGTCTCCACGAAAAGCTAAATTATTTTTAGCGAGAGTAGCACTTGTCTTCAGTGTTCTCTCTCTTTGTTGATTTGTTCTTGAACACTTTTATCAATTGTTTCATTCTTCTTCAATCTACTTTCCAATTCAATCCATTTGCTCATGCAAATAAAGTGCTCATTACTAGTTTCATGACTTCTAAGCCTGTTGCCCATATTCTTCCAATCTTTCAATCCATTAGTAGCCAAATGAATATTGTTCTCATCTTGCTTAAACAACTTATAACACAAGCAAAACACTTTGTCTGAAGCATCTGAATATACTAGTCACTTCCTATCTTGCTTCTCTCCATTTTGTAACTGTCGCATGTAAAATGTAGAAGAAAAATGCCTATCTTTGTCATCTAGAGGAAAATTCACACCATTACCTCTTATAAGACATCTTTCAACTAATAAATCTCTTAAATTTTGATCAATCTTGTCCCAATTACAAGGGTCATAAATGTTTAGAGGTCTATATTCAACATTGACATCTTCACTTTTACTAGATTCTACATTTCCCAAATCTTCATTCTCATTCTCTATCTCATTCATATGTTCACTAGGTTATTCAATCACCAAATCATCATTCTCATTATTATTCACACAACGAGTAGGTTCTTCAATTACCAAATCTTCATCATCATTGTCATTTGAACCCGAAATATCTACTTGTTTCTTGGTACCAAAATATTTATCAAGTGCTCCCGATTGAGATTGAATTAATTGTTCTACTTTCATCCTTTTCTTTCTCTTTTCATTTCCAGAACTATACTTCTTAGGAAACATGACCATAATAACAAACACTTCAATCCACAAACAAATCACAATCCACTGATCTGATAGCAAATAAATTATAAAAAAATAATTTGATGAAACAAAATTAGGGCAAAAAAATTAGGAAAAAATTATTCAATTAAAACTGATAAATACTTAGGTAAAAAAATTAGGGCAAAATTATTTATTCTACTAAAATCTAATGGATAAAGAAGGTAAAAAAAAAAAAAAAAATTAGGGCAAATTTATTATTCCACTAAGTGATAGAGAAAAAATGCAAAAAAAATAAAAAATTAGGGCAACTTTATTTAATAAAATTTGATATTGAGAGAGAGGACTTACCATGAGAGAGAGTGTGTGTGAGAGAGTGTGAGTCGTCGGCGGCCGGAGGAGTGTGTGAAAGAGAGAGAATGAGTCACTTACAATGCTGTGCTCAGTGCTCTGCGTCTGCCTTCAACTTGTACATACTCTGTCTTTATTTCATCACTTTGTGAAAGAGAGAGAGAGGGAGAGCAGAAGCAGTGCACTGAAGTGAACAATGTTGTATATTGTGTATGGCTTGGGTTAGGCCCAAACACTTTTTTTTGTTTTTTTATATATATTTTCATTTTAATAAGTATGGGCCAAATCACATAAATATGGGCTAAATCATACATGGGCCCAATAAAACATTTTGGGGCCCTTTAAATTGATCCTAAAAAAAAAAAAGAAGTTGGGCCTATAACAATTTATCAATTTTGGGGCCCTATTTTTGGGCCAAAATTGTAGGGCCTAAAGCACAAGCCTTACTGGCCTTAGGCCAGGGCCGACCCTCTATATACACATGATCTGACAATATTCAACATTCAACAATTTGACAACTAATTTTTTGTCCGTGAATCCATGGTGCTACCGGTTGGGAGTGGTGTGATCATGAAGCCACCGGTGGGAGTTTATAATTTTACTTTTTTGTTTTTTCTTTTCTTTTCTTTTCTTTTTTTTTCCCTTATTTTTTTATTTTTTATTTTTTTTTTTTCCTGGGTAAAGGTTTCCAGATCTGGGTTTTGAAAAATGAAGAAGAAAGGCTGCTTTGAAAATTGATAATGAAAATGAGGGCATTTTAGTCATTTAATTCGGATGAAAAACCATCTTTCCATGCTCGATTGCACATTACTCGCGTGTACTGCACAGCCTGTTAGAATAGATGGAAAAACTAACTGTGCACTTTAATCCATTAACCACATGGGGGTTATGTGGTGATATTCGAACGTCATGGGGGTAATCTACACCTGGCCCAAAACATAGGGGGTAAAGTGAAGGGAAATTCTATTCTACACACATACTTATCTCTGTGCACACATTTAATGATTTATTTTTTTATTATAGTTTTGTCCTAAAATAAAATTACGAAAGTGTTCTTATCTTCTTCACCAAAACCCTAATTTCTTTAAGTCATGCTAAAATCATTCTTGCTCCAATGTACGTCACGCTAAAATCAAAGTAAAATCTGCAAAAAATTCAGTTGCGTGTATTAACAACTATTGATTAATCTTAGATCGAAAATAAAACTAGAAAGTGTACAAGAACAAACATCAAGTACGCATGATTGTTTCCAAGCTTTCAATCCAAGTGTGGGAAAGTTGGAGAATCCACATTGTTCACCACCAAAAAAGAACCATTGGAAGAGACCCCACTAATCGAAAAGAACTTCATGAACCTGTGAACCCTGCTTCCTACAAAAGGATTGTTACTAACCGCCCACATCCACTAGGGTTTCAAGAGGGATATTTTTGGTAAAAAGAGTTATGCATTGAATAAAATTACAAAATTCAAAATTAATTGGTGTGTGTATTGAGAGAGGATGTGGAGTGAGACATTTTGGTGTATGGAAATAGAATTACCCTAAAGTGAAGTTTGCCCTAAAAATTATATAAATTTCCTATTTTTTCCCTTCTTTTAAATTCATTAACAACATAAAAAATACAATTATGACATTGATATTTTCCAAAAAATGTACTATCAAAAGGTAATTTTGGAAAATTAATTTTTTTAAAGTGCAATAATTGTACTACCAAAAAAAGTTAAATTTTTAAAAGAGACCATTATTTTGGGAGGGAGGAAATAACATAAATATCTATATAATAAAGCAAGATAGTTTTTGAATTTATCCTACACACATTTGTCCTACTAGGACATTTAGACGGCTTAGATCTATTCAAATTATAAAACAATGGCTGAGATATATTTTTCAAAAAATATCCTACATGTACATTTTCTATTTTCCCGCTTCTCTCTTACTTTTTCCTTTTCTTACCCATCCTTCCATGATCCCACCTTCCTCTCCCTTTTATTTTATTTTTATTTTCACTCATTTTTATTTCTCTCTATTTGTTTTTTATTTCTTTCTACTTTTTGTACACTTATTTTTATTCATATTATATGAAAAAGTTTGTAATCCCGGAATTAGGAGCCAAATTTTACTGTGTAGTGGAGATTAAATTAATGAATTTTATAATCCACAAATTAAATAAATTTGAACAATTAATTATTATTTTTAAATATATTGAATACCTGATGGAATTCATAAATTTAGATCTTATATTAATCTTCAACATCTATATAATAAAGCAGGATGATTTTTGAATTTGTCCTATACACATTTGTCCTACTAGGACATTTGGACGGCCTAGATCTATTCAAATTAAAAAACAACAGTTGAGATATATTTTCCAAAAAATATCCTACATGTACATTTTCTATTTTCCCACTTCTCTCTCTTACTTTTTTCTTTTCTTACCCACCCTTCTATAGTCCCTTGATCCCATCTTCCTCTATCTTTTCTTTTTTATTTTTTTTTATTTTCTCCCATTTTTAGTTTTTTCTCTATTTGTTTTTTTTATTTTTTTATTTTTTTCTCCTTTTTGTTCACATATTTTTATTCATATTACATGGAAAAATTTGAGATCCCAGAATTAGGAGTCAGATTTTATTGTGTGTAGTGGAGATTATATTAATGAATTTTATAGTCCACAAATTAAATGAATTTAAACAATTAATTATTATTTTTAAATATATTGAATACCTGATAGACTTCGTAAATTTAGACCCCATATGAATTTTCAACATCTATATAATAAAGCAGGATGGTTTTTGAATTTATCATACACACATTTGTCCTACTAAGATATTTAAACGGCTTAGATCTAATCAAATTATAAAACAACGGCTGAGATATATTTTTCAAAAACTATCCTAATGTACATTTTCTATTTTTCCGCTTCTTTCTCTTACTTTTCCTTTTCTCACCCATTCTTCCATGATCTCACCTTCCTCTCTCTTTTCTTTTTATTTTTTTTTTATTTTCTCTCATTTTTATTTTTCTCTCGATTTGTTTTTTTATTTTTTATTTTTTTTATTTTCTCCTTTTTGTACACTTATTTTTATTCATATTATATGGAAAAGTCTGCAATTCCAGAATTAAGAGTCATATTTTACTGTGTGTAGTGGAGATTAAATTAATGAATTTTATAGTCCACAAATTAAATGAATTTGAACAATTAATTATTATTTTTAAATATATTGAATACCTAATAAAATTCATAAATTTAGACCTTATATTAATCTTCAACGTCTATATAATAATGCAGGATGAGTTTTGAATTTGTCCTATACATATTTGTCTTACTAGGACATTTGGACGACTTAAATCTATTCAAATTATAAAACTAACGGCTGAGATATATTTTCAAAAAATATCCTACATGTACATTTTCTATTTTTCTGCTTCTCTCTCTTACTTTTTCATTTTCTTACTCATTTTTCCATGATTCCATGATCCCACATTCCTCTCTCTTTTCTTTTTATTTTTTTTATTTTCTCCCATTTTTATTTTCCTCTCTATTTGTTTGTTTGTTTTTTTTTCTCTCCTTTTTGTTCACTTATTTTTATTCATATTATATGGAAAAATCTATGATCCCAAAATTAGGAGTCAGATTTTACTGTGTAGTAGAGATTAAATTAATGAATTTTATAGTCCACAAATTAAATGAATTTGAACAATTAATTATTATTTTTAAATATATTGAATATCTGATAGACTTCATAAATTTAGACCTTATATGAATTTTTAACATATTTTAATAAAGCAGGACGGTTTTTGAATCTTTAACATTTTTTTGTCCTATTAGGACATTTGGATGGCTCAGATCTGTTTAAATTATAAAACAATGGCTGAGATATATTTTCTCAAAAAATATCCTACATATACATTTTATACTCAGCTCTAGTACAGGGCCTGAATATGTAAGAGCTCGAATGGCTCGAAACTGGTTTCCCTCCCAAAAATTGATGCACGTGGAGCTCGAAACTGTAATTCCTTCCCTTCTCTTCTGGCTTCTTCCTTCCCTTCCATTCTTCCTTCTGTTTTGAACTTTCAATTGAGAGAGTTATTGAATCAAAATCAAAATCAAAAACAAAAACTAAAAGAAAAAAAAAAATCAAACCCAACAAAAAAATTCAATAAACCCAGCAAACCCACCAACAAACCCACATGAAAATCAAAATCAACTACCCACATGAAAATCAAAATCAACAAACCCAGCAAACCCAACAACCCACATAAAAGAAGAAGAACAGATGAAGAAGCCGCGTCTCTCCGTCGCCATCACCGTTTACATAGCCCTTCGTTCTTCTCCCTCATCTCTTTCTCTCTCTTCTTTCTCTCTCTCGCCTCTCGCCTCTGTTTCTCTCTCTCGTCTCTATGTTCAAAAGGAAGAAGAAGAAAAGAAAGAAAGAAAAGGAAGAAAAAGAAAAAGAAAAAGAAAAAGAAAAAATGAAACCTAAAATGACGTCGTTTTGGGTTTCGAGCCGTTGATTTCGGGCCCTCAAACTATTTTCTTTTATACTTTCCCGATTCTCTCTCTCTCTCTTACTTTTGCTTTTCTCACCCATCCTTCCATGATGCCACTTTCCTCTCTTTTTTCTTTTTATTTTTTTATTTTCTCCCGTTTTTATTTTTCTCTCTATTTGTTTATTTTTTTGTTTTCTCCTTTTTGTTCAATATATTTTACACATATTTTCATATAATGTATGTATGCCCGTAATACACTAGGACATTATAGGCATGCATACAATTTCTATATCTATATAATAAGGGAGAAAGGTTTTCAAATTTATCCTAGAGACAATTGTCCTACTAGAACATTTGGATAGTCATGATTTAATTGTGTATTTAGATAGACGGATGAAATGAGCCCCTTTAAATATATATCAATTTGCTTCCCGCCCAAACACTAAACTTCTTACTCACCCACGTCTCATCTCCATTCTACCTTTAAGATGACTCTATTATTCAATCTTTATCTCCTCCCTTCTTTGTTCTCACCCACCCCATTCCCTCTTTTATCTCTAGGCCTGTTCTTCTTCTTCTTCTACTCTCCAGGTAAGATCACTCTGTCATAAAAGAGACCCATTCAGTTCCCTCTCTCTCTCTCTCTGTGTGTGTGCTGTTGCGATCATAGTTTTGTTCTTGCTTTCAATTGATTTCTTTTCAGATTTTCCTCTCTACTGTGCTTCACAAGTTGCGATCATAGTTTTGTGCTGAATTTGATCTCCCTCTGTCAGTATTTTCTGATTATCTCTATCGGTATTTTCTGATTTCAATTGCTTTCAATTGTTCTTGCGATCATAGTTTCATTTAAATGTGGTCTCTATCTACTGTTACGATCATAGTTTTGTTCTTGCTTTCAATTGATTTCTTTTCAGATTTTCCTCTCTACTGTGCTTTTCAGATTTTCTGATTATCTTTTTTGATATTTTGGTTCCGCTTGAAATTTTAGATTTCACGATTTCTTGGGATGAGATTTATCTTATCTTATCTCACTCTTATCCTTTTTTTTTTTTTTTTCCAGATAGGTACTCTTATCTTATCTCATCTCTAAGTAATTTTGTCACATTGCTATTACCAGATGATAGAAGGCAACTCCAGTAGTTGGATACAAAAGTACCAAACAATTAGGATCGAATTGATGTCATCCTATCTATAAATAATTCTATCACAATTGTCTTTATCACTTGATATAGTGTATTTGTAATAATTTATACAATAGTAAACATCATAAAAGAAATATCTTCATAAAAAATTTTCACCCTTAAATATCTTCAGATTTTGGCTTGAAAGGCTTGCGGAGAAAGCAGAAAACAGAACGATTTCTTTTCAGATTTTCCCTCTGTCGGTATTTTCTGATTATCTCTCTTTCATTTACAAACTGATAAATTCTTTTTTTTTTTTTTTTTAAATCTGTAGCATATTGTGTTTGCGAGAAATAACTTGACCATGGTCTTTGCTCATCACCTCCTCGATCGGCCTTGATACACTTAGAGGATTAGATCCGAATCCGAGCTAAAATCGACGATTCTCATTCTTGCATTGTTGCTGGAACCGCAATCGGAGCTCTCTTCGCCACAATGCTGACTGCCGACGACGGAAGCGAACGTCCTCTCTTCATTGCTCAGTCTTTGACTGATTAGGGTTTTTCAATTGTATGTGGGATCCTATAATTTGCATCTTTTGTGTTCCAAAACTGGAGAATTGTTTTCCTGGTTTTTTGCTTATTGTTAGATGGATTAGGATTGTTTGTCTTTTAGGAGTTGCTGACAGTTTAACAACAGCTTGCATGAAGATGTGAATCAATGACCTTCCTATAAAATTAGCTTCAAGGACTATCCATGTTTGGTTATTACCGGTGCATAGTATTTGTGACATTTTTGTTTAAAAATCATGTAGGAATGCACTTTCTTTTTATTCAAAATTCCCATTTTAGGATGGAGAAAAAGATTGAGGAACAGTGGAATGTATCTCATAATTTACATATTAATAGACCATATCCGTAGTTCATAGAGGATATATTGATAAGTGTTTGTTTGGAGAGGAAAAAAAAATGATTTTCGAGAATCCAAAAGCCACAAAATTTGCAACCCCCCATCCTCATCTGTCACACTCCTACCTTTCCACATTTTAAATTTCAAAACACACCAATCCACTCCGAGACCCACGCTCATCAACCTCTACGGATACGGTCTATTAATAAATGTTTGTTAGAATTCACTAAATTTTAATGGGTTCCTTAGTTTAATAATCTGATATACATACATAAAAATTCTAAGAAACTTGAACGCATCTTATGAAAAAGTAGATCTGGAGCACACAAAGCAGAAAATTGGAGAGGAAAAAAAATAAATGATTTTCAAGAATCCAATTATGGATTAATTTTTTATGACCTCTCTTATAGATTGGTGCTATAGCGATCCCGGGTTTTACCCCTTGTTGTATAGTGATCCAGACTTTGTTCCGTGGATGTTAGCAGTTGTTTATGTCTTGTTTCCGTCCTTCAATACTTGTTGATTGAGTTATAGGATGTGATAGGCAGGTTTGTTACAGGATGGTTGTGTTTGGGAGCAAATGGTTGCTGTCTAGAATTTTGATCATTCGCTCGAGCGAGTTCCGTGTTTTAGATCCTTCGCTTGAGCCAGGGTTTTTTCGCTCGAGCGAGAGTTGAGTTCTTGTGTTTGGTGGCTCGAGCGAGAAGTCTTGCGCTCGAGCGTGCGTCTGCGTCTCATTTTGACCTGAGGGCTGTGTTTCTTGGCTCGAGCGAGCGGGGTGTATGTTTTGAGTTTCTTAGCTCGAGCGAGCGTTCTTGCGCTTCAGCGTGCTTCTGGGTTGCAGACCTGAGGCTTCGTATTGTTGGCTCAAGCGAGGCTTTCTACGCTCGAGCGAGAGTTCTTTGTGTCTGGTTGCTCGAGCGACCAATCCTTCGCTCGAGCGAGCCTGTGTTATATCAGCAAGCAGCAGCGGGGAATCACTTCACTTTTGTATCTCTTTTGTTTCTCAAACCCTAGAACCGTTTTCTCTCTCTCTCTCTCTCTCTACACACCTTCTCTCTAGGGATTCATCTCTTTTTAGTGTGTTTCTACCCTAAGCTCTTTGTATAAAAGATAGAGGGTGACTTGGGCTTCGTTTTAATCTGAGCAATAGTGGATTTGGAGCACTTTGGGTTTTCGCCATCTTCTCCATTTGAGTTTTTCACTTCGAGGTAGGGATACCCTACTCCATCCTATAGGTTTTGACATAAGTTTTGGTCATTTTGATATGTTGGCATTGTTGGGTAATTTTGGAAAAAGTTAGGGTTTGATTTGTAATTTGAGCTAAAGGGGGTTTTTCATATATTAAACTCCATGTGTTTGTAAGACTTGAAAAATGGCATCAATAGTGTCAAATAGAGAAAATTGAACCTTAGGGTTGATTGTTTTGAGAAAATGGGGAAATGCCCTAATGGTTGTAATAAATTAATTGGTATAATTAATTTGGGGAAAATATGGGATTTAGTTGAAATCCATGAAATTGGGAATTTATTGATTGAATGGTGTAGTTGGATAATTTAATCACTCACCTATGAAAATGTTGTGATTATATTTGTTGATGCGTTTATTTTCTGTTTAGAAATAACGGCTTTGGATTATCGGTGGAGGATAGTCGTGATTGTTGTAGACATTGCATGTTGATTAGAGAAAACTGAAACTAATCACATTGAGTAAGTCATTGAATATGACGGTTGAATTAATACAACAAATACGTGTATTGATTGAATATTGTATATGACAAGTGTTAAATACATTGTATATGCATATTGTTTGGGAGGAGATAGGGGATGTACTTCATGGTTTGAGGGAAGATAGGGGATGAACTCTCAAACCTATTTGGGAGGAGAAAAGGGATGGACTCCATTAGTACAGCAAATATGTGTACTTATTGATTTATGGAAGTATTTTAGTATGAGCCTTAGCCTCATTGAATTGTTGATATTGGAAGTAATATTAATATGAGATGTAGTCTTATTTTATTGTTTGGCCAGGTTCTGAGCCATGTTTGTATAAATGGAAAGTTGGGTAAATAATGGAAAGTGAAACGTATCATGGACATAGTGGTCATGAAACTGTATTGTGATGTAATTGATTTATAAGTGATAACCATCTATTAAATACTATTGCTTTAGTTAATGCTTATATTTGGTTTAGTATAGCTCTGCTGGGCTGTGGCTCACCCTATATGGGAATATCATTTTCAGGTCCAAGTGATATGCTACCTCCAAGGACTTAGCTTGGGAGGATTTGGAGTTGAAGACTCTTTTTAGTTATTTTGTTATTTTGATGTTACATGTAAATTCAAGCCAAGGACTTAATCTGTAGTTGAGTTAGTACTCATTTCTTTTGTGTCCAAGTGTTGGCTTGGAAAGCTGTAAGCCCGTAGGGCATTTACTTTCGTGTTACATGTAATATCTTTTAATAAGACTACTATGATGAATGGAAGAATGTTCATTTCTCTTATGTCAATGCATGTCAATATTATATATTATGGGTTATTTTGAGGGCGTTATAGGTGCACTGAAATATTATAAATGATTTGTTTTTAGAACATGTACAAGAATCCAATTCCGGATTAATTTTTTATGACCTCTCTTATAGATTGGTGTACTGAAATATTATAAATGATTTGTTTTTAGAACATGTACAAGAATCCAATTCCGGATTAATAAGTGTTTTTATTCAAAATTCCCATTTTAGGATGGAGAAAAAGATTGAGGAACAGTGGAATGTATCTCATAATTTACATATTAATAGACCATATCCGTAGTTCACAGGGGATATATTGATAAGTGTTTGTTTGGAGAGGAAAAAAAAAAAATGATTTTCAAGAATCCAAAAGCCACAAAATTTACAACCCCCCATCCTCATCTGTCACACTCCAACCTTTCCACATTTTAAATTTCAAAACACACCAATCCACTCCGAGACCCACGCTCATCAACCTCTACGGATAAGGTCTATTAATAAATGTTTGTTAGAATTCACTAAATTTTAATGGGTTCCTTATTTTAATAATCTGATATACACACATATAAAAATACTAAGAAACTTGAACGTATCTTATGAAAAAGTAGATCTGGAGCACACAAAGCAGAAAATTGGAGAGGAAAAAAAATAAATGATTTTCAAGAATCCAATTCTGGATTAATTTTTTATGACCTCTCTTATAGATTGGTGTACTGAAATATTATAAATGATTTGTTTTTAGAACATGTACAAGAATCCAATTCCGGATTAATTTTTTATGACCTCTCTTATAGATTGGTGTATTGAAATATTATAAATGATTTGTTTTTAGAACATGTACAAGAATCCAATTCCGGATTAATAAGTGTTTTTATTCAAAATTCCCATTTTAGGATGGAGAAAAAGATTGAGGAATAGTGGAATGTATCTCATAATTTACATATTAATAGACCATATCCGTAGTTCACAGAGGATATATTGATAAGTGTTTGTTTGGAGAGGAAAAAAAATAAATGATTTTCAAGAATCCAAAAGCCACAAAATTTGCAACCCTCCATCCTCATCTATCACACTCCTACCTTTCCACATTTTAAATTTCAAAACACACCAATCCACTCCGAGACCCACGCTCATCAACCTCTACGGATATGGTCTATTAATAAGTGTTTGTTAGAATTCACTAAATTTTAATGGGTTCCTTATTTTAATAGTCTAATATACACACATATAAAAATACTAAGAAACTTGAACGTATCTTATGAAAAAGTAGATTTGGAGCACACAAAGCAGAAAATTGGAGAGGAAAAAAAAAAAATTGATTTTCAAAAATCCAATTCTGGATTAATTTTTTATGACCTCTCTTATAGATTGGTGTACTGAAATATTATAAATGATTTGTTTTTAGAACATGTACAAGAATCCAATTCCGGATTAATTTTTTATGACCTCTCTTATAGATTGGTGTACTGAAATATTATAAATGATTTGTTTTTAGGATTCACTAAATTTTAATGGGTTCCTTATTTTAATAGTCTGATATACACACATATAAAAATACTAAGAAACTTGAACGTATCTTATGAAAGAGTAGATCTGGAGCACACAAAGCAGAAAATTAGAGAGGAAAAAAAATAAATGATTTTCAATTTGAAGAGCTTTGAGTTTATAAAAATTGAAAGAAAATCTACTAATGTTGAAATGTTCATTCGTAGGGAAGATGCATCTCATAGATGAAAGAGAATGAGTGGTGGAAGATGGAGGAGAGAGAATGAGTGGGGAATTGATGGACATGGTGTGGGTTCTGTGTTTCTAACCATTAAATTGATTTTTTTTTTTTATGTCTGTGTTCTGTTTGTTTTTTTATTTATATAGATTTATTTTTATTTTTAATGTAGCTTATGGATTTGGTTTATTTTTTAAAAAAGTTTTAGGTCTGAAATAATGGTTAATCTTTATAAAATGGGTTTTGATTTTAGAAATATATTTTTATTTTCAGTTTGATTTATGAAATGGATTTAATTTCTTAACGGAAAATGAGTGTTGATTTTTTATGGTTTTGAACAAAGTTTTTGAAATGGATGTTGATTTTTTTTGATTTAACAAAATCAAATCACAAATTTAAGATAAAATAGAGTGAAAAAAAAAATACAAAGAGAGGAAGATCAAACAAAGGAAATAAAGGGTTTGTTATTTGAGCTCTGAGAGGAGATGTAGTGTTTGTTAAGAGATGAGAGAGGATGAGAGGAGGAAATGAGAAAGAGAGATGTTAGAGAGAGAGAGAGAGAGAGAGAGAGAGAAAGAGAATGAATGAGTATTTTAAATACTATACTTTTTTAGATGGTGAAATTCTATAAAAGGTTTAATAAAATTTCAAATACAAATTAATATTTTAATTTAAACTTTTACTAATGAATTTGATAAATTATATTTTAACTTAAACGATTCGCCATTGTACGATATCTTAAACTGATTTATTATAATTGATTTCTATAACAGTGAAATTATTATCATTTTGAATTGATTTTTTTTGTAAAAGATGTGATACCAATATTAATAATTTATCTTAATTGATTTTTTTTTTAAAATATGTGTACCAATATTATTTATATCGTGCCTTCAGGCACGGGCATACGCTAGTAATTATATAAGCAAAAACAATATTATATGTATGCCCCTAGAAATTATATGTATGCTAGGCACATCTATCTATCTAGTTATATATTATATAAGCAAAAGCCAGTTTTTGTGAGGAGTTTTGTGAGAACTCCAAAATTTTATAATAAATTTGTGATTTTACCAAATTAAAAAATAAATTTAAATACTGTTGGGATTACAATTATATTCTAATCCTAACATTATTTACACCCTGCCTTCAAGCACGGGCATACGCTAATATTTTAATAAAGTAGGATGGTTTTTGAATCTTCAACATTTTTTTGTCCTATTAGGACATTTTGATGGCTCAGATCTGTTCAAATTATAAAACAATGGCTGAGATATATTTCCCAAAAAAATATCCTACATATACATTTTATACTTTCCCGATTCTCTCTCTCTTACTTTTTCTTTTCTCACCCATCCTTCCATGATCCCACTTTCCTCTCTTTTTTCTTTTTATTTTTTTATTTTCTCCCATTTTTATTTTTCTCTCTATTTGTTTATTTTTTTGTTTTCTCCTTTTTGTTCAATATATTTTACACATATTTCCATATAATGTATGTATGCTCGTAATACACTAGGACATTATGGGCATGTATACAATTTCTATATAATTATATAAGCAAAAACAATATTATATGTATGCCCGTGGAAATTGTATGTATGCTAGGCACATCTATCTATCTAGCTATATATTATATAAGCAAAAGCCAGTTTTTATGAGGAGTTTTGTGAGAATTCCAAAATTTTATAATAAATTTGTGATTTTATCAAATTAAAAAATAAATTTAAATACTGTTGGGATTACAATTATATTCTAATCTTAACATTATTTACATCGTGCCTTCAGGCATGGGCATACGCTAGTCTATATAATAAGAGAGAAGGGTTTTTGAAAATATCTAATTTGTCTTAGAGATACATTTTGATCCAATGGTTCAAATTGCCTCATCTAAACTTTGATGGTTGAGATGTCTTCATTTCCCGTCCAAATGCTCTTTGAGCATCAACGGTTGAGATCAATTACCATCAAGATCTAACGGTCCAAAATGTAAATTGAAGAAAATCTCTCTCTCCCTCTCTCTCTCACAGGTACTTATCTCCTCTTTTTTATTTCAATTTTTGAACTCTCTCTCTCTCTCTACCTGCATCGGAGCCTATCCCGTGCGACGACCACGGACCATCGCAACGCGGATGACCACCGACCACCTCTCCTCTTTGTGTCATCCTCTCTCGACAACACCACCGTCCACCTCCTCTCCTCTCACTCTCCTCTTTTATCTATCTCCTCTTGCAAGGTAAACTAAAACTTTCAACTTTTGCAATTCATGATATTTTTTTTTGGGTTTGGTTCTTTCTGATTGCTTGAATTTGGATATTTTTGTGGGTTTGTAAAGTTGATTTGGATATTTTTTAATCTGGTTATTTTTGTTGAATCTGGATATTTCAGACATGTGAGTGTTTGGTTGGGTTGATTTTGAAATGAGAAATGAGTTTTCATTTTTAAAATAGGTTTTGTTTCTTAAATGGATTTAAATTTAAATTTTTAAAAAGTTTTGGGTCTGAAATGGGTTTCACTTGATATATATACATGTATGTATAGTCTAGTGTATAAATGGGTTTCACTTGATTTTGTTCATATTAGAAGGGTTCCTTTCATTCTGCAGTAAAATAAATTCAACGAGTCACCTGCATTAAAAGGGTTCCTTTCATCCTGTTTTGATTTTGTTCATATTAGAAGGGTTCCTTTCATTTAGTAAACTCTGCAGTAAAATAAATTGAAAAACAATATGGAATTGTATTTTAAATTGTTGGATCCTTTCATTCTGTTTGGGGTTTTTACTAAACTATAGGTCTTTTATTATTTAGGGTTCCAAGTAATGAGAAATCTAGGATGCAAAAGGCTTATAATTTTTAGCAACCATAAGGAACATAAATTCAACGAGTCTCCTGCATTTTATCAAGTGGTTTGGTCATCATTATCGTCTAATCCTCTGTCTTTGAGGTTTTTTAAGTCAATGGTCCTTTTATTATTGAATTGGAAAGCAATAATTTCAGCATTTTCAAACGTGTCTTTTAAGGAGTCCAGCTCATCTCTAATTCCGATAGAAGTGGAGGATTCTCCACTCTTTCATGACAACGAAACATGTTAGCACTTAATAATTTATTAGGGTCAAACAATGCCTTTTGAAGCCAAATTGGACAAAGCATTCATCAATTTTCCTTTAAATTTATTTGCCAAGGTTTTCAACACCTACTATGATGGAAGATCATCTTTATTTTCTCATATTCTTCATCCTTCCACATGCAGAATATTATGCACAACAGGATACAATCCTAGCCCCTTTGTAAAATGTAGGGTTTGAAAATATTTCTATCTTTCCTATTCATAAAATAAAGACAAAAAACTTACACAAATATAGGGGGCATACACCAGGCCCTAACAAAATCTATACATAAATAGGAGAAAACCTGGCCAAGATATAATAGCAAGCTGAACAAGGCAACCACAAGAAGTTATCAATGTGTCACAACTGTAATTCACTCCACGTAAGCACATAAACACATAAGCACTTACGAATTTCATTTCCGGATAATGATAGTCCCGAGGCGTTGCTAGAGTTCCGGTTAGAAACAGCATTGATCAAGTGCTTTTCTAACAAGACTCATAGAAACCCAAGGTTCCAATCAACATCCTAGAAACTAAATCCCATACCCAAATAGTCACATAAACATGTTATCACATAAACACATTACATTACACTTAAGTCTCTAACAAGCGAGACAAACCCATTGTGATACTAATCACTTCCCACATACCCAAAGTATTCGAACTCGGTAAGCTCTGATACCAAGTTGTAACGCCCTCAAAAAAATAACATTAAAAACCCATCAATTTAGACATGCATTAATATAAAAGAGAAATATTCTTCTATTCATCAGAGTAATTCATTACAATGAGTATTACATGTTAACAACAAAAGCAAATGCCCTACGGGCTTACAGCTTTCCAAGTTAACACTTGGTTATAAAAAGAAGAGTACTAACTCAATACACATCAAGCCCTTGGCTTGAATTTACATGCAATACATCCAAAGGATAACAAAACAACAAAAGTCTGTTTGCCTCTAGCCTCCCAAGCTATGTCCTTGGAGGTGGCATGCTACCTGTACCTGAAAATGATGTCCCATAAAGGGTGAGCCACAGCCCAAAAGAAATATACTAAACCAGCTATGAACAATGACTAAAAGATTAGCAGTTGATAGATGGTCAACACAGATACATCCACTTATATCATATTTCGGCTTCATGACGTTAAGTCCATGTTACATTTCATTCCCCATTTCTCTCTCAACTTTGAGCTTGAAAACAAGGCTTAACACTTAGCCAAATAACTTAATGAGATTTAGAGTCATCTTAAAAACACTTTCAAAATTCATGGTGGATACACATTTCAATGCTATATCAATAATACATAAACCATTTCCACACTTTACGAAAGATACACATTTCGGTGCTGTATCAACATAACATAGAATCACTTCTATACTTTACAATTGATAACGATATACATTTTAGTGCTATATCAAATCAATTCGAACACTTCCATAATCAACACTTGATACACATTGTAGTGCTGTATCAATGTCACACATAATCCGGTTTAGAGGTCCATCCCCTAGCTCCCCTAAACCGTGGAGTACATTCCCTAGCTCCTCCCATACAACACATGTATATAAACGTAGATCATATACAATCAATCAATACATAAAGTTAATGTATTATTCCAACCGCTATATTCGATAGCATACTCAATCGATTAGTTTTAGTTTGCCTAATCATCATGCATTGTCTACAATAATCAAGACTATCCTCCACCGATAGCCCAAAGTAATTATTTCTAAACAAAAAATAAATGCACCAATGGATAACTTATCAACATTTCAATGAGGTGAGTGATAAATAATCCAACTACACCCTTTAATCCCATACATTCCCAATTCCTACATTCTCAATTCAATTCTTCATTTCTCCAAATTAATTATACAAATTAATTAAACTATGTAACTAGGGCATTTTCCCATAAGTCACATAACAACCCTAAGGTTCCATTTTCTTCCATCATCCATCATCTATCTCATTTCTCTATGCCAATCATGCATATAGGTTTATTATAAACAAAACTCCATCTTTTGTAAAATTACACAAAGACCCGAACTTTCTCAAAACCACACAACAACCCCCAACATATCGAAAGGCTAAAATTTAAAGACAAAACTCATAAGGAGGAGTAGGGTATCCCTACCTCGAAGTTAGAGCTCGAATGGAGAGGAAGACCAAAACCAAAATGCTCCAAAACTCAATATACTCGGATCAAAACGTAACCCTCGACGATCAACACAACTTTTGTAAAGGCCAAAGGCTTGGAAAACACTTTAGCTAGATCAATCCTATGAGAGAAGTGAGTTTCTAGAGAGAGAGGCTCTCAAAATCGATTTTGGGAAAGTTAGAGAGAGAGAAGAAAAGTGAAAAGTGATTCAAAAATGCCCAACTGCTATCTGATGTACGACAGGTCCGCTCGAGTGGAAAACACAACGCTCGAGCGTCAAGAACAAGAAACTGGGTCCGCTCGAGCGCAATAAGGCCCGCTAAAGTGCCAAGACACAAGAGTGAAACACATCCGCTCGAGCGCGAAAAACTAGTCCGCTCGAGCGTGGATTATCCTATCCCAGAACTTTCACCAAGAATGTACTACCCGTTCGAGCGCCAACAAGCCTGCTTGAGCGCGACCCGCTCGAGCGTAGAAATCACACCTGCAGAAGTTTTGCAGGGGCACAAAATGCTGGAAGGGTGTAAAACCCGCTCGAGCGCAGGAATACCTGCTCGAGCGGAACAACCAAAAACTGGGCAACAAGAAATTAGACCAAGGCTCAACCCACTTGCTTGAAACATGCCCAACACATCCTAAAACTCAATCAATTGGAATTAAAGGATGACAACAAGATATACAACTACCAACTCCACGGAACCAAAGTCCGGATACAACAAATAAAGAAAGGGAAACCGGGATCGCTATATGATGTGGCATATCTAAAAATTTGTAAGAAAAATGGTAAGATTCATTAATATTATTATGTGTGTGGTTTTGATTGATTGCTTGAATTAGATAGTTTGATTCTTGGTCTAAAGAAACTAACAAAATGCATAGGACAACAATGTGCAATAACTCATGTCTTTGTCATATTGATTCAATTCAGTTAAATTGATAGTATTGGATAATAGTCAAATCAACTTATATTGTCTTTTGGGTATAAATAGGACAGTTTCATGATTTCATCGTAAAAAAATCACATTCAAGTTTTTTTTGGCCCTTCCCTTCAAAAATTTTTTTCCTGAATATTTAGTTTATACTCGAGACTTGAGCTCGTTTCCCTCTTTAGTATGTATGGGATTACAAGATATTCTTTTGTTCATGTGATAACAATATATCTTTATATATATATATATATAATTCACACAAATGCATATATATACATACATATTGGCTTAAGTGTATAATACACACAAATGCATGTTAAGATCATTTTTGTTTCAGATATTGATACTAGCAATAATTGATGGCTATTGGATGACTTTAAATCTTTTTAATTTGGCTATTTTTAAAGCAACAATTTCTATTCGAAAGTTGTCTATAGTTGATTTAATTTATGATTTTTTATAAAATTATATTTTACCATTTAAGCAGTTTTTCATAAGCGGTATTGCTACATTGTTGGGATGTTTTTCACCGTTTAAGCAGTATTGCTACATTGTTGGGATGCTATGGCATAGAGTTGATTTCTTCTCAATAATATGATGCATTTAGTTTTTCAATTTACAGAGGTTGCAGAATTCACTGTTTTGGGTGACTATTTGTGTCTCTATTTTTTGTTGTAGAAAATTCAATATTGGGGCTCCCTCTGCAATGTAGAGAGGTGTCAATGCTTTCTTTAGATTGATTGGAAAATTATTCTTTGAGATTTGATTTTCGTATCTTAATATACTTTTCATTTGGCCTAATCCATGTTTTCTGTTTTATGTTATTTCAATAAAATATTTTTGGTTTGGGGTATTGTGACAGTCACCAATGTATCAGGTGTTAGCCACAAACTAATGGTAAGAGTGATGACTTGATCTTTTATTTTGAATTGGTTTATTACAATTGAGTTCTCCACGTGGTACCTAAAAAAATTGTCTTTTTTTTAATTGAATTGATTTTTTACTTTGGACATGTAAGTTGTCTTTTTTTTTCTTTTTAGATACACTTTTTTCCTCTCTAATTGTCTTCTAATAAAATTCTCTTTTCTTTTATTTTCATATGACGATGGAGATTTGCACCAAACTGTATTATAGGCTCTCTTTACTCATCTTCTTATTTCATTGGGAAAATTACAAATTAGTGTGAGTTTTTAAATATTTTGTGAAGTTATCACCTATTTACAAATTTTCTTATTTAATTTACTCTTCTTACTATATATTTTCTGTTAGGTATTGATACTAGCAACAGTTGACGGCTATTGGATTACTTTAAAATCTTTTTAATTTGGCTATTTTGTAAAGCAATAATTTCTATTCTAAAGTTGTCTATAGTTGATGTAATTGATGATTTTCACCTTAATTTGACAAATCAGATAAGTTGCAGGAATTATTTTTTTTATAATATTAAATTTCACTATTTAAGCGGTTTTTCATACGCGGTTTTATGAAAAATGTATTGCTATATTGTTGGGATGCTATGGCATATAGTTGATTTCTTCTTGATGATATGATGTATTTAGTCTTTCAATTTACAGTTCATTGCAAAATTCACTGTTTTAGGATGATGATTTGTGTGTTTTGATATATAGATTGTCTATTTTTTGTTACAGAAAATTCAATATTGGGGCTCCCTCCACGATGTAGAGAGGTGTCAATGCTTTCTTCAGATTCATTGGAAAATTATTTTTCGATATTTGATTACCATATCTTAATATATGTAAACAATTTCTACTATTTGTCAGGTCATACTTTGCATTTGGCCTAATCTATATTGTCTGTATTATGTTATTTCAATAAGATATTTTTGGTTTGGGATATTATGACACTCACCAGTGTAAAAGATGTTAGCCACAAACTAATAGTAAGAGTACTGACTTGATCTTTTATCAGGTGCTACAGACTCTACAAATTTTAACATGATACGTACAATTACATTTTGATCCCAATATTAAGGGCATACACTAGTCTATATATATATATATATATATCAATATGAACATGTGGCACAATTATGAGTACCACGCACAAGGCACTAGTTAGAATCTTAACTCCCTTTGATACTCAACTCATAAATTAACTTATTGTTTTAAAATAAGTTTTTCTATATTTTTTAATTTTTTTTTAAAAAGATATGTAAAAAAATAGAAAAATGATGTAACCTAAATAAATGCACTTATTTAACTTATACCAAACAACGAAGTTGGTTTTTTTTATTGGAACAAGAGTAGCAAAATGACAATTGATTTATTTTAACAACTTAAACTTACAAGTGAACACCAATATGGGGTTGGTTTAATGGTAAGACATTTAAATTTCTCGCTCAAAGCTTGGGTTTGAGTCTCTTGTTGGAGTTAAACATACTTTTTAGCGCCCAAAGCACGCGAGAGCCTTAGTTTGGACCCCGAAGTAAGTGTGATGGGATTCCCTTCAGATGCATTTTGGGTACTAAGGGACATAGCATAGCCTATTTGCATATCCAATTGTGAATCAAGTAGACTTACAAGTGAACATTGTACATGAAATAAAACTTACCATTATAAAAGTCCTAATTGGAAAAAAAAAAACTTTTGGATCAATCATATTCTTAATATCATTTCCAAGCAATCTTCTAATATAAGCAAACAATCTTCTAATATAAATAAAAATAAATTTTAATGGTCTACACAACATGCAATTTTATATTAGGGTAGATTGCTTATAAGCTTTTAAGTATCATGTTCATAAAAATTATATCCATCTAACATAAGCCAACTATATTATTTATCATATCAATAAATAAAAACATTATAACCTTATTAATATGTATAACATTAATCATATATAGACATATTTTGAAAAGTTGATTAAAAATTAATTTTTTAGCACTTTTGATTCACATCTTATCTTTATTTTGTTACACATTTTTAAATAAAAAATAAAAAATAAATCAACATTTAACATGTGTTTCGAAATAAACCATAATATGTATCTGAGTCAACCTCCACAGTATAAACATGTTCCCTCAATTTTACAGAATGGCAAGTGTCTTTACTCAAATTCTTTGAGTCTCTCACTTGGCCAAGCCAATGAATCAGTCAATAGAGAAAGAAATATGGGTGACACCATGATGATTACTTTGGAAGAAATGAGACCAACACAGACATTTCTTTTACATTTCCGTGAAAGACATGCTTATAGGGAAAGGGGTGCCTGCTGTACTGCAGGTCCTGCTGTGCGGTAAAACGGCACAATTTTGTGCTTTTTTTTTTTTTCAACATAATATTTCTTTGTTTTGTTTTTTTGTTGGTGTGTGCTGCTATTGGTTACTTTCTGGTTTGCGCACACCTATCAACTTTACATTATTTTAAGAAAAATTAACAAAAATAATAAGGGAAAATTATAAATAAATAAAAAAAATCTCAAATTTTGGTTTTTGTAACAAAATAAATAATGAGTTTTTAATTTTATTAATTTAAACTTTAATTTTTTATTTGTTTTTAATTTAAACTATTGACCTATTTTCATTAGGTAAATTGATAGAAAATGATATTTTAGACATTTTATGTATATCTATATTGAGTTTAATGACTAAAAAAAAATTGTGAGTTTAACCTAACAAATATAGATGAATTGTTGAGATTAAAAACAAATCAAAATTTTAAAATTTAAATTGATAAAATTAAAAATTCATAATTTATTTTATCACAAGGATCACTATCTGAATTTTATTTTTATTTTTTATAATTTCTTCAAATAATAATAATAACAACAACAACAATAATAATATTGTACATTCAGACAAATAAATAAATAAAAAAAAAAATCATAAAATCATAAAATCCTTAAAAAATTACTGTTAAATTTACTTGCAACGATGTGTATTATTACATATTATTTATTGATTTTTTGAAAAATCAACCAATATACTCTGATAAATATCAATGTCAAATAAAATATAACTAGTCTCATTTAATTTTTAAAAACATTAAAAATGTAATACTCAATAAATAATAAATTTCAATTCATGTGAATTTTCAAAAATAAAATAAAAAATATGCAAGTAGATATTTCTCCTTATTACAATAAATGTCTATAAAGATTTGTAAAATTTTATTTTGTTTTGTTTTAAACCAAAAAAATAAAATAAAATGGAAGAAGAAGAAACTGTGTCGTATGGCAAGCACAGCACACCCTGCTGTGATTAGGCGCGGATCACTCCTCCCTCCATATTGAAATTATGGAAATCATATTTTATCTAAGCACGCTAATTCATATTTTACCTAAGAATTATTAAAATAACAATTAATTCTCTTTCAAAACACACAGCTTTTGTCTTTCCACTCTCTCTCTCTCTCTCTCTCTCTCTGTGTCAAACATGGCCGCACAGAATTCCAAGTTCAAGCTTTTCTCCGGCATCCTCCTTTGCCTACTCTGCATCGGCAACCTCCCATTCGACCCCACCACTGACATCCCAACCACCACCACCACCACCACTACTGACATCCCAACCACCACCACCACCACCCAAGTCAAGACCCCAGGAGTAGTCGCAAGACTCATGGGTCTAGACTCACTCCCAGAGTCCAAGAAGGTTTTTAGGAGGACGGAAGGTCAGAAGGAAAAAGGTGGAGTTTCTGTGTTTCTATGTTTACATAGCTACTTGTAGTTTCTGTGTTTTAATTTGTTTTTAGTTTGCTAGTTTCTGTTTGAGTCTACAGAATTCGGGGATGGTGCTGTCATAACATCATGCTGTGACAACAAACAATACCGTTTGCTTGATTACTTTTTTTTTTCTCCACTTTGTGCAATGTGATTTCAATTTCACTTTCTTTTTAATTCATTTTCAAACAAAGATGTGAGCCTTTTCGCAAAAGTTAAATAAATAAATAAAGTAATTCACATCTACTTAAAAATTGACAGATAAATTATGAATACATTCCCTGAAATATAGTTAAAATACATATTGTCTCCTGTAATTTTAACCATTGATAGAGGAAGGACATTGGGTTAAAGAAAACTGATCTAATGATGATGCAGGTTTTTCGAGGCCGAAGTCTAGAGAGCCCAAAGAAAAAGCTAAGGAGATTACTAGGAAACTGAGAGGAAGTTTACGCGGTGAGCCGATGGATTTGCCCTCCATACTTGAGGGATATGCTAGGGATGAGAGCTCCTATAATGTGTCTGGAAGTGATTCTGGAAGTGAATCAGAATTGACAATATCGACTCTCAGAAAGTCCTTTCACAGGAGTAACCGACCTAGACCTTCATCATTGCTTTCGACTGAGTCATTTGTAAGTACGGAGGCCAAGAAGAGACTTTCAGAGAGGCGGAAGACGTCCCAAAGGTATCAGAATGTTAGAGCAGTTGGTAAGGCCAGCACTCTAGATCAAATGCTTTCTATTCGTGATACAGAAATGAGGCCAGAGAATTTTTATCCAATGACTGGTTTGGATGGATCCAATGACAGATTTGTTAGTAATAATGAAATTACTGAGTGGGATAGTCCTTTGGGTATTAGTCGTAGGGATGGTTGGAAGGATTGTATCAGAATTTTATCCAGATCGAGATCTTTTGCTGTTTCATGTATTAGGTTTGGTGGCCCTAAAACAAACATGTAATGTGAAACTCTTGACCAGTACAGTTATTTGATGGCTGGAGAAGCCATGAATCAGGGTAAAAGTAAGGCAATCAGAAGAAATTCCAATAAGAAAGAAGATTGCTCATCCAGAAAAATAAGATCCAACAATAAGAAATCTCAATCCTCTCGCCGCACCTATCGTGATAGTACTGATTCCTTTGGGGAAGAGCAATTTAACCTATCTCAGGTGGAGATCAACCTTGGAAAGAAAGATCCTGTAGAACGGAAGTCTTTAGTTTCTCATATGCGGACTCATAACATCAATGGTAAAAGTTCAATTAATGATGCTGAGTTGGATGGTGGACATGCGGATATGTATTTTGAATCTCTTGATAAGGAGTTGCCCTCAAAACCATTATCTTGTTTGTTAGGAAATCCTACTTGTTCTATGTAACGCCCTCAAAAAAATACATAAAACTCATCACTTTAGACATGCATTGATATAAGGGAAATCAACCATTTATATTCATCAGGGTGGTTCTTACAACAGTATTACCTGTTAACAACAAAAGCAGGTGCCCTACAGGCTTACAGCTTTCCAAGTTAACACTTGGTTACAAAAAAAAAAGAGTACTAACTCTATACAGATAAGCCCTTGGCTTGATACACATGTAATACAACAAAATAATCCAAAAAGAGTCTTCAACTCCCATAACCATCCAAGTTATGTCCTTGGAGGTGGCATGCTACCTGTACCTGAAAATGATATCCCATATAGGGTGAGCCAACGCCTAGTAGAGGTATGCTAAACACAATATGAGCATTAACTAAGATATTAGCAGTTGATAAATGTTTAATTCCCATCAATCAATTCATACACCACTTTCATTACATGACCACAGTGTCTATGTTTGATTTCATTTTCCACCTCTTAACAAACTCACAATTCACAATTATGGCTCAGAACCTGGCCAACAACTTGCATGAGACAAAACTCATTTTTAAACGGTTCCCATTTCACAATAAATAAGCCTATTAGCTGTATCAGCACTTCGATAAATAAGCATACGAGCTATATCAACAAATCAACAGATAAGCATATAAGCTATATCAACACTTCCAAAGATAAGCATATGAGCTATATCAACACATAAACTGACAAGCATATGAGCTATATCAGTGGAGTCCATCCCCTATCTTCTCCCAAACAACATCTGGTTTAGAGGTCCATCCTCCATCTCCCCCTAAACCGTGGAGTACATCCCCTATCTCCTCCCACACAACATAACATATATATATATACACAAAGGTCATATATATACTCAATCAACACATAACGTTAATGTATTCTTTCATCCGTCATACTCTATGACTTAACCACTTGATTAGTTTCAATTTGCCTAATCATCATGCATTATCTACAACAATCAAAACTACCCTCCACCGGTAGCCCAAGCAAATATTTCTAAACAGGAAATAAAAGCTCCAACAGATAAAATAACAATGTTTTCCAAAAGTGAGCGATTAATAAATCCAACTCCACCATTTCACAATATAATGAATCAATTTCATCAATCCCAATTCGATTTCATAAAATCCATAACTTTCCAAATTAATTATAACAATTAATTTATATACAAATTAGAGTTTTCTTCCCCAATCCTCAATATTAACCCATAGGTTCAAATAATAACAACCAACACCCAAATCATCATTTTGAGATCCAAAATACAAGTTTAAGAATCAAAATAATAAACCCTCTATTATACCATTTTGAAACCCTAAGTCTCAAAATCAACCAACTTCAACACTTTACCAAAACAACCAAAAATCTATGTCAAAGACCATAATAGTGAGTAGGAACCCCTACCTCAAAAGATGGAACCCAACGAAGAAGATGAAGAAAACGGAAATGCTCCAAATCGCAAATTTCTCGAATCAAAAGATAGCCCTCGACGATCAACAACTTTTTTGTAAAGGCCAAAGATGAACAAATCACTCATACTAGATCAATACCTAGAGAGAAGGTAGAGTTCTAGAGTGAGAAGCTCAACAATGGTGTTTTAGGAAAAGTAGGAGAGAGAAAAGAATGTGAAAAAGTGATTTAAAAAGTCAAAACACAGAGCTTTAAACCAGTCGCCCCGCTCGAGCGTGGAAACCTCTGCTCGAGCGTCATTCACAGACTCCCGCTCGAGCATCCAATCTGCCGCTCGAGCGCCGGATACGCACTCCCACTACTTTTGCAGACAGGTTCCCCGCTGGAGCGCTCAACTTCCCGCTCGAGCGGCACACACAAACTCCAGCTCGAGCGGCCAATTCCCCGCTCGAGCGTCCAACACTACACAGGAAATACTGGATGGGTGTATTTCTCGCTCGAGCGGACAAGCCAAAATCTGGTCAACTAGACTTGGTTCCTAAACTCAACCAACCTATTCCAAACCTTCTCAACACAACCCAAGACTCAAATATAAAGAGTAAAGGATGTAAACAAGACATACACAACAACCAACTCCACGGAGCCTAAGTCCGGATACAACAAATAAAAAAAAAGGGAAACCGGGATCGTTATAACCTCCCTCCCTTAAAGAATTTCGTCCCCGAAATTAAACACAAGTTTTTCGAAAACAGGTTTTCTCCATTTCCAACAATATTACCACATAATATTGGACATTCCGACCCACTACCGGTCAATCCCATCTCTTCTCGAGAGGCATTTCATATTATGCATAGCAACCTGCATTATCAACATGCTTTACTTTGAAATCTACCAATTTCAATTCATTTTCCACAATTCCATAACACATGCAACATTAATATCATGCTTGCATTTCCACAATATACTTAACATATACAATGTTAAAACAAACCTCCATTTATCAAAACATTCACAATGTTTTACAACTTAAGACATATTTAATGCTCTTAAAGTTTGATATTATTACAAAATTTCAATACATGATTACACATCAACAAACATGTCCGGATATTTCTCGCGGACTTCCAACTCACGTTCCCAAGTGGCCTCCTCCACTCCGTGATGTTTCCACAAGACTTTCACTAAAGGAATGGTCTTGCCTCGCAAGACTTGATCTCGCCTATCCAAGACCCGAACCAGTCTCTCTTCATATGAGGCATCCTCATCTACCTCTAAGTCGGTCCAATCTAACACATGGGACGGATTCGGCTCGTACTTCTGAAGCATACTCACATGAAACACGTCATGTACTCCGGACAACTGCGGTGGCAAAGCCAAACGGTAAGTAACTTCCCCAATCCTCTCATGGATCTCAAAGGGGTCAATAAACCGAGGGGATAACTTCCCACTCTTCCCAAACCTCATCAAACCTCGCCTAGGTGATATTTTCAAGAAAACATGATCACCTACCTCAAACACCAAAGGTTTCCTCCTACGGTCAGCATAGGATTTCTGACGACTCTGGGCTGTAACAAGCCTCCTACGGATAAGCTCAACTTTCTCCGTCGTTTCTCTGCAGCTCCGGACCCAACAGAGGTGCGTCACCCACCTCGGCCCAACAAACTGGGGATCTATAAGGTCGGCCATACAAGGCCTCAAACGGTGCCATACCGATGCTAAACTGAAAACTGTTGTTGTAGTCAAACTCTACCAAGGGCAAGTGCCTCTCCCAGGTCCCACTAAAGTCAAGGACACAACCCCGAAACATATCCTCAAGGATCTGAATAGTACGCTTGGACTGTCCGTTAGTCTAAGGATGATAAGCTGTACTAAAGGTCAACTTAGTGCCCAAGGCACTCTGCAAACTCTGCCACAACCTAGCAGTAAAACGGGGATCTTTGTCTGAGACGATCGTCACTGGAACCCTGTGTAACCTCACTACGTCCCGAATATACAAGTCGGCAAGATTATATACCGAATCTCTCACGCGCATAGGAATGAAGTGCGCCGACTTAGTCAACCGGTCTACAACCACCCAAATTGCATCACTACCCCGCTGAGTCCTCGGAAGACCGACAACGAAGTCCATAGTGACATGCTCCCAGTTCCACTCGGCAATAGGCAAGGGTTGCAACAAACCCGCTGGCCTCTGATGCTCGGTCTTCACTTGCTGACAAGTAAGGCACTTAGACACGAAAACTGCCACATCTCTCTTCATACCCCGCCACCAAAACTGGCGACCCAAATCCCGATACATCTTAGTACCCCCCGGATGCACCGCAAGGCGCGAATGATGGAACTCTCGGAGTACTTCCTCTCGGCAAGACTCCGGCACAAACAAACGGTCTCGGTATCTCACACTCAGGTCGGGATACACCGTCAAACCCTTCTCAACTTTCCCACTGGAGATCTTCTCTCGGAGGGACTCTACCTCAAGGTCACCCCTCTGTGCCTCTAACACTCGAGTCACAAGTGTAGGCTGCGCAACAACAGAAAACAAGGCCGCAGCCTCAACAGATTCACTCAGATGCAAATCGAACTCACCAAGTGCCCCCAACATCCCCCACTCCCGGATGGCTATACAAGCTATAACACCTATGGATTTTCTGCTAAGGGCATCGGCCACAACATTGGCCTTCCCCGGATGATAATGCAACTCGAAGTCGTAATTCTCAATGAACTCCATCCACCTTCTCTGCCTCAAGTTCAAGTCTTTCTATGTAAACAGATATTTCAGACTCTTATGATCCGAGAACACCTCGACTCTCTCACCATAAAGGTAGTGCCTCTAGATTTTCAAGGCAAAGATCACCGCTGCTAATTCTAGGTCATGGGTAGGGTAATTCTTCTCATGAATTTTCAACTGACGTGAGCCATAAGCTACCACTTTCCCCTCTTGCATCAACACACAAACCAAACCCTCCCGTAAGGCATCACAATAAACTGCATAACCCAACCATCTCTCCGGAATAATCAAGACTAGAGCGGTGGTCAATCTAACTTTTAATTCCTGGAACGACTTTTCACAAGTCTCACTCCATACAAATTTGACTCCCTTCCGAGTCAGTCTGGTCAACGGTGAAGCTAACCTGGAGAAATCCTTCACAAACCGACGGTAATACCCAGCTAATCCCAGAAAACTACGGATCTCAAACACACTCTTAGGCTGTGCCCAATCTTGCACTACCTCAGTCTTGGATGTATCAACAGACACCCCTTCCCCGGATACCACATGGCCTAAGAACTTGACTTCTTTTAGCTAGAACTCACACTTCTCAAACTTAGCGTATAGCTTATGGGCTCTAAGCAGCTCAAGCACCACTCTCAAGTGTGCCTCGTGCTCCTCCTCTGAACGTGAATAAATCAGGATGTCATCCACGAAGACGACCACAAAACGATCCAAGAATTCCCGGAAGATCCGGTTCATCAAGTCCATAAAGACTGCCGGTGCATTGGTAAGCCCAAATGGCATCACCAGAAACTCATAATGGCCATACCGCGTACAGAATGCCGTCTTTGGAATAGCCTCCTCCCTAACCCTCAACTGGTGGTAACCCGATCTCAAGTCTATCTTAGAGAAACAACGGGAACCCTTCAACTGGTCAAATAGATCATCTATGCGGGGCATAGGGTACTTACTCTTAACCGTAGCCCGATTCAACTTCTGGTAGTCGATACACAATCTCAAGGCACCATCTTTCTTTTTGGCAAAGAGAGCCGGTGCTCCCCATGGTGAAACTGTAACGACCCGGAATCATATGTCGTAATTACCAGTGATTAATTATGCTTAGATGTGATTTAAATAAAGATTATCTGTTGTTTTTAGAAAAATATCTGTGGAAATGACATCTTCGGGACTGAAAATAATGACCTTAACGGGTTCAGAAAATGAAATTGAAAATACCTATGCAATGCCGGGAATATTTAGAACGATCCGAAACGATAAATTGAAGACTGAAAATTATCTGATTCGTTAGGCCTTGTTTGGTACCACGTTTTTGGCACAAATTGATTTATTGACATATATGATATAAGATAAGTCTTGTTGACTCATTTGACTCTCAAACCAAAGAGGAAAGAAGAAAAATCTAGAGAAGAGAGAGAGAGAGAGATTCGTGGAAAGGAAGAACCAAGGGAGAAGAAGAAAAGAGGAACTCAAGTGTAGCTTCTTCAATTGAGAATTTAAGGTAAGATTTCCATGAAATTGTTTGTTGATTCTTGGTATTTAGCATGTTGATCACAAGATCATGGTTTTAAATGGGTTGAATCATGTTTATTGGCTCAAAGGAGATTGTTTCTTCAAAACCTCCATGAATATAGGGATATGAAGTTGTATGTATAGATTTATGGGTTTTCATCTTAAATCAAGGGTTTGATCTTTTATATGATGTAATTGAGGTTTGATTAAAGTTGTAATAGTTACTTCAAGTTGTTGTTCAAGGTTTTGAGACTTGGATTTCATGTATTTGGGAATGATTTTGTAAGAAGAAATGGAAGATTGAAAGAGGGAAGAACAGCCCAGTCGGACTTTTTACCTTTGTCGCTCGGCGAGATAGGCCCTTCGGCGTAGAATTCAACCTCTCGGCTTTTGGTTGTCTTTATCAGACGCCGGCGGACATGGGGCGCCGGCGGGAAGGTTTATTTTCAGGAAAATTCTGGAAGTTGCTCTGCATGATTTTTAGCATGTTAATTGTGTTTTTTTTAGCATATTATGAACATGAAATGAGTATGAAAGAATGTAATAAGGAATGAAAGGAAGTAAAGAATGAATGGAATGCATGAAACGAATATGAAAGGAATGAACATGAGAAGAATGTAAAGAAAAGAATGAAGTGCATGAATTACATGATTTATGATATGTATATTGAAGAAATGTTTTATAATGTCAATTGCAGGTCGAACTTCGAAGACCGTACAATCGGTATTGGAAACCCACTGTGAGTAACATCACTGTAAAAGATATGTTTATATGAAAGTATGTTCAAAATGATTATTATGATATGGTTTTGAAACGTTAATGTTTCTGTGAACGAATGTTCTATTTGCGAATCTATTATGGCATCCACGGTAAAGGTTACGAGATCTCGGTATGTGTTTAACCGGTGTCCGGGACCGGTTACTCTAGTCGTTAGTCGACACATGTTATGAAAATGTTATGAAAAGATTATGGAAAGGTTCTGTGGAATATGCCATTAATGACTGATGACTGATTATTTTATGTATATATGAAATGTTGGAGTTCGTTCACTAACCCTTTTACTGTTATGTTACTTGCTGAGCTCTAGCTCATTGTGTGTATATATGTATTATAGGTGAGCAGTCGGGGAGCCAAGCCTAGGCGGAGTCCGTGTCGAGCCGCCATTTTGAAAGCCTACCTGAGGTGGTGCCCTGAGCTGGGCTAGGCCTGGAAGGCCGTTTGAGAGTTTTGGTTTGTTTCTTTTATTGTATAATTATAACTGAATGATATGTGTTGTACAGGATTATTGTTGTGAGCATGTTATGTAAAGATTGTGGGTATTTAACTCATCTTTTTGGCATGTGAATGTATGTTCATATTTATGCACAGCTCTTGGACTATTAGTTTCTTTATTTCGCTTCCGCGAGCCCCTTTTATTTATGTTTTGCATGGAAAGGCCTTTGGTAATCTAAGATTACTGGCCGGTCTCGTCACCGAACTTCTAGGGGCGGGTTCGGGGCGTGACAGAAACACTAGGGCGAATGAAGCCCTCATCTAGCAATTCTTGGAGATGAACTTTCAACTCTACCAACTCTGCTGGAGCAAAATGGTAAGGTGCCATAGAAATCGGCGCCGTGCTGGGCACTAGATCAATAGAGAACTCAATCTTTCGATGAGGTGGTAAATCTACAAGGTTCTCGGGAAAAACATCCGAATACTCACAAACTACCCTCGGCAATACACTCTGGGTCTCATCACATTCACCACTCTCAAAGCTAGCAAGTAGACCACTAAGCTCACTCTGCCCTCGCGGATCATACCCCGATGGCAAAACACTACCAACCCGGTCCCCCAAGAAATGGAAACACTCCCCGCTCACGGTACAACAAGTGACCCTCTGGCGGTAGTAATCAATAACTGCCCGGTATGATGATAACCAGTCTATACCCAAAATAACATCAAAGCCCTTCATGGGCATAACTACAAAAGGAAACGGAAGCCTATGATCGCCAACCTCTATATTACAACCTCTACATCTGTGTTTCAAAATCAACTCACCCCCAATAGGAGACACGACACAAATAGGAGACGCTAATAGTGCTAACTCCAACTCCAACACAGATGCAAATGCAGCAGATACAAAAGAATGAGACACACCCGTATCAATCAATACACTAGCAAGGTTGCAAAAGCAGAAAAGGTACCTCTCACTCTTGATAGAGCGGTACTAGGTCTGTGATAACGAGATACACACGCCCTGTAGGCCCCTGATCCACCTGCTCACCTCTAGGAGCATACGACTGCTGCACAGACTGGGATGACGAAGCTCCCGGATTGGCCCTCGAGGCCTGCACAGATTGAGCTGGTTGATAACTCTGCATCTGCCTAAAACTAGACGCTCCTGAAGTAGCACTCAACTGTGGGCAAAACCTCTTCAGGTGCCCAGGCTGTCCACATTGATAACAAGACAAGGGTTGGCCTCTGCCCTAACTCTGGCCTTGAGGTCTGGCTGAAGAAGAAGCAGCTCGCTGACCCCCTCCCTTCTGCGAGCAAACCGAAGACTTGTAACCCAGCTAGCCACATGCAAAGCAAGTCAAGCCTCCCTGACTACCTCTCCCGGAACCTGCACTCGGCACTAGAAAGGTCGATCTAGGCAAATCACTCTGAGACTGCTGAGGGTTGAAACCCCGCTATCTCCTGCCATCACCCTGGCTCTCTTGGCTCCTCTTGGAGCCGCTATGCTTCTCCTCATCCTCCTCCTGCATCATAATCTCCATTTGAGCAGCAGCATCCACAAAACGTCTATACTCTCGAATAAATGATCCTCCAACCCTCAACTTGAGCCCACGCCTCAATTTCCGCTCAAATTCAAAGCAACGGCGTTCTTCGGACGCCACAAGTTCAGGTGCGAACCTGGACAGACTAGTAAAAGTAGCTTCAAACTCGGCCACTGACAAACCTTGCTGCTTAAACCGACAAAACTGGTCCCTCAGCTTCTCCCTAGCAGCTGAAGACAAGAACTTCTCCTGGAAAGCTGTCACAAAAGCCTCCCATGCACCACCCACATTGCCCTTCTCGTATTTCCACCATTGACCCGCATCCCCCTTTAATTGGAAGGATGCCAAGGTCACCTTTAAACCCCCGTCCTCGATGCCAAGCATCTCGAACGTCTTCTCCATCTGTTCTAACCACTCGTCAGCCTTAAGTGGCTCTTTCGGATCTCCAACAAATTCGTCCGGGTTAGACCGAAAAAATTCCCTCTTCAAGAAAGAAGGCCCTGCCTCTGCAACCTGATGCTTAGCTCTGAGAATACCCAAAGCTCCCGCTATCTCTCGAGGCAAGGCACCCATAGCCTGCTGACCCACTGGCTCGACCACATTGGCCTGACCAACTCCCTCCTGCATTGCCGGAACGTCATCTGGTAAAGGCACCTCCTGCCTCCTAGGCCTACCACGCCTACCACCTCGTCCTGACATCCTATTAAAGGTAACAAAGATGTTAGCACATTCATAAATGTGCTGAAACTAAACACCCGTGTCCTAGTGCATGGACAACTGTAATTCACTCCACATAAGCACATAAGCACTTACGAATTTCATTCCCGGATAATGACAGTCCCGAGGCGTTACTAGAGTTCCGATCAAAAACAGCATTGATCAAGTGCTTTTCCAACAAGACTCACAGAAACCCAAGGATCCAATCAATATCCTAGAAACTAAATCCCATACCCAAATAATTACATAAGCATGTTCTCAATTTAGACACATAACATTACATCTAAGTCTCTAATCAAGCGAGACAAACCCATTGTGATACTAATCACTTCCCACGTACCCAAAGTATTCGAACCCGGTACGCTCTGATACCAAGTTGTAACGCCCTCAAAAAAATACATAAAACCCATCACTTTAGACATGCATTGATATAAGGGAAATCAACCATTTATATTCATCAGGGTGGTTCTTACAACAGTATTACATGTTAACAACAAAAGCAGGTGCCCTACAGGCTTACAGCTTTCCAAGTTAACACTTGGTTACAAAAAAAAAAGAGTACTAACTCTATACAGATAAGCCCCTGGCTTGATACACATGTAATACAACAAAATAATCCAAAAAGAGTCTTCAACTCCCATAACCATCCAAGTTATGTCCTTGGAGGCGGCATGCTACCTGTACCTGAAAATGATGTCCCATATAGGGTGAGCCAACGCCTAGTAGAGATATGCTAAACACAATATGAGCATTAACTAAGATATTAGCAGTTGATAAATGTTTAATTCCCATCAATCAATTCATACACCACTTTCATTACATGACCACAGTGTCTATGTTTGATTTCATTTTCCACCTCTTAACAAACTCACAATTCACAATTATGGCTCAGAACCTGGCCAACAACTTGCATGAGACAAAACTCATTTTTAAACGGTTCCCATTTCACAATAAATAAGCCTATTAGTCAGACAAGACTTCGATAAATAAGCATACGAGCTATATCAACAAATCAACAGATAAGCATATAAGCTATATCAACACTTCCAAAGATAAGCATATGAGCTATATCAACACATAAACTGACAAGCATATGAGCTATATCAGTGGAGTCCATCCCCTATCTTCTCCCAAACAACATCTGGTTTAGAGGTCCATCCTCCATCTCCCCCTAAACCGTGGAGTACATCCCCTATCTCCTCCCACACAACATAACATATATATATACACAAAGGTCATATACATACTCAATCAACACATAACGTTAATGTATTCTTTCATCCGTCATACTCTATGACTTAACCACTTGATTAGTTTCAATTTGCCTAATCATCATGCATTATCTACAACAATCAAAACTACCCTCCACCGGTAGCCCAAGCAAATATTTCTAAACAGGAAATAAAAGCTCCAACAGATAAAATAACAATGTTTTCCAAAAGTGAGCGATTAATAAATCCAACTCCACCATTTCACAATATAATGAATCAATTTCATCAATCCCAATTCGATTTCATAAAATCCATAACTTTCCAAATTAATTATAACAATTAATTTATATACAAATTAGAGTTTTCTTCCCCAATCCTCAATATTAACCCATAGGTTCAAATAATAACAACCAACACCCAAATCATCATTTTGAGATCCAAAATACAAGTTTAAGAATCAAAATAATAAACCCTCTATTATACCATTTTGAAACCCTAAGTCTCAAAATCAACCAACTTCAACACTTTACCAAAACAACCAAAAATCTATGTCAAAGACCATAATAGTGAGTAGGAACCCCTACCTCAAAAGATCGAACTCAACGAAGAAGATGAAGAAAATGGAAATGCTCCAAATAGCAAATTTCTCGGATCAAAAGATAGCCCTCGACGATCAACAACTTTTTTGTAAAGGCCAAAGATGAGCAAATCACTCATACTAGATCAATACCTAGAGAGAAGGTAGAGTTCTAGAGTGAGAAGCTCAACAATGGTGTTTTAGGAAAAGTAGGAGAGAGAAAAGAATGTGAAAAAGTGATTTAAAAAGTCAAAACACGGAGCTTTAAACCAGTCGCCCCTCCTCTACATTCTGGGTTTGTGTATTGTCCTTCCCACTGCTCTCACTACCATGCCCAAACGAGTTGCACTTAGAGCATTTAGGGGGGAGCCACTGAGACTCCACCCCTACCTCTACCGTATCCCCCTCACAACCCACTTCGAGGGGGACGGCAGGCGGAAGGTAAGGAGGAGTGGTGCAATTAGGCCTTCCCTTCGGTATGCGATATCAGTATGTAAAGTAAATTTCTCTCGTAGGCCCAGCTTTCGAAACTTCTGGTTTGAGGGACTTCACCGCTAACGAGCTGCAAGTGGACTGGGTTTATGTGTTTAAACGGACTACGACCAAAGTCGTGGCTACTTCAACCAAAAGAAGGGCGACCCCCTATTCAAACCGAAAGAAGTACCTCACCTCGCTTACGAAGAAGTAGTTGGAGCTGGGCTCCAGTCGCCCCGCTCGAGCGTGGAAACCTCCGCTCGAGCGTCACTCCTGAACTCGCCGGCGTCAATCGCTGCTCGGCCCGGATCACTCCCAAGATTTTTGCAGAGGTTCATTGGGCGCTCAACTTCCCGCTCAGCGACACACACAAACTCCAGCTCGAGCTTCCAACACTACACAGGAAATACTGGATGGGTGTATTCCCCGCTTGAGCGCCCAAACCCCCGCTCGAGCGGACAAGCCAAAATCTAGGCAACTAGACTTGGTTCCTAAACTCAACCAACCTGTTCCAAACCTTCTCAACACAACCCAATACTCAAATATAAAGAGTAAAGGATGTAAACAAGACATACACAACAACCAACTCCACGGAGCCTAAGTCCGGATACAACAAATTAAAAAAAGGGAAACCAGGATCGCTATATTCTACCCCTGGTCCAGAGGATTCAAAAGCACAGGATTCAAATGCAGATAGACTAATGCTTACACCAAGTGACAAAGATGTTGGCCAAGGATTTGTCTTGGTCTCCGAGGACATTGAAGTATTTAATGATGAGAGTTGGGAATTTGTCTATCTAGCTGATGTGCTAATCGACTCTGGATATGATGATGCTGACCTCGACACTTTCGTGTCAACATGGTACTCTCTTGATTGCCCTCTGGACCCTTGTTTATTTGACAACGTCGAGGAGAAGTATTCCAATGAGACAACGTCATTGAGGTCTAAAAGGAAGCTCCTGTTTGACCGCATAAATTTTGGGCTCTTTGAAATGTTCCATCAGTTCGTGGACCCACTCCCGTGGGTGAAGCAGCCAACAGGGAAGGTGGGCCTTACAAGGCAGAAACATGGGATCGGTTACGAGTTGTATAAGTTGTTGGCAAGTGAAGAGAAGAGCATGCATGAGGACATGACAGAGAGGGTGTTGGATAGGGAGATGCAGTAGCTCGATCCTGGGGATGGCGTGGACGCGATAGGTATGGAAATTGAGAAATTGTTGATGGATGACCTAATAGTGGAGGTTGTGAATATGTTAAGTATCGATCAGAACTCGATCTTTGAAATGTTCCATCAGTTCGTGGACCCACTCCCGTGGATGAAACAGCCAACAGGAAATGTGGGCCTTACAAGGCAGAAACATGGGATTGGTTACGAGCTGCATAAGTTGTTGGCAAGTGAAGAGAAGAGCATGCATGAGGACGTAACAGAGAGGGTGTTGGATAGGGAGATGCAGTGGCTTGATTTTGGGGATGGCGTGGACGCGATAGGTATGGAAATTGAGAAATTGTTGATGGATGACCTAATAGTGGAGGCTGCGAATACGTTAAGTATGGATTAGAACTCGATTTTAGGCAGAGCTAGAGACAAGCGAATGGAATTGAATGGAATGGAATAGTCGGTGGAGAAGATGGGAGATAAAAGATCGAGAAAAATACTCGATGTTTATACCATAGATTAGCATATGTTTTTTTTTTACTGTTAAGTTTAGTAGTTGTAGTCTTGTTTTTTTTTTGAGCTACAGTCTTACTGGTGTATGTTGCTCTTATGTTTGGCCTGCTACGCAAACTTGAATCCAGTAATCAAAGGGGATCCTCATCCACATGCAGAGTTATGCTAATGATTTGAGGTTGCTGTTGGGTTTTATCAGTTTGCTATTTTGGTGTGCCTGCTGCTGTAGGATGTCTTGGGGCTACCTCCAGCTGCAATATTATGCTAATCTGGCTGTGCCTGCTACTGTGTGCTAATTTTACTATTTAGGAGTGCAGAATTGAGGCTGATGTTTAGGAGTTGGTTGTTTGCTGGTTTGCCATATAGTATTGGAGATTTGAGGAAGGAAGCTAGTTTGCTTTGTGCACCTGGTCTGCTCTGTTTGCTGTATGCTATTCATATAAGGCTCAGAAAGTGAATGAGTATGGATGGCTGCTGTGGTCTGCAGATGGTGCCTCTGTCAACAGATTTGGCCTACTGCTGGCAACTCAAGGAATGTGATGCTGGTGTTCTGTTTTTTGATCTGAATTGGTGATCTGCTGAGATCTGAATTGGTGATTTGTTGGTCTGCTATGCTTAGGTGCTAGGTTTGGTTGGTTGGTTGTTTTATTTCAGATGTTTGGCTGGTGGTCTGAATTGGGTGGCCGTTCTGATGTTACTATGGTCTGTTCTTTATCATTGGTCTCTCACCAACTTAGGGTGCTAGCAAATGATAGGATGAGCTTTGTGGTACCAACCTAGTTGGGATCATTTAACTGATTGTGATGCTTTTGCACTTCCCTTATCATTATTGATGTAATTTGTCTTGTACCTTGTACTTGTTTATTCCATCAATAAAGTTTCTTTTTTGCTGATCAAAAAAAAAAAAGAAAAAAGTTTAGCAGTTGTAACATTTGAGTTTAGTAAATCTTTATGACTGAGGATGTTTTAGGATGAAAAACTGTGGATGAATATAGGGTCCTTAATCAAATTTAGTTTTTTGTTTCAATAAATTCATAGATTCTAATGGCTACCTTCATGTTTGAATAATTCTTAAATTTTTATTTTCGAAAAAAAGGGAAGAGAGACATGGTACACCCTATCTACTTTGTTTTTTATGCAATTACATGTCAAACTGAATAATTTTGGGTTGAAAATCTACCATTGCTTTTGAAAATATTTTCTAAGTGATTCACCAATTTTATATAATTCATTCTAAAATGGATTCCGTTGGTTGAAAATCTACCATGGCTTTGAAAAGTATTTTCTAAGTGATTTACCAATTTTATATATTTCACCCTATAATGGATTCAGTAGTGAAGTCAATTGAAAATAACTTATGCATAAAATGAAACATTAGGGGTAGGATACTACAAACGTGCCCAAAATCCACGCTCCCTACCTATGCTAATTTTATTATCCTGTCCAATTGACAACTAGCATCCTCAATTTTTTATTTTCAGTTTTTTTTCTTTTGTATACAATATGATCATAAAAATTATTAAATATTTTCGGATTATCATATAACATTGTCTATTTTTTTTTATTATCTTCATATGACATTGTCTATATGATAATTAATCTCGACAAATGAGAAAAATCACAACACACAGCCATCATTTGTCTTTTAATTATCTAATAAAGGTATAAATCTCCATATTTCAGTCATGCAATATTTTACTACATAATTAATTTAAAATATCACATAAATAATATTACATAATGTTTTGAAATTATTAAATAATTACCCTATGATCATGGTTTTTCTACCAAACTATATGTTAGGATTGAAATTTTAGCACTTCTTTAAAAAATAAAAATAAAAAGTAGCATTATATAAATGAATGTAAATCATCATGATAGTTTACACGAATCTACATTACTTGTTACCTCTTTTCTCTTCTCTATCCTATTGGATCTTATTTGATTCTTATGATGATTTTTGTGATATGAATAATTTTATAAATTAATAAAATTTAAAGAGACAAAAAAAGAAACATGTGATATTTGTTTCATTTACCCATCAAGTGATATGAAATTAAGCTTAAGAGGTTGTTTGGGAAACTGATAAAATAAAATAAAATAAAAAATCATTAAAAAAGTTTTAAAAAATCATATAAAAAAGTTAAAGATTCATTTCTTTCTTTTCGTACTTCTTTTTGTAAAAATTCAAAGAATTATTCTCAAACACATTATTTTTTTCACCTCATAATTTAACAAAATTACTATAAAACCATTTCCTTCACTAGCCCTAAGTATAAATGCATATATATATATATATATATATTTTTCTTACTCCGAAAAGGGCGTCTCAAACTTTTACTTAGATTTTCCATCAAATTTAAATTTGTTAAAATACGCACACTTTTGTTGCTCCAACCATGGCGTCAAACCCATATCAAATGAAAGGAAAATAAAAAATTTCATCAAATTGAGGGAGGCTTCATCATTCATCAAACTTTTACAAATAACCATTACTTTTGCAAAGGCTTCACTATACACCGGATGACCGGCCGATTGTCCTCCCGATCAACTGATTGTTTGATGAAAATTTACATAAGTTGGACGACCTCCTGGTCAACTAGTTGTTTGATAAAAATTAAAAAATTAGCATTGGAACACATAGTATCATATAAAACTTTTCATTAATTTTTTATTCAAATTTAATATTAAATTTTTTTTTTTGAGTAAGCGTTAGAAATACTCTAATAGCTGTCTAATTGTCTAGCACATGATCTGGGTGCCCATTATCCCCCCAATACAGCCAAATGGAAAAAAGAAAAGCAACTCAATGAGGACACAAAGAGGAACATACCTATACATACATGGTTATTGAAGACTAGAGAGAGAAGAGAAGAGAAGAGAAAATGGGCTGGTTCATCTCCAAATTACAACAACATTATTTTTATTAGAATGCCTTTAACCCAGATTGATTTTGTCATATAAATATATGAAAACAATTTTATCTCATATTCTTGTGAGCTTATTTGATAGTCTCAAAATTATATATTTGATTATTTAAAACAAACTTTCAATTAATTAATGTGTATTTGATTTTGTTGTTGAGCCAAATAAAATGAAATAAGATTGAATATATGTTTAGCTTTGGTTGTGAACCTTGGAAGAAAAAAAAGATAAAAAAAGAAGGTCATGTTGGGTTGGGGAAAATCCCAACCCATTAGGAGATGGAGAGGTCAGTACCCATGGGGAATGGGGAATAGGGAAAAATTATTATAGAGGAATGGGGATGGGGAATTAATATCCATCCCATTAACCCCGATTGCCATCCCTAGCGATAGAGAGGGAGAGGAGAGGAGTAGAAAATAAGAAGAGGGAGAGGGAGAGAGACGCTGAAGAGAGAGAGGGGCGCTAGTTTGTTTAGGATTTGGTTTGGAAACAATATATATATATATATATATATGGGGTCATTTTACACAATTCGCGACTAAACATTTTGGTCGCCAATTAGTTTTATAAATCCCTCCAAAATTTGAAATGTCTCCCTCCAAAAATTTTAGTTTTTTGGCAACTAAAATTTTTTTTGGTCACTGAAAATAAATTTGCTAACCAAACTTTTGGTCGCCAAAGATAAAAATTAATTTTTTATTTTTTATTTTTTATTCTGCGACTAAATTATTTTAGTAGCTAAAACTAACTATACAGCGACTAAAATATTTTTTAATCGCTGAAAATAAATTTTTGGCGACCAAACTTTTGGTCACCAAAGATAAAAAGTAATTTTTTATTTTTCATTCGGTGACTAAATAATTTTAGAAGCCAAAACTAACTATACAGCGACCAAAAAATAATTTTTTGGCGACCAAAAGATAAAAAAGTAGATTTTTGTTTTTCATTCGGCGACTAAATAATTTTAGTAGCTAAAACTAACTATACAGCGACGAATATTTTTTAGTCACTGAAAATAAATATTTGGCGACCATGCTTTTGGTCGGCAAAAATTAAAAGTTAATTTTTGTTTTTCATTCAGCGACTAAACAATTTTAGTAGCCAAAACTAACTATACAACGACTAAAATAGTTTTTTAGTCGCCAATTGTGGTATTTTTAGCGACTAAATTTTTTTTAGTCACCAATAATCAATATACCCTGACTAAAAAAATTTAGTAGTTAAATATTATACTTTTGCCGACTAATACAATTTTTTGTCTCCAATTCCACAACTTTTGGCGACCAAAATATTTTTAGTCGACAAAAGTGGTCGCCAAAAGTGTATTTTCTTATAGTGTATAGTTATAAAAAATTTAAACCTTATTATGAGCACATAAGATTTGTGTGACTAACTGGTTCATGTGAATTAGACCTCGGTTAGTTTGACTAATTAACCCCAAATTATTTAGTGTTTTATGATCAATACAAGTCTTTTAATTTTGTCAAATTAAAAGAAGTTGCAATATGAAATATGAACTTCTGAAGAACCATTAAAATACCAAAAGGATGGACAAGCATGAGAGAGTATGGCCAAGAATTGGTTTCATAAAAATAAAAATAAAAGAAAAATTTTGATATGCAAATAAAAATTTGTACAAAATAATGTCATAGATTTGAATTCGTTCATTTCAAAAGAAAAAAAAAAGAAAAAAGAAAAAAAAGAGAGACCAATATTAAACTGATTTATTATTTTAAAAATGTCATTGACATAGATAAAATGCATCAATATATGATAATGACATTTTTAAAATAATAAGTTAGGTCTTTTGGTTTAAAATCACTGATACAAATTTGCAAGACATTTTTAAAATAATAAGCTAGGTTTTATAGTTTAAAATGAATTGATATAAATCTCCAAAATCATATTCTATATAAGTGATTTTTTATTTCTTCTTTTTTGTGGTATACTCCTTATGTTTATATATTTGTCCAATATACAAAGAATATATGATATCAGACAAACAACATAGTAAAATCAATTATAAATTCAAAATTTATTGATTCAGTTCCACCCATAAGCTAGTTGGTATTTCAACTGAAAATGAAAGGATAAAAAATAATACATCAATATAAATGTTTTTAAAGGCCCATTTTTATATCCAAAAATGGAATTAAGAATTGACTAGATACATAGTCTAATCACATGATTTTATATCCCAAACCAATACAATAAAACATAATTATCATACAATTAAATTTTGAAAACTTCTCTAATTCCCCCCCCCCTTTATGTACATGACATTTCTAATTTTCAATTAATAATATTATTGAGCTGACTATCACCAGATACCACATATTTTTAGCAAGTTCTAGATGCTGAAAGGTTCTGCGTTGTACTCACCATACAAAGCTTAGACCAAACTGAAAATTTTGTTTTCAATCCAAACAAAGCCATAACAAAAATCTCTTCTCAACAAAGGCCATATGATAGGCAAATTTCGATTCACTGTTACTGTGGCATATATCTGACCCCAATTCATTGAACAAAAACAATTTTGAATTCATACTACTAGGTCTCACTGTCATACACAAGAAGCAATGAATCACTAGTCCTTCCAATTTTCGAAACGGCGTTGCCTCGCTGAGCTCCACACACAATTTCTCCATGTGACAGCCAATGGCCTGCCGCTAGAGTTTTAATATTCGATGCATCTTTGCTCTACAACCATTCCCTTGACATTAACAATCCTACCCTAAAAACAGATCTAGATGACAGGTTTGTTTGTCTACCAAACTAAACCTAGAACAGCCAAACTAAGCAAAACATATTAGCAAATTGCAGTTTGTGGAGGGGTGGAGGGGAGAGAGAACTGAGCAATTACTTCCATAAATCCAAAATTGAAACACATCCTAAAGAGTTTCATTGTTCTATGTCCAGGTACATACTGTAACAAAAAGGGACTATAAAATAAAGAAAATGGAGTAGAAAAATAATTTCGAAGTGATGAAAGTACAAGTGATTTTTATGCATTAGATTGTGCAAGTCTATCTTGTACCTTCATCACTTTGAAATTCGCCCTAACAAAAATATCTTCCTGCAATGCACTCTAAAAGAGTAATTTTTCATCTCAAACTGTTCGCATACATGAAGAAAAAATGCAGAGATAAAAGATTTAAGAAAAGAAAGAAACAACATTATGCATGCATATTAAAAGGTTAGCATGCATGGCTGCTTTGTGACACGCCTCCCCTCCTATTCATACATGGCTGCTTTGTGACACGCCTCCCCTCCTATTCATACATGAAAACAAAAACAATTCTCAATCAGATCACTGGCATGCTAACCAAAGAAAATAGCAGCAATATTACATAAACAACCAAGAATGAACAAAATAATCCCTAATTCCTACACCTTTAACCGCGACGCGCTAATCTGCTATCTGCTGCACCACCTTTTCTAACATTGATGTCCCCTTAAAAATCGTCAGCTGGAGGTTCCTGGTATACTTCAATAACTGCTCAGACATGTTTATATCAGTTAGTACTGAAGCACTGGCTGTGAACATAAACATGGGACACAAATAGTACCAAAGTCGATGCCCAATTAAACCATGAAAGCACCCATTTTGCAAACACCCTTTTTCATAGTGGAAATGTTAAAAAAAAAATTTCCTTCTTAAAAGAAAAAAGAAAGAATTTATAGTAACATCTTCACTTGTGCAGTTGTTTCAATCCTATCTCATGGCATACATGCAGTGATGGAGTCAAGAAATTAAATCAAAGAGGACACTTACTAATTATAACATTGAAAATTTTTACAAACATATTTCACATAAATTTTTATGATTGACTTCAAGAAAGATAAATATATATATATATATATATTATTTGTAACTAGTATATCATGGACAATATAATAAAAAAAAATCATGGATATAAGTTTTAAAATAAATTATATAATAATAAAGTAATTTTTTTATAAAAAGTTTAGTAAAAATTCAATATAATAGTAATACCACGTCATCATTGACATATGATATTACCAATCAATAGTAAAGAAATATATAGAGGATGAACCCCAAATGTCAAATGTAACTAACAATTCAATAAATTCCATATCTTCATTGAGATTAATTATAATTGTATGTCAATAATGATAGACATCACCATTGTATTGAAATTTTCATAGCTAATAATATGACTTATCATAATATCTTTATTTTCAATAAAAAAACAACCATTATTATTCTCATAATTTTAAAAATGTCATTGATATTTCACTCTAAATAATATTTTATAATTTTTTTATTTAAAATATTTTTTTATGTTTGCAAAAAAAAAAAATATATTCCAAAACCCAGGAGAGGCACATGACCTCCCTAGACCCACTGTGGCTTCGCCACTGCATACATTTTATGTACCTCCTTCCGAGGCATACAAAACCGTAGAGTTGCGCATTAACTCAAAATTGAAGCAAATGTATTTTAAGGTTGACACTGTAAAGAAAGAACCTCAAACAATGTCCGATCAGGAAAGACAAGATTTGGTAATTAACAAAATGTGATTTATTGATCACTTTGATAACTAACCCATATCATCTAAAACCACAAAATCTATGTTCTTCCCTTACCCAATTATAAAATGGCAATGAAAAGTTCAGGCTACACATCTCTGGTCAATGCACTGACAAAAGTAACTAATATGCGGTGCCAAATACCGAGTGTAGCATAGAATGCATTCCCATTGCATTTTCCATGCAGACTGGAGATTCTATAAGTTTAAGGTAAAAACATGGGAGTAAAAAATTTGAGCCATTAATTAAGTTGTAGAAGAGCATTACCCTTTCATCACTCATCTTTCTGAAACCTAATTTTTTCATCCAGATTGATTCAGCTTCCTCAGCAGCAGGGAGTACTAGGTTTTCAACATTCAGGAAATACGATAGGATCTTAATACAAGAAAACAATGCTTGGAAATATCCCCACTGATAAAAAAAAAATCATCAACACAAACAAAAAGGAAGGAATAACTCCGGCTGCACAGAAGGGAAAAAATCAATAAATAAAGAAAATTAAAAAACAAAAGAAAAACTTACTTTTCCTTGATTCTCTCTACTTGTAGCCACTAGAGGAAGCTCAGCAACCTCACGTCCAACAATCCTCAGAAGACCAGCCGAAACAACTGACCTGTGCATGACATTTTGGAATCCAATGATTAAAAAATAATAAGAACATAAAACTAATAACAACCATTAACAAAAATGAAAATGAAAATGTAAAGTAAATTAATTAAACATGCAGAAACAACTCTAATGTGAAGCAACTTACTTTATGATTAAAACGACACAGTACATTCCACCAAATTCTTGCCCAGATATATTTCTCCTGCATTAAGTACAACAAAGGGCATTTTAAACAGGTTTGGTAGATTAACCAAAAACATAAAGATCAATAAGAAGTCAGGGAAATTTAACTAGTGAAGCAAACAATCTACTTATATAGCACCCTTTTTCTCCTTATTTTTCTTTTCTCAAATTTCATTAAATAAAACCAATCCTTTTCTCCTAATTGAACCTTATGGTCAATCTTTGAAAAGCACATAATGTGAGTTGAACAATTCTAGGACATAAAATAAAGGTTTGTTTGTAAGCAAAATTCATATTTTCCTCCTCCAAAATGCATTCTTTTTAATAATGTATACTTGATTAATGTAGTCACAAGTATTTGTTGACAACCTACAAAATAACTTCATTTCACACCAATTCATTAATAGAGGGAAATGATGAAATTTTCCTCACAAAGCACTTAAATTTCTTCCGTATGGCATAAGTTTGGGTAGATACACCCTTCAGATGAAGAGCTACTTAAGCACAACGTACAATGATAACTTACCCACAGACCATAACAGGTATAAGATCACGACCAGAAGTTGCAACAATAGGATCAAAACATTGCTGCCAAAGATGAGACATACAAATAGGTTTAACCCCCCAATAAAATTAAGTAATAAAAGAAAGTATAACATAACAAAAAGGAGTATCTTCATACAACTGCTGTCAAAAGGACTATACAGCAAAAGAAAAAAGAAGTCAAAATCAAAACCATTTTTGGACAAAGATACATTTAAGATATGGCATAGAGAATCAATATTAACCAAATGCCCCGAAGAGGTCCTGGCCCCCAGATCTGTTTCTTCTAGCACATCATATTACATTATGTTGCTAAAGAGAAGTAACCGAGAAGTAGCACTAGAATAGATAAGAACAAAATTAGACACGCTTTTACAAATTTTAAAAATCACATTTTGCTATTCTACATGGTATCAGCAAAAACTTACTCGAAAAATTGCAGCAGCCCTAGACAGTACTGGCAAATGTTCTGGATAGCGAATTCTCCCACTTAAAATCTGCCATTGAACATCATTTGAAACTCCATCTGTAAATCCTTTCTCGACATGTTTTCTGTGTATTGCATATGACACTGAAGCTGGAATCATCTCCGCACCAACTAAAACTAAATTTTGTAGTGCCACATGGATCCTATTGCAGTCATCACAACAAAACCACTTATCCCTGGGCAGTTCCTGCACCAAATGTGAGAAACTATACTGAGTCGCTGAATAAATACATGTCGAAAGCATTACAAAGATTCTGAAACTTACTTTTAGATCACAGAGGCCACTGTCACGCAAGCAGCCAACATTCTCACACTAAACAGCAATAAACAGTCAGATTTAGATAATTAAAAAGAACACACATATGGTAAAATATATAAGGGAAAATGCAAGCCCTACTTGGTCACAGAGCATAACTGTTCGTTCATCAAAATTTTCAACACTAAAACCGTGAGCCCTGTAAAGATAACAAAGAAAATCAGTCTTACTAACAACAAAGAAGTGGACATGACTTAATGAAAGGGCATAGATGGAGAGAATTGGGATAATTAATTTTCTGGAGGGAATAAATAAGCATATGGGTTAATGAAATAATAGTGAATAATTTTGTAAGTAGCACAATTTGATGTTGTGTATAGCATGAAATTTCTATATTGGTATAAATTTTTTGTACTTTTACTGTTAAATTGCAAGTTAAAAGCAAAGGAGCTCCTGGCCTTCAAAACCTAAAATGGCCTTCTGAGTAAAGCCATGTTCAACCTTTGGGTTAAATGAAACTATTGGTTTATAAATTTCTAATCATTCCCATCGATTCTACATGGCATTCTGAGTAAAGCAATGTTCAACCTTTGGGTTAAATGAAACTATTGGTTTCTAAATTTCTAATCATTACCATCGATTCTACTGCGGCCAGTTTCACTTTTACTATTATTCCTTCATTCTCGGAATAGCCAAAATGACAAATATTCAAGAATTAAAAGTTCTTGTCATAGTTTGCGACTTTGAAACCAATAAGTTAGTCCTTCTAGCAGCAGTACACAAGTGAAGAAACTGTCGAAAACAGAATAAGTGCATACCAAATGACAGAATATGAATGGAGAAAAGATTTTTTTTTTAAAAAAATAGCTGGCCTGCACCAACCCAAACTTTTTGTGAGTTCAAAACCATAAATGAGACTCTAAATGAAGAGATAACAATTAAAAGGAGCTGACATGAGATAAAAACCCATTCAGACAGCACTGACACAACAAATTGACCCTGATAAACATGGAACTATACTAATAATTAAATGTGTATATATTTAACAAATCAATGAACCTCAAGGAAAATATAAGATTGTGACCTTTTGATCAACACTCTTGAAAGAGCCCATCATACACAAAACTGCTATTTGGGTTCTCAGGATTATAGCAATGTACAAAATCCATAGAAGAAGTAATTAATTTCTTCATTATAAGAGAACTTCAACCAAAATTTTATTGAATGACTACACTAAACCAACCTGCAAACAACGCAACCACCTATTTCAATTTATGGGGCTTTAACAACTCGTGCCAACCGAATTATAATGTCTTCCCGTATTTGAGGACTCTCCAGCAGATTTTCGTCCAAAACCAAATTTATCTCTACAATATGGGCAGTGCCAGTCACCTTTAGGTGCACACTGTAAATCCAAACAAACTGAAAGAAGCCACAAGAGAGTGGGAAAAGGGAAGAGTAAAAAATAATTTATAAGTATTTATATAACAGAAGAAAAACAATGAAAATGTATATTTGGTTAAACATAACTTAGATACGCTTAAATATACTAGCTTATTTGAGTGTAGGGCTTGTCATTTAACGCTTTCAAATTGTAATGTAAAGGTTGTAAATTGGCCTTACCTTGCAATACTTCAATTGAGTATTAAAATAACCGATCAATAACGCAACCAAGAAGAAGCAAGTCATTTATAAATACTTCAAGACCGCTTTTAACAAATTGTGTTTCACTTTCACCACCATTATATGATTCCCTAAAAAGCACATTGGGCAAGCTTGGTATTACTTATAAGAGTTAGCTTTTATGTTTATAGCTTTTCAAATTATTAGCTCAAAATAATTAAAACAAGTTGTAATTTTGTTTGGTGCAGATTTTGATAATATGCAAAAAAAGTTGAGCGTAGTGGCTAAATAAGTTGTCACATAGTTTTTTTATTGTGCAAATATCCCAAATGCCCTCAAAAGTCTTTTTATACCAGTAAAAACAAAAGATATGAGGCTCTTCTATCCATATATATTTAATGGTTTTGAAAATTATTTTTTTTTTTTTAAAAAAACTACAAATTTTAACTTAAGAAAATCTCAATTTTTTTTGTCAAATAAGCTGAAAAAATCAAATAAGTTATAATTTAAAATTTGCAACCAAACAACATTAGTCAACTTTTTTTAAGCAAATAAGCTAAAAAAGCTGACTCATAAGTGTTACCAAATGGGGCCATTAGACAAAATGAAACCAAAAAAATACAAGCTTAAAAAGTTGACATGAATTGAGAAAATGTATCCCTTAATGAATGACAATGAACACACAACCAAACCAGGACATATCTACACTACAGTTTTTTTTATCAACTGTTCTAGTATCTACATAGGTTATCTTATTCTACTTTTAGTGCGTAGTAGTCACTTCAATGGTGGAATGTAATTCTTAGAACACCAAATAAGAAATAAATTAGATGTCTGCTGTATAACGTAGAGATGAGAACCACACAATATGAACATCAATCACAACAAGAACAGAGAGAGTACATTCAAGGGAAATACCCACCTGCATGAAAAGCCCGAGGGCATCCATCACAAATAATCAGATCCCCTCCAGCTCCACATGCTGCACACATATCATCACTGCTTCCAGTAGCCAGATTTTGTCCATTAGCCAATGACAGCTATATCATGAAGCGTCAGTCCACTAGAAGTATAGATGTTCCGGTAGCTGGAGTAAACAATGGAAAATATTAATTCAGCATAGCGTACTCACAATCACCGAACCAATGATAAGTTTTTTTAAGGCTACTCACGGTTGGCGTCTAGCAGACCATCCAGCATGGGCCTCAAACTGCGAAGGACTAATCTGCTCACAAAGGAAAATAATCTCATAACTGAGACCTATAAATGTTTGGGGGAAGGGGGGCGAAGAGCAGGGGATCCTAGCACTTTATTCAATAAGTGTTGTGCCAACAATTTACCTCGGTGTGACAACCACTACAAACTATTCCATTTCCTTGTTTGTAGCCCCCAAGTATTCTTTGCAATAAAAATAAAATATATAAAATGAAGAAATTGAGAAGAATATAAACACATCAGCAAAAGAAGAGAGTGCATCGAAAAAACCACCTGTCCTTTGGAATAGTAAGCCAATTCAGCACCATCTAAAAGTCCGTTAGGCATGAAAAGTAATCGATGCATATCATTATCCCTGTAATCAATGTGCAAAATTTCAATAAGCATAAGACTTCAAGCCAAGCCCAAAAAATCCCAGAATTAGAAGCAGACTTCTATAAAAGTACCAAGAAAACTGAGACACTTGACCAGGGAGAAGGAGAATAGAGAGAATAAGTTTTACCTTTTCTTGGTACGACCTTCCGCAGTTTTTTTCTGTTTCACAACTGAACTAGAATGGTAGAAGCTTGGCCTGCACAAAAGATTGCCAAATCAGTGACAGAGAGAATGATGAATTTCATTTTAGTAATCAATTCTATGAAAAAGAATCTTGACTGCTTCAGAAATATGAATGAACTAATATAGATAAGAAAAAACAAATTGAGAGAGAATGAACTTCTTAGCCACCCCTTTTTTCTTCCCCTCTAGCGCCTCCTTCATGCAGTTTTGCTGTTTAAAATCGTAGTTCTAAACATAGGAAGACAAAGTAGGGCAAAGGCTGTCTTCTATCATTTGACCACTGCAGCCAAAAGCTTCAGTTTAGTGATGTTGTTGGCCGCTGAAATAATAACCTAACAATTCTTTGACCACACAAAGTATGAAAAATCAAAATCAAAAAAAAATAAACTATAAGGAGCCTTCAAAAAACTATGCTTCATAAAATCCTAAACTGACAGAAACCTGCTACTTGGTGGATCTCTTAAGCGATTATGGCCACAAACCATAATCTCTAATACCATTAAGATCACCACAACCATGCATTAGTAGAATGGCAACATACTGTCAAAAAGAACATCGTACACTTTTATACTTGCAAAATATATGACATGTATATACAGCATGAGTCTTCTAGCAGTATATGATGACACACATGTACTCAAGTTTCACCTTCCTGTTATTATTTGCACAGCACCAAACAGCTTTATTATGTACACAACACATCATATTGGATAATAAATTTGTAAGCTCAAAATGAACTTTTACATGTTAAACAAGTATTTTGAAAATCTGAAAAGAACTCTACCAGCACAAAAGGCCTAACCTTAAATTCCCAAATACAGGGGACCAAACATTCAAAACCAAATATAAAATATATTAATGAGATAATTCCCAAAAGAAAATATTTCATGTACCTTGTGGTAGCATGATGCATCCCAGGAACACGGATGTGACGTCTCTTCTCAGTTTTAACCATATGACTGTTTTCTTGGAGACTTTCTGCAGGTAAAAGTGAATGTCAAAATCAATTCAATAACTAAAAAGAAGAGCTTTTGCGAAATGAACAGCTTATGCCTAAGGCACTAAAAAGTAAATTAAAAGCTTGGAATCTGCATCACCTTTCCAAGCCTGGAAAGACTCTTCATTGATAGATGAACCGGCAACGTTCTTTACCACTTCATCTAGTACACTATGTGGTGCAGTCTTGAGTTCTTGGATTACAATATATATTGGCTTCCCATTCTCCAAGTATATGTGGTTACTCGGGTGTCTAGTTTTGCCACCAGCATGCAACTCAAACTCATAGGCACTGAGTATCTGCTTATGCCATTCAATTGTATGGTAAACAAAATTAAATGCAAAAAACAGCCAAATGACCATAAAAAAAATAAAATCATAATTTTGAGATAAAACAACTTACTTTGGAGAAATTGCATAATGAGCAGCCACACAAATATCCACAGCCTTTTATGATTCTAGGAAGCTCTCTCTACAATCATTTAAAACAGAATAAGAGTTCCACATATTTTAAAGATTGAGCGAAATTTTACCAAAATAAAAATGGAACTACAACATACGTCCTGTGAAGCAGTAACGTACTTCACCCGAGCTCCTTCTAAAATCCCAGTAGATAAAAGCTTTTTAACAGTTGTGTATAACTATCGGGAAGAACCTTCTTAGACATTTTCAGTTCCATATTAGGTTGACATAAAAAAGTTTTGCTGCTCTCATCAACAACTTACCCATATGAACTTATTTCTGTATTCATATCATCTGATGCTGAATGATTCCACTGGGAAATTCCATCAGACCCAGATCCCACTGCTATTGCAGATAACTGATTATCATAGACCTCCTTACGTTTGCTGAATTTGAAGGTAATTTTCCTAATACCAGTGGAGCTGAAATCTTTTGGAATCTCACATACAAAAAGGGACGTAGACACTGCTCCAGAAGTATCATTTTTACTCTCCTCTTCTTCATTCAGGCTCTCCTCGGAACTTGAATTCCCAGAACAAGTGGACGAATTCTCACTAGAAGCAACTTGGTTATTGCTCACCAACTCGGCCAGTTGACTACTAATAGTCTGAATGTTGCAAGCATTATCTCTTGGAGACAAATTTGGGTTTGAAACTTCTAAGAATATTTCATCGTTTGAAGTTTCCTTAACCTGCTTGTTAGCAGAATCCAATTCAGTATCACTTAAAGAATCCTTTGCCTGCTTCTTCGTGCAACTAGACTCCAATTCATGCTTGTTAGCGCAAGACTCCAATTCAGTATCACTTAAAGCATCCTTTGCCTGCTTCTTTGTGCAACTAGACTCCAATTCATACTTGTTAGCACAAGACTTCAATTCAGTATCACTTGAAGCTTCCTTTGCCTGCTTCGTTGTGCAAGGCTCAACTTCAGTATCGTCCCCTAACCATTCATGATCACGCTTCGATTCAATTCTCGATGAATTCTCATTTTCCATTCCTCCATCGTCTAACACTGCCACAAAGACTTCCCCTTCACCTTCACCTTCCCCCATCCAAACACACCACCTTTATTTTTTTTCAAATCTACAAGCTATTAGCAGTTCCAGACTTCAGACTCCTCCACAACAGCATTCAAATTGCCGAATCGAACCAAGAAACAAAACCCTAATCCAAATATGATTGAAATTGCACCCACACACACACTGATTGGATTAGGATTTGAACTAGCCTGAATGTGAAGCTGAAACAAATTTACAACTAAGTGGCACCCTCTATATCATTCAAGCAACAAAACCCTAGCCCAGACACAAACCAACGTATAACACAAGGAAACAACCAATTCAAACCAATCAACTACCATCCAAACCTTTCCGAACTCGAATTGGCGGAGAAAAGACTCGGAAATCGATTCAACATACCTTTTACGTACCCCTGATTCCAAATTGACGCTAAAAAATCTGAATAAACAAGAACAGTTATTCCAGATCCAAAGGTATGAGCACGAACCACCTTTCGAAAAAGCAAACTTCAATATGTACAGATCTGGAATTCACAAAGAAGATTGGGACAAGTATATGTATATGTACTGTTGGAGTGAGATGGAATTGAAGGGAATGAAAGTTGGGGTTTTCTTTTCATTTCTAATTGATCTATAAGAACAGCGAACGCAGAGAGCCAACAAACCAAACTGAAATTTTGGGTTCGCGGTCGACGTTGAGAGAGAGAGAGAGAGAGAGAGAGGATTTGGAAGAAACGATTAAAAACAAATGGGACCTTCTTGAACGAGAAAGTGGGGAGTGGAGTGGAGAAAATTAAAAACAAGAAAAATGTTTCCGCCCCCCTCCATTGTTGACCCCCACGACCCCCTTTTATTTTTTTATTGATAAAAACTGTTTTTTTTTTTTTTTTTTTTCTTTTCACCAACCCCACGTGTGTGTGGGGGGTGGAAAGTGAGTGGAGGGTCTGTATCACTGTCGTAAAAACAAATGGGACCTTATTGAATACTACTACGGGAAACGGTTTAGATTGAGCCACGTCATCCTCTGAGAGAGATGAATGATTTAGATTTGTTCATTTTAAAAAATAATATTCAGAACGTTCACACTGAATACTACTCACTCTTTGGACGTGTTTGTTTGGGTTTTTTTTAGTCAATTTATGATTTTTAACTTTTAAAAAGTTATTTTCGACTATTTGTTTAAACTTATTTCAAACAGCTTATGATTCTAGTAACTTGTTTTAAGTCAAAAAAATTGATTTTGATTTTGAAAAGCTGCTCACCCTTTGTTTCTGATTGTCAACTCTTGTTGTGGACATATTAATTTACCGTTATACTCTTAGATTTTTTTATTTTATATTTTTTAAAAAATAAAAAATGACCTAAATGAACTATAGAATATTATTATTATTTTTTATGAGAAATGTAGATAAGTTGTGAATAATAACAAATAAAAAAAGTTACTTCACAACTTATTTAACAAATACTACTCAGCAACTTAAATCTATAATTCAACAGTTACACCAAATAGATTAATAACTTCTGATTAAAGTCATAATTTATAATCTATTAAGTTATAATTTATAGTCTGTTTTAATAACTACACCAAACGGGGCCTTTCTCCAACACACTCAGTCCTCGTTTGGTAAATATTTGAGGGCTAAAAAAAATAAAATAAGTTATATAAGAGCATCTCCAACGGTAGTAGGCATTTTACCTATCTAAATATTACTATAAAGTATATATTTTATTTTACCTATCATCTGTTTTATATTTTTACTTCAACCATACTATTTATTTTAGCTATTTATCCAAATACTATTAATTTTATAGAATGCCACATCAACAACAAAGATGGAGGGAAATGATCATAATGATTGAATACATTTTGCCTAGCGTTGAAGGGCTAGCTACATGTAGCTAGTGAATATGAATTGAGCCAAAATGCCTAATCATATGCCTAGTGCATTGGAATTGAAAAAAGTGAATCACACTAAGCATTTTAACTAACAAATATTATATGCCTAGGGCAATAAGATAAAGGGGTATTTGGCAAGAGTTTTTTTTTTACTTTTTTTATTAAAATTTATAAAAGGATAAAATAGGCTAAAATAGTTAATAAGATAAAATATCACATGAAAATCATAATCATTTTATTTTTTCTCTCACAAATATCATATCTAACTATAAAAAAATTCAATTATCTTTCTAAATATAAAAATTTTAACCTACTAAAATAGTCAAAAATTAAAATAGCCTACTAAGGTGTCACGCCCTCAAAATAATACATAAAACCCATCACTCTTAACATGCATTGATATATAAAAGACCCTCATTCTTCTATTCATCAGAGTATTCCATTACAAAATGCATTACATGTTAATAACAAACAAATGCCCTACGGGCTTACAACTTTTCAAGTTAACACTTGATTACAAAAAGAAAGTACTAACTCAATTACACATTAAGCCCTTGGCTTGAATCCACATGTAATACATCAAAAAAAAGAAAGACAATAAAGTCTGCCCGCCTTAAGCCTCCCAAGCTATATCCTTGAAGGTGGCATGCTACTTGTACCTAAAAATGATATTCCCGTATAGGGTGAGCTAACAGCCCAGTAGAAATACACTAAACCAGCTATGAACAATGACTAAAAGATTAACAGTTTGATAGATGGTTAACACTTTTACATTCTTTTATAACACATTACAGTTTCATTTTTCATTCCTTTACAATTCTCAATTCATAACCATAGTTCAGAACATAACCAAACAATCTATATGAGACAGTAACTCATATTAAACATTTTGTTATTTCACAATAGATAAGCATACTAGCTATATCAACACATCAACAAATAAGTATAAGAATTATATCACACCACCAAAGATAAGCATATGAGCTGTATCTACACTTCTCAAAGATAAGCATATGAGCTGTATCTACGGAGTCCATCCCCTATCTCCTCCCAAACAATATCCGGTTTAGAGGTCCATCCCCTATCTTCCCCTAAACCGCGGAGTACATCCCCTATCTCTTCCAACACAATACAATGCATATAAACAATTATTATACACATAATTAATACATAAAGTTAATGTATTCTTTCAATCGTCATACTCAATGACACATTTCAATGATTAGTTTTAGTTTGCCTAATCATCATGCATTGTCTACAACAATCAAGACTATCCTCCACTGATAGCCCAAAGCAGTTATTTTTAAACGGAAAATAAATGCACAAAATAAATAATATATATAAGTGAGCGATAAATAATTCAACTACACCCTTTAATCCCATACATTCCCAATCTCAATATTTCCAATTCAATTCCTCTTTTCTCACAATTAATTATATCAATTAATTAACCAATGTAATTAGGGCATTTTTCATAATTAACATTACAACCCTAAAGTTTCATTTTCATCAATGTTTCAACATTAATTCCATTTCTTCATGCTAAACATGCATATAGGTTTTATATATTTAAAACTCCAACTTTTGTAAAATTACACAAAAGCCTAAACTTTCAAAATTACCCAATAACCCCCAACATATCAAAATGCTAAAATTTAAAGACAAAGCTCATAAAGAGGAGTAGGTTATCCCTACCTCAAATTCGAAGCTCAAATGGAGAAGATGAAAAGAGTTGAAACTCGATCTCCACCACACACCATAAAGCCCTCGAGAAATAACACAACTTTGGCGAATGAACTATGGCCAAAATCCCAATGGAACTATGGCCAAAATCCAGCTCGGTGCAACTAAAATTTATAACTCAAGCTCGGTTCGTAATGGCTCATTAAACCAAGAAATAACCATAGAAGTTGATAAGCTAACCCTATGCACTTGCACCTATATATAGAAGTTTGCCCACATTAAAATGTGTCTTGTAACCAATGTGGGACTTTCAACAAACACACCAAAGTTTCCCAAAATAGAATGAAGGGTCCAAATACATTTACCAAAAGCCTTAAAAGACACAAGTGCTACAACCTCCCCACCTTAGAAAATTTCGTCCCCGAAATTAAGGACAAGTTTTTTAAAAATAAGTTTTTCTCCGTTTTTAAACAATGTTAAATTTCAACATTTAATAACTCGACCCATTACCGGTCATTCCATCTCTTGTCAAGAGACATAACAAATACATTTCATCATGCATTTCCTTTCCTTCTCAACCATTTTCAACATACATGGTTCACAATTTCATATCATAAACAATTTTCATGATACATCTCCAGTTCTATAATATGGCCAACATATGCAATATTACAATCAACTCCTATATCAAGGTAGTTCTACAATATTTCCATAAACCAAAACATTTACAATGTTTTACAACTTAAGACATACTTAATGATCTTAAAGTCCAACAATACAACAATACATATATAACATACGTTCAAACATCCACAAATAAGTCCGGATATTTCTTTCGGACCTCCAACTCACGTTCTCAAGTGGCCTATTCCACTCCGTGATGTTTCCACAAAACCTTTACCAAAGGAATGGTCTTGCCATGCAGGACTTGATCCCGCCTATCCAAGACCCGAACCGGTCTCTCCTCATACGAGGCATCCTCATCTACCTCTAAGTCGGTCCAATCCAATACATGTGATGGATCCGGCTCATACTTCCGAAGCATACTCACATGAAACACGTCATGAACTCCGGACAATCTAGGCAAAGCCAAACGATAGGCAACCTCACCAATCCTCTCAAGGATCTCAAAAGGGCCAATAAACCGAGGGGACAACTTCCCACTCTTCCCAAACCTCATCAATCCCCGCCTAGGTGATATCTTTAGAAAGACATGATCACCCATCTCAAATACCAAAGGTCTTCTCCTACGATCAGTATATGACTTCTGATGACTCTGGGCTGTAACAAGCCTCCTACGGATAAGCTCAATCTTCTCTGTTGTTTCCCTCACCAACTCTGGATCCAACAAAGGTGCATCACCCACCTCAGCCCAACAAACTGGAGACCTACACGGTCGGCTATACGAGGCCTCAAACGGTGCCATACCGATGCTAGACTGGAAACTGTTGTTGTAGGCAAACTCCACCAATGGCAAGTGCCTCTTCCACGTCCCATTAAAGTCAATGACACAACCCCGAAGCATATCTTCAAGGATCTGAATAGTACGCTCGAACTGCCCGTCAGTCTGAGGATGGTAGGCTGTACTAAAGGTCAACTTAGTGCCCAAGGCACTCTGCAAACTCTGCCACAACCTTGCAGTAAAACGAGGATCTCTATCTGAGACGATCGTCACTGGGACTCCGTGTAACCTCACTATGTCCCGAATATACAAGTCGGCAAGATGATCTACCGAATCTCTCATGCGTATAAGAATGAAGTGCGCCGATTTAGTCAACCGGTCTACAACCACCCAAATAGCATCACTACCCCAGTGAGTCCTCGGAAGACCTACAATAAAGTCCATAGTGACATGCTCCCACTTCCACTTGGCAATAGGCAAGGGTTGTAACAAACCCGCTGGCCTCTGATGCTCGGCCTTCACTTGCTGACACGTAAGACACTTAGACATGAAAACTGGCACATCTCTCTTCATACCCCGCCACCAAAACTGGCGACCCAAATCCCGATACATCTTGGTGCCTCCCGGATGCACCGCAAGGCGCGAATGGTGAAACTCTCGGAGTACCTCCTCTCGGCAAGACTCCGGCACAAACAAACGGTCTCGGTATCTCACACTCAGGTCGGGACACACCGTCAAACCCTTCTCAACTTTCCCACTGGAGATCTTCTCTCGAAGGGATTCTACTTCAAGGTCTCCTCTCTGTGCCTCCAACACTCGAGTCACAAGTGTAGGCTGCGTAACAATAGAAAACAAGGCCGCAGCCTCAACAGATTCGCCCAGATGCAAATCAAACTCGCCAAGTGCCCCCAACATCTCCCACTCCCGGATGGCTACACAAGCTACATCACTAATGGATTTTCTGCTAAGGGCATCGCCAGATTGGCCTTCCCGGATAATAATGCAACTAGAAGTCATAGTCCTCAATAAACTCCATCCACCTCCTCTGCCTCAAGTTCAAGTCTTTCTGTGTAAACAGATATTTCAGACTCTTATGATCCGAGAACACCTCGAATCTCTCACCATAAAGGTAGTGCCTCCAGATTTTCAAGGCGAAGATCACTGCTGCTAACTCTAGGTCATGTGTAGGGTAATTCTTCTCGTGTATTTTCAACTGACGTGAGCTATAAGCTACCACTTTCCCTTCCTGCATCAACACACAACCCAAACCCTCTCGTGAGGCATCACAATAAACCGCATAACTCAACCCTCTTTCTGGAATAATTAAAATCGGAGCAGTGGTCAATCTAACCTTCAATTCTTGGAACGACTTTTCACAAGTCTCACTCCATACAAATTGGACTCCCTTCCGAGTCAGTCTAGTCAACGGTGAAGCTAATCTGCAGAAATCCTTCACAAACCGCCAGTAATACCCAGCTAATCCCAGAAAACTACGAATCTCAAACACACTCTTAGGCTGTGTCCAATCCTGCACTGCCTCAGTCTTGGATGTATCAACAGACACCCCTTTCCCGGATACCACATGGCCTAAGAACTTGACTTCCCCAAGCCAGAACTCACACTTCCCAAACTTGGCATACAGCTTATGGGCTCTAAGTAACTTAAGCACCACTCTTAAATGTTCCTCGTGCTCCTCCTCTGATGGTGAATAGATCAGAATGTCGTCCACGAAAACGACTACAAAACGGTCTAAGAATTCCCGGAAGATTCGGTTCATCAAGTCCATAAAGATTGCCGGTGCATTGCTAAGTCCAAATGGCATCACCATAAACTCATAATGGAAATACCGCGTACGGAATGCCGTCTTCGGAATATCCTCCTCCCTGACCCTCAACTGGTGGTAACCCGGTCTCAAGTCTATCTTAGAGAAACAACGGGAACCCTTCAACTGATCAAACAAATCATCTATACGGGGCATAGGATACTTATTCTTAACCGTAGCCCGATTCAACTTCCGGTAGTCGATACACAATCTCAAGGCACCATCTTTCTTTTTAGCAAAGAGGGCCGGTGCTCCCCACGGCGAAACACTAGGGCGAATGAAGCCCTTATCTAGCAATTCCTGGAGCTGAACTTTCAACTCAACCAACTCTGCTGGAGCAAAACGGTAAGGTGCCATAGAAATCAGCGCCGTGCCAGGCACCAAATCAATAGAGAACTCAATCTCTCGGTGAGGTGGCAAATCAACGAGGTCTTCGGGAAAGACATCCAAATACTCACAAACTAACCTCGGCAATACAATCTGGGTCTCATCACACTCGCCACTCTCAAAGCTAGCAAGTAGACCACTAAGCTCACTCTGCCTTCGCGGATCATACCCCGGTGGCAAAACACTACCAACCCGGTCCCCCAAGAAATGGAAACACTCCCCGCTCACGGTATAACAAGTGACCCTCTGGCGGTAGCAATCAATAACTGCCCGATATGACGATAACCAGTCCATACCTAAAATAACATCAAAGCCCTTCATGGGCATAGCCACAAAAGGAAACGGAAGCCTATGATCGGTGACCTCTATATCACAACCTCTACATCCGTGTTTCAAAATCAACTCACCCCCGATAGGTGACACAACACAAATAGGAGATGCCAATAGTGCTAACTCCAACTCCAACACAGATGCAAATGCAGCAGATACAAAAGAATGAGATGCACCCGTATCAATCAATACACTAGTAACCGAATTGCAAAATAGAAAGGTACCTCTTACAACTGACGGTTTACTAGATCTGTGAATAAAGATACACGCGCATACTCGATCCACTTGCTCACCTCTAGGAGCATAAGACTGCTGCACAGACTAGGACGATGAAGCCCCCTGATTGGCCCTCAAGGCCTGAACTGACTGGGCTGGCTGACGACTCTGAGTCTGCCTCAAACCAGATGCACCAGATGTGCCACTCAACTGCGGGTAAAACCTCTTCATGTGCCCTGCCTGACCACACTGATAACACGAGAACTGCTGGTCTCTACCCTGACTCTGACTCTGAGATCGAGCCGAAGATGACGCTGTTCTTTGTCCTCTGCCCTTCTGTAGGCAAACCGAAGCCTTGTGACCCAGCTGGCCACACTTGTAGCAGGTGAACTCCCCCTGATTGCCTTTTCCCGAGCCTGCACTCGGCACTGGAAAGGTCGATCTAGTAAAGCTACTCTGAGACTGTTGTGGGTTAAAACCCTTCTGTCTCCTACCATCACTCTATCCATCTTGGCTCCTCTTGGAACCTTGATGCTTCTCATCATCCTCATCCTGCATCATAATCTCCATATGAGCAGTAGCATCCACTAAACGTCTATACTCTCGATAAAAAGGTCCTCCAATCTTCAACTTGAGGCCACGCCTCAATCTCTTCTCAAACTCAGAACAACGGCGTTCCTCGGACGCCACGAGTTCAGGTGCAAACCTGGACAAGTTAGTAAAGGTAGCCTCAAACTCGGCCATAGACATACCCTACTGTTTAAGCCGGCTAAACTGATCCCTCAGCTTCTCCCTAGCAGCTGAAGATAAGAATCTCTCCTGGAAAGCCCCTACAAAAGCCTCCCATGCACCACCAATACGGACCTTCTCGTACTTCCACCATTGACCCGCATCTCCCTTCAGCTGGAAGGATGCCAAGGTCACCTTCAGTGCTCCGTCCTCAATGCCAAGCATCTTGAACGTCTTACTCATTTGTTTTAACCACTCATCTGCCTTAAGTGGCTCATTTGGGTCCCCAATAAACTCGTCTGGATTAGATCGGAAGAACTCCCTCTTTAAGAAAGAAGGTCCTGCCTCTGCAACCTGATTTTTAGCTTTGAGAATACCTAAAGCTCCTGCTATCTCTCTGGCCAAGGCACCCATAGCTCACTTGACCACTGGCACCCACATTGGCTCGCCAACTCCCTCTGTCTTGAATCTCATCCGGTATAGGTACCTCCCGCCTCCCAGGCCTACCACGCCTACCACGTCCTCGTCTCCATCTTGACATCCTAATAAAGGAAACAAAGAATATTAGCATATTCATAAACGTGTCGAAACTAAACACTCACGTCCTAATGCATGGACAACTTTAATTCACTCCATGTAAGCATATAAACACATAAGCACTTACGAATTTCCTTTCCGGATAATGATAGTCCCGAGGCGTTACTAGAGTTCCGGTTAGAAACAGCATTGATCAAGTGCTTTTCTAACAAGACTCACAGAAACCCAAGGATCCAATCAACATCCTAGAAATTAAATCCCATACCCACATAATCACATAAGCATGTTATCAATTAAACAATTAAACACATAGCATATGACACTACACAGAAGTCTCTATCAAGCGAGACAAACCCATTGTGATCCTAATCACTTCCCACGTACCCAAAGTATTCGAACCCGGTACACTCTGATACTAAGTTGTCACGCCCTCAAAATAATACATAAAACCCATCACTCTTAACATGCATTGATATATAAAAGACCCTCATTCTTCTATTCATCAGAGTATTCAATTACAAAATGTATTACATGTTAATAACAAACAAATGCCCTACGGGCTTACAACTTTCCAACTTAACACTTGGTTACAAAAAGAGAGTACTAACTCAATTACACATTAAGCCCTTGGCTTGAATCCACATGTAATACATCAAAAGAAAGAAAGACAATAAAGTCTGCCCGCCTTAAGCCTCCCAAGCTATATCCTTGGAGGTGGCATGCTACCTGTACCTGAAAATGATATTCCCGTATAGGGTGAGCTAACAGCCCAGTAGAAATACACTAAACCAGCTATGAACAATGACTAAAAGATTAACAGTTTGATAGATGGTTAACACTTTTACATTCTTTCATAACACATTACAGTTTCATTTTTCATTCCTTTACAATTCTCAATTCATAACCATGGTTCAGAACATGACCAAACAATCTATATGAGACAGTAACTCATATTAAACATTTTGTCATTTCACAATAGATAAGCATACTAGCTATATCAACACATCAACAGATAAGTATAAGAACTATATCACACCACCAAAGATAAGCATATGAGCTGTATCTACACTTCTCAAAGATAAGCATATGAGCTGTATCTACGGAGTCCATCCCCTATCTCCTCCCTAACAATATCCGGTTTAGAGGTCCATCCCCTATCTTCCCCTAAACCGCGGAGTACATCCCCTATCTCCTCCAACACAATACAATGCATATAAACAATTATTATACACACAATCAATACATAAAGTTAATGCATTCTTTCAATCGTCATACTCAATGACACATTCCAGTGATTAGTTTTAGTTTGCCTAATCATCATGCATTGTCTATAACAATCAAGACTATCCTCCACCGATAGCCCAAAGCAGTTATTTCTAAACGGAAAATAAATGCACAAAATGGATAATATATATAAGTGAGCGATAAATAATTCAACTACACCATTTAATCCCATACATTTCCAATCTCAACATTTCCAATTCAATTTCTCTTTTCTCACAATTAATTATACCAATTAATTAACCAATGTAATTAGGGCATTTTTCATAATTAACATTATAACCCTAAGGTTCTATTTTCATCAATGTTTCAACATTAATTCCATTTCTTCATGCTAAACATGCATATAGGTTTTATATATTTAAAACCCCAACTTTTGTAAAATTACACAAAAGCCTAAACTTTCAAAATTACCCAACAACCCCTAACATATCAAAATGCTAAAATTTAAAGACAAAGCTCATAAAGAGGAGTAGGTTATCCCTACCTCAAATTCGAAGCTCAAACGGAGAAGATGAAAAGAGTTGAAACTCGATCTCCATCACACACCACAAAGCCCTCGAGAAATAACACAACTTTGGCGAAGGAACTATGGCCAAAATCCCAATGGAACTATGGCCAAAATCCAGCTCGGCGCAACTAAAATTTATAACTCAAGCTCGGTTCGTAATGGCTCATTAAACCAAGAAAGAACCATAGAAGTTGATAAGCTAACCTGTAGACACCCCATTTTTGACCGCCCTCAAGACTTGGGCATTACTGATGGTTTGCTCGGTGTTGAGAGATGTGCAGGCACGGTTCATTTCTTGACAAGAAGAGGCAAATCTTCCCAAACACTTTGTTTAAGGGTTTGGAGTTGAAGAAAAGAGGAGGAGGAGAAAAGCAGTAGAAGAAGAAGATTGGCAAAGATCCTGTAGAAGGAATCGAGCGACTCTCGCTAAATCGGGCTTATTCAATTCAATACTTGGAGTTAAGCTATGAGGGCACCATCATTGGAAAGAAGACCTCCGGGGCTTCACTTTGCACTCAAGAATCTCCTAGAGCCAAGTCCGGGTGGAGGAGATATGATTGGTTGAAGCTGGGCATCATCCCGGTTGGATCGAGTCTGCGCGACTTCACGGAAAAGGGCATAACTTTTTGCATAGGAGGAATTTTGATTCAAGGTTTGCGCCATTGGAAAGCTAACTTCCGGGGCTTCGATTTGCATACCCACTGGCCATGTTTTAACCAAGGAATCATCCATCGGCACTCTATTTAGCCGACCGGCTGAAAAGAGTGCCGACCGGCACTTAATTTTGGCCGATGATCAAACCTTCTGGCCGACCTGAACCCTTTGCACCCCCCAAGCTTAGTGCATACCAGCTGTGCCAGCTGGGATGCACAGAACCACATCCACGTGCATACATGTGCTTATTTTGCAACCTTTTGAGCCTTTTGACCCCATAAACCTTCTAGAAGGTTGAACCCTTGTATTAGCTTCTCTTAGAAGCCAAGAACCTCTTGCACCTCTTGAACCTCCCTCTCTTTGCTTAGCCATTAAGTTAAGAGCCTTACATTGCCTATATAAGAGAGGCTTCCTCTCCTTTGTCTAGGGTTGGTGATTCAAAACAAAAAACCAGAGAATAGATATATATATCTAACATATATATCTACAACCCTATATCTATCTCATTCAACCTCCAAACTCCATAGTTCTTGGGCCATTCCTTCATCAACCCATAGCACAACTCATACACACTCCATACCAACGACTTGGGGGACATTTTCAGAGCTTAAGAGCACCAAAACTTGGTCCAAGAGGTGCTGGTTTGTTGGTCTACAAGGGTAAGTCTTCATCTTCCCCTTTCTAGCCTTTTCTTGCTTCATATCTAAGCCTTGCTTGCAAGCACTTTTGGGCTCCGACCCAAACTTCAAATAGTCTTATTTTGGGGTCCTCTTCATGTTTGATTGAGGACCCCTTGCTGTTTGGTGGCTGCATCTAGCACCTATCTCAATATCCTCTTGTATGCCATGTTTCTTGCATAGAATATTTGGCTTGTGTATGATCTGTTTCAGAGCATGATGTAAGCTAAGAATAGGCTTATTTTGAGCCCTTCTTCAACATTGTTGAAGGGCTCAACATTGTTTGCATACTCCATGTGCTACTTGCTTTGAAATCCATGTGATTTACCGTAATTTTGCATGCTTTGTTAGCCTATCTTGCTTTTGTTTTTGTGGCTTGACATAAACTGAAACTGTGCTTGTTTTGCCATGTATAAGATCTGTTTTTGGTCGTTTAGGCCATCCATGACATGCCTCATATAGCCCCTTTGCATTGTAGCTTGTATGCTTCGAGTAGGTGCATATGTAGGATGCATTGCCTCCATGATTTCAAGGGTTTGGGACCCTCTTACATGCTATTTCAGACCCTAATCCATGCTCACATGTTCATTTTTGTTGTCTCTTTCATGCTTTAAGGGTGTGTCCTTTTATGCCTTGAAATATCCCTCATGCATGCTTGTGTGTTTAGGGCTTTTGGGATGCCAAGTGTGTGAGTTTTGGGTGTGTTTTTGCATGCTGAAAATCTGTCATTTTGGGTTGCTTGATATGTGCCATGTTTGGTCATGAATAGGGGAAGGTTGAATGCATCACTTTATGCCTTTGCCTTAAGCCTTTTGGCTTGCATGCTTACATGGTTGTTTGTCTACATCTTTTGGTCCATTTTGCCCTTTGTTTTGGGGAGGCTTGAGGGCTGCCTTTGTGGCTAAGTCCATCATTGCATGTTCATCATTTGCTTGTTGCATGTTTAGTTCGTTAAGTGTTGTAGTATGATGGTTACATTGTCTAATTGCCTATGGTTTACATCGCATTCGCACCTTGCATGTTGCATTGCATTTGGCATGCTAACATGTTAGTATTAGGTTGCATTATTGGAGCCATGTTGCATACATGCATTGCATTATCTTGGTTTGGGGTGTCAAACCAAGTGCAAGAGTTGAGAGGAGTTCACACTTTAAGTGGTGCAACTTGTCCCAACCCTTGGTCACCAAGACCTTTGACTAATACATGATAAGGCCTTGGATTTCATTTGTTTGTTGCATTGCATAATACCATTAAAATGCAATCTTGGCTCTTAGGCTATCATGCACCAAGGTGCACAATTGATAGTCCTAGAACCAAGAGCCATGCTTCCTTGAGTTCTACACATGATAGGGAGCATTGGCCATGCACAAATATGTCCAAAAATCCAATGCCATGCACTGCTGTCTGCTGCTGCTGTCAACTGTTTTCTGCAGGAACTTTGTGCCGACCGGCAGGAAGTAGTGCCGACCGGCATTGCATTTCTGGCCGGTAGATCATTTTGCAGCCGGTGGCCACCACAAGCAGCCGGTGGTGATTTCTTCCAGCCGGTGGCACTCATCAGCATTCAAGGAAGGTGTCCTGAGACTCTGGAAAATTTTAGAGAGGCAGAGACAAAGAAGGCAGCACGGTGCGGTTTCTGCAAGGTGGACATCGAGCATGCATCATTCACAAGATCCCGAGGCGGGGGCAGGCCCTCTTTTATTTCACATTTATTTATTCAAGAATTAGAATTTGTAATATTTATTCATTTATTCTTGGATCAGATATTATTTTGGTCCCTCCGTGAGGGCGTATTTGTAATAAGTGTGTGTGAGTGGGTGAATGTCTTCGAACCCCATTTCTTTCTCCCTTTTATTTACCGCTTAGGATGGTAGATTAGGGCATATTTAATTTAGCATGCCTTATGCAATGCATGTGCATCCATGCATTTGTTGACATGCATCGGCTCGACATCATACAAACTGCATCGTACTTTCAATTCCAAATTCAATACGTGTTATTTGTAGCATTCCATATTCCATGTTTAGGATAGCCGAGCCTAGATTACATCTTTGCATGTGTTGCATTAGACATTTCAAGATGCTTAGGTCCATGCATGGATTTCTAATAAGCTTCTGTTTTGGCTTGGAGTACTAGGTGAGTTTTTATGCTTTAGCATATCGCATGCGTGTGAATGTTAACATGATAGCATGCTTACCATGAGGCTAAGTGCTTATGTGATATAACTGCATGAATGCCTGTGGATGGAGGTTGAATTACCTAAATTGGGACAACACATTTAAAACTGTGAGTTTTAAAGCCCACTAGATAGTGGCAAAATCGTCTTTTCTAAAAGCCCGCTTGAGAGTGGCAAAACCTGCATTTTAGCCTACTTGCGAGTAGCAAATCATTTTCAAAACAAACTTACAATGTTTTGTTCCAATTTAGGCGATTTGGTCTATACTTGTTTGTCGCATAACATAGTAAATCTAGGCTAATAACCGGAATAAGAACACGTAATGTTGTCAAAATCGGATATCACGGTTAGTAGAGAGGCCGGGCGAAAGGGGGTGCTCATAGCTGACCTTCCCCGATCGTACCCAAGCTCCCGAGCCAAGACACTTTGGTAATGACGGACACGTGGCCTTCGGCACCGAGTCAGGGTTTCCTAAATTTCCCAAAAATAAAATATTTAGGTGGCGACTCTGTAATCTGGCAAAGCAGTCCATGTTTGGCACTTCTTTTCAAAAAATCTTTTTTTCTCAAAACGATTTGCCAGAGTTGGACTCTTTGGTTCAGATTTGGAACCGCAACAAAATTGAGTCCGAACTGTAGCGCGAGGTCCCCCCGCGGACGTGTTACATAACCCTATGCACTTGCACCAATATATAGAAGTTTGCCCACCTTAAAATGTGCCTTGTAACCGATGTGGGACTTCCAACAAACACACCAAAGTTTCCCAAAATAGAATGAAGGGTCCAAATACATTTACCAAAAGCCTTAAAAGGCACAAGTGCTACATAAGGCCTCCTTTAGGAACAGACTATTTTAGTAATTTTTTGGCTTTTTACGAAAAAATGTGCAGAAAAGTAGAGAGGTGATGTAACAACTTTTAGTAACTTTTTGGCTAAAATAGCCACTCTCCAAACGAGGCTTAAAATAACAACTTTCCAAACACCCACAAAATATCATATCCAAATCAAAATTATTATACTTTTTCTCTCACAAAAAAAAAAAAAAAAAAAAAAAAAAACCCAAGAATAAAAACCAAATGAAGCTATAGAGTCGCACTTTTTCTCAAATGAAGCTATAGAGTCACACTTTTTCTCTCCGTCCCTTGCTCTCACACGCACATTGACAACACTCTCTCTTTATCTCTCACATTTTTAATAAAAAATAAAAAAATAAACTATTTAAACATTTTTCATTTTATTTTAATAATATATATATATGTATAATTTGTAATATAAAATTTAAAATTTTATAAATTTAATATCATTGAAAATATACCTCTAAAATGAGACTAATATTAAATATATTTAATAACAATTTGAAATAAATAAAAATATGTTTAGTTTGGTTTCCAAATTATTATTTTTTAAATATAAAAACTATTTTGATAAAAAAAAAAAGACAAAAATTATATATTTTTTAAATTCTCAAAAATAATTTTCATTCAAAAAAAAAAAATCATATAAAAATAATGAATTTTAATTTAGTTTTATTAACCAAACGAGTTCATAGTTTTTTTAAAAAGAAATAAAAAGTACACAAATTCAATCTATGCATAAGTGTAAATCAAATCTGTGTGTAGTACAAGTTTAAATTCTCATGGTGCAAGTCTAATCTATAGTGATATTTTCAAAAAAATTAGTTTTTTTTTTTTTTTTTGTAATTTTTAGTATATCACTTAAATTATTTTTAATTTAAAAATATATAAATTATTTAAAAAGTTTAGGCACATTTTGGTCAATTTCTTTTATGTTTGTATTTCTTTTAAAAAAAATTATAAACTCGTCTCTAATAAAATTAAATTAAAAGTCATTATTTTTATATGATTTTTTTTTATAATGAAGATTTTTTTGATAATTTCAAAAATACATAATTTTTATGTGTTTATTTTCATCAAATTATTTTTTTATTTTAAAAATAATAATTTAAAAACATAACTAAACATACAATTACTTTTTATTTATTTAAAATTTTTATTAAATTATATTTAATATTAGTCTTATTTTAAAGGTATGTTTGACATATTTTCAATGATATTATTTTCATAAAAATTAAAATTTTATATTCAAAGTTTTCATATATTTTATTAAAATAAAATAAAAACGATTACAACATATTTTTTTTAGCGGGCCAGGCTGGACCATGGACCAAAAAGTGGGGCTCAGACTCAAGCCCAAGCCCACTCATAATAGGGCCTAGGACCTGGGCCGCGAACTTGGGCTCAGGCCGCGGGCTAGGCCTAGCCAGGCTTTTTTAAAATAAAAATAATAATAAACGATAAATACATTAGCTATGTAGATTATTTATGGGAAAAATTAGTCTAACATCCCTCTCCAACTTTTAGTAATGGGAGAGGCCCACAATAATTTTTTTTGTAGTCTAAGGTCCCTCACCCATACCCATATATAACACCCACTTTTTCATTCTCTCTCATCTCTCTTGTTACACCAAACAACTCCTCTCTCTCTCTCTCTCTCCTCTTCATCCACAGCATTGTTCAAAGCTTCATTGGCATTGACTACCATGGAGGAATTCGCACTAGCAAGATTTATAAAGCTTTACCGATGGAGATCATCAATTTATATGAAGATTCCTAATAGTGCTTCATACAGCAAGATTTATATGAAGTAGAGCGCTAGTCCTCATTGTTGTTCCTCCAATCACTAGTCCTCCGATGAAGATTCCTCCGTCAACAAATATCACTACCCTTGGAAGACAAATATTAAGAAACAAAGCAGTTGTAAGATTTATAAAGCATTATAGCAGATATGAAAGCAGAAACAAAATGCATCAGTTACATATCCACAAGCACAACTGGAAAATATTCATCATTGCTTCTCTTACTTTTTTCTTGTTTCTTCTTCATTGTCTTTATTGTTGATCTCAACAAACTAAATCTTAAAATCTTCATACAACATTTAATGAAGAAATCCACATAAAAAGATGTATTTGAGAGCTGGGGACATGGATTTAGCAAATAAGGTGTTTGATGAAATGCTAATGAGAGAATGTCTAAGGTCTCTCAAATAAATCTAGAGAAATTTCAATCCAAACCAAAGAATGTCTTTAGACCAACCTAGAGAAAATTCAGTTCAAACCAGAGAATTCCCCTGGTCCAAACCAGAGAAATTCAATCCAATACACGAAGCAGAAGTAGAAGCAACGATCATTATAGACAAAAGTGAAAGACAATCCCATCAAGAAAACACAACATTTGTCTGGTCAAGACGTGCATCTATAGATGTGAACAAAGCCAAAAAAAAATTATAAACAAAGCTGGGACCATGAATTCGTTTAGTAACTTGCTTCTGTGGATCTTGGGTGGGGCTTCATCTGAAGGGTTCAATTCATTTCTTTCGATGTTTAGAGACGTGCGAGATCAAGGCGGCCAATTTTATGCAGATCTAGCCAGGTAGGAAAATCATACAACACAAAATGCTCATTAAGGATTGGAATGTTGGTTGGTCCTTGTATTTTTTGAATGTTTAATTCTAATGTCATTGGAAAGGGTTTTGTAGAAATATCAGTTCATACATGAATGGTTGCATAAACTGGATATAGAGTAATGGTCAACACCAATAGTATTGTTAATAAACAGAAGTTGAAATAAGAAAAGGAAAAGGAAAAAAATTTCTCTAGTTTGAACTCAGAGAAATTTCAATTTTCTCTTGGTGTTGGTAATCTGTAAAATTTTCTTTGTGATGTGTTCAGAGAAATTTGGTGTTGGAGATGTATAAAATTTCTCTATGATGTGATAGAGAAATTTCGTGTGGGTGATGTGTAAAATTTTCTCTGTGATGTGTTCAGAGAAATTTGGTGTCGATGATGTGTAAAATTGTCTCTGTGATGTGCCTAGAGAAATTTGGAATTGGAATTTTCTCTATGATATGTCCAGGGAACTTTGGAATTTTCTTAGTGATTTGTTCAGTGAAATTTTCTAAATCGAATTTTCTCTAGATCGATGTTGAGGGACCTTAGACATTACGAAAATATTGAGTGTCCTTTATGCTATAAAATCTTAATATCAGGGATCTTAAAAAAAAAAAAATCTCCATGATATTTTTCTTCATACATGATCTATAGTGAAGCATGAATTGAATTCAATCTCCACCACATATATCCATTTGTGGATAAATTTAGGGTGCAAAATTCTGAGACCTAGTTTTTTTTTGTAAAAATAATAGTCTATTTGGTTGGTCTCCAAAAACATGTTTGGTTGAAAATTTTTATTTTTTATTTTCAAAATCACTTTTTTTTCAACTACACATTAATAATCACTTTTTCATTCTCTTATCATTTTCTCTTACACCCATTTAATCAACTACAAAAAAAAAAATATATTAAATCATCCCAAACTCCAACATTTGAAAATTATTTTCAAAATATATAATTAAACAAATTTTCAAAAAATTTAAATTCTCTTCAAAAATATATTTTTAAAATAATATGTCAAAACACAAACCCTATATTTGCTTCCTTTTCCTCTCTTCTCTCTTTTTCCTGGTACACCGAAGACGGACTTGGTTCTCTGGCATTGACTGGATTCCCAGGCATACCACTCCGGCCACATGGCACAATCGAAGATTAGTGAGCTCAGCTGCACTTGATAAATCTTCCCAATTTTCTCTATTTGGCATTCTTACTCAATTCATGCTTTTATATAAGTAGGTGATTGATTACATTTCTTGCAAAATTGCATGAGATTCTCTATAGATTTTGTGGGTTTTATTTTCCTATTCGTTTCTATCTAAACTCGTTTATGATAAACATTAAAACCCACCAAATTCATCCAGATTCACTAATTCAACTTTCCTGATTTCTTTCTATTTGATTCCACATTTTTATTTATTATTATTTTATTTTCTTTTTCCTGTGAGTTTGTTGAGATAAGTGAGGATAACTCGATGTGTAGTTGTTGAGAAATTGTTTGTTTTTGTTAGAAAATGTAATTTAAAATTGGATTTTCCAGGAAAAAAACATGACTTGTTTGGATATAAGCATTTTGCATTAGATGGTTACCATGTTTGGTAGGGGTTATTTTGCTGAGAAATGTAATTGGGAGGTTTTGACAGGCTAGGTGCAGGCAATGGAGATAGTAGGGGCTAGATGCAGGTTAGGCGTCAGCTAAGAATCTTGTGCCTCAAGCTTCGATTCAGGTAAACAAGTTGATTCAAATTTTAACTATAATTTATGTTGCTTCTTGTGGTTGATGATTTGTCTCAATTAGATATATGAATCTCTTGAGTTTCAAATTCTAATTCTAAGCTCTGTATAATCTGAACCTTTAGGTTCTTGGAGAATCATGTTATGGTTTGACTCATAATGTTTGTTATTGAACTCAAACTGTTACATGACAATCATTAATCATTATTGTTGCTTCCATTCAAGGTGTTTCTCTTGTAATTGACTTTGGATTGTTGAGTTTTGCAAAAGTTCTTGGGATATCCATGGTTATATGATATGATGCATGGACATGGACACGGGGACACGTAAATTTAAAAAAAAACAAAGGACACGCTGGGGACACGTTTAATATATATAATTTTATTTATTTATTATATGTATAAAATAAAAAGAAAAATCATTAATTTTTATAGAATTAAAATATTAAGAAAATTAATAAACATATTTTTAAATTTTTTTAATAAGACATGAGTTTTTTAAAACAAAAATAATTTATTTTAGGGAGGCTTATTTATAAGTCCTATTTCGAACACTTATGTTATGTTAAGTCCTGTGTAATTTCTTATAGAGCTTCAAGTCCTATTTAGATAGAAATGTATTCCACAAGATCCTATGAGTTGTAAATAAATGGTATTACTATACTATTATACACTATAATGGCAAAACCATATATAGGAAATTGAATGTTACCATAGATCATATCTATATGAATGTGAATTTCAAAATACACGAACAAGTAACATTTTCACATTCAATTTAAAAAATCAAAAACCTAGTAAGTTTGCGAAACGTAACGTGACACGTTACGTTTATGTAATTCAATTTAAAAAATCAAGAACCTAGTAAGTTTGCGAAACGTAACGTGACACGTTACGTTACGTTTATGTAGGTGTCACGTTACATTTAACAAACTTAATCTATGGTAACATTCAATTTCCTATATATGGTTTTACCATTATTTATGATATTAACAACTAATATTGAGAGTAAATATGTCAACAAACTTCACACAGGACTTATGAGAACATAAGTTTTTTAGTAGAAATATGTGTAGCATAAGCCTCCTTAATAGGACTTATAAATAATTTTTCCTTTATTTTATGTATTTTAGGTTTAATAAAAATAAGGATAGAAAAAAAAAATGGGAAGAAAATAAAAAAGAGAAACAAAACATGGAAAGTGAAATGAGAGAGAGAGAAAGAGAATAAGAGAAGACGAAGAAAAGGGAGGAGAAAGAGAAGAAGATGGAGACAGAAGACGAAGACGAAAACGAGGAGGGGGAGAAGAAGAAGAGAGTAGACGAAGAATACCTCAGCTTCTTCAGTTGATCTGAACAGGTTAGGGCTCCTCTCCTCTCCTCCCTCGATCTCTTTCTCTCTGTCTCTTTTCCTCCAACAGTTAGGGCTTCGATCCACCTCATGCGTGTCAGTTGCATTCGATTCGTAGATGTTGGATTTGAGATCAAACTACTTTTATTCGTTTGGTTATTTATTGTTGTGCCCTAAAATTTTAAGCTCAAATATGGACTTGGCTGATGTTGTTTTTTATTTGAATGACTTTGATCTGGATTGAATAGATGCAGATCCTAGCTAGCTAATTCGAAATGCTACAATCTAGAGTTTCTGGTTCTCTTAGATTTAGGGCTTTGATTTGGTATTGATCTAGAGTTCTCTGTACTATCTTTTTCCTTTTCTTTTCTATGTATCTTTCTTTTTTTCTTTTTCATTTTAAAAAAAAAATTAGCTAAAGATTTAAAAACTGATGTTAAATTTTTTCGTATAATTCCAAAACGGAGGATGGTTACATAATTACCATAATGCCGTAGTTTTATACGCAAATATTTTTGTTTTTGAGTTGATTTGTTAGCTTGCTTTTATGAATCCATATTAAGAAATTAGACCAAGTTATGAGCTTTCTCTCTACATTGAATTGGCGTTTCCTTGAGCGTCTTATGGGCTCATTAATTTGGCAACAAAGTGATTATGATGGGTCAAACAGATTATTGTCATGATGATAATATTGTTAGTTTAAACAGATTTATCTCATCTCATGCTTATGTTTCCTGTAGAGCCGATCTTATATTTGTGTTGTTTACTCTATTCTGGGGTGGTATGTGTAGACATCCCCGAACGTCCTGGGAAAGAATCCCGTTTTGTTCATTTGGGGCTCACTACAGTTCAAGACTCATTTTGTCACGGTTCTTAATCTGAACCAAAGAGTCCAAATCTGGCAAATCGTTTTTGAAAACAATTTTTTTGTAAAGAAGTGCCAAACATGGACTGCTTTGCCAGATACAGAGTCGCCACCTAAATATTTTTTTAATAGGGGAATTTAGGAAACCCTGACTCGGTACCAAAGGCCATGTGTCCGTCATCACCAAAGTTGCCTCGACTCGGGAACTTGGGAACGATTGGGGAAGGTCAGCTATGAGCACTCTTCTCGCCCGATCTGAAGATTGGCCTCTACTAACTATGATATCTTGTTTTGAAAATATTATGCGTTCTTATTCCGGTTATTAGCCTAGAATTACTATGTTATGCACACAGCAAACAAGTATAGACCAAATTGCCTAAATTGGAACAAAACATTTCATATTTGTTTTGAAAATGGTTTGCTACTCGTAAGTAGGCTAAGATGCAGGTTTTGCCACCCTCAAGTGGGCTTTTTTAGAAAAGATGGTTTTGCCACTATCTAGTGGGCTTAAAACTCGCGTCAAATGCATTGTTCCAATTTGAACAACTCAACCTCCACCCATAGGCATTCAAGCAGTTATAACACATAAGCAGCTAGCCTCATGGTAATCATGCTATTATGGCAACACTCACACGCATGCGGTATGCTAAAGCATAAAGGCTTACCTAGTACTCCAAGCCAAAACAGAAACTAATTAGTAATCATATGCATGATCCTAGTTCATGTAAAAATGGCTAATGCAACACATGCAGGATGTAGCTAGAATAGGCTCGGCTACCCTAAAGATGGCATGTGAAATGCTGCAACTAACAAGTACTCAACTTGGAATTTGAAATACAAGTGCAGTTAGCATGATGTGCCAAGCCCGATGCATGTAAGACAAATGAATGGATGCACGCATGCATAGCATAAGGTATGCTAAATTAAATATGCCCTAGTCTAACCATCATAAGCAGATACATAAAAGGGAAGAAAGACGCGGGATTGGAAGACATACACACACCCACACACACTTATTACAATACGCCCTCACACTGAGGGACCGAAAGAATAATACAGTCCAAACAAATAATACTAAATTAATTATTACAAAACTCCTAATTAATTAACAAATTAAATGCAAAATTAAAATGGCCACAGCCCCGCCTTCGAAATGTTTGGATGATGCATGCTCGACTCGTACTGCTCGGAAACTTATTGCCATGGCACTATTGCCTTTGTTTACACTGCCCTGCCCCTCTAAGGTTTATACAAACTTCCGGACCTGCTTTGAATTACTCCCTGAGTGCTCTGGATTGCCACCGGCTAGAACAAAAGGCCACCGGCCATGGTAATTAGAGTATCGGCCAAAACTTGAATCACCGGCCAGCCATTGATGGCCGGTCGGCATTATATATGGCCGACCGGCCATAACTTCCTGCAGAACCCTGTTTTTGACAGCAACCAAGGACAGACAGTGCATGACATGGAATTTCAAGCAAATGTAAGCATATCCACTCTCCTTGTCATGCAATAGGTTCAAGAGAGCATGGCCCTCGACCCTCGGGCCACCAATTATGCATTTTGGTACATGATGGTCTAACAAGCCAAATTTGCAACTTAATGTAAAAATGCATGCAACAAACAAATGAAAGCCAACATCCTATCATATTGGGGTCAAGGGCGTCGGCAACCGAAGATTGAGGCGCGTTACGTCACTTTGAGTACAAACGCTTCTCAATCCTCATGCTTGGTTTGACACCCCAAACCAAGCAATGCAATGCATGTATGCAAATACGGCTAAAAAATGCAACATGAGGCTAATATGCAAAGCATGCCAAATGCGATGTATCCTAAGCATGCAAGCTAAGTTAATATGATATAGACATGCCAAATACGCATATGAGTATATGAGTTGCAATTAGCTAAACGTTATGCAAACATGCAAGTATGATACCATGCAAGCATGAGCCCCAAAACAATGCAACATGACCATGCAATGATGGGCCTAAAACCACAAAGGGCAAACCTCAGTCCACCCTCCAAACAGTGGCCAAAATGCCCAAAATGATGGGCCAATGCTTATGCAAACATGCACACTAATAGGTCCAAGACAAGGGGCATTCTACCACAACTACCCCAAGCACTCATGGCATGAATTTTCCAACACAAAATAGAGTTTCAAAATGCAAAATGACCCCCCCAAAACCCACTGATATGGCAGCCCCAAAACTTAAACACTTAAGCATGTACAATGGCCCCTTTTCAAGGCACAACAAAACAATTCTCCAAGGCATAAAAGGGATGATAAGTGTAGGCATACAAGCATGGATTAGGGATTGAAATGGCATATGAAATGACTCCAAAGCATTGAAACAACCTAACCCAAGCATGCTCATGATTCACATAACCAATGCCAACATGCTAGAATGCTAAGGAGCCATATAAAACACATCAAATATGACCAAACCAACACCTAACAGACCCCAAGCATGGAAAAATATGACCAAGAACTTCACAAGGTAAAGTCAAAACATGAGAGCATGGTGGTCAAATGTCATGATACATTTCTAAGCAAAATGAAGGAACACAAAGCAAGTACAAAATGCATTCTAAGGGTCAACAAACCAACATGTAACAGAGATATAATACGACCCAAAACACCCAAAAAGTCTTTGAAATGGAGTCATAAACAACTAAGCATGCATGCTACCATATTGAGCCAAAAACATGGACAAATGAGTCACAAAAGGGAGAGGGGTGTCCCTCCCCTATATAAGACCTCAAACCTCCTTCTTCACCACTGAAAATCCATTGGATTTCAGTGGTGAGAAGACCAATACACAAGAATAACCAAAGCTTGTCAAAAGAGCACCAAAAGAGGCCTAAGAGGGGGAGGTCGACCCCCAACACCAAAACAACCTTAATGAAGAATCTTAAGCATGAAAATACAAGACTTTTTTTAGTTATACACAAAGCCTAAATCAGCATGCAAGACAGGTAAAAAACTAGTGCAAGATTGGGGAAACTAAAGGAAGATTGTTACCCTTGAAGAACTCTTAAAGAACAGTAAGATCCAACACCTTCCTCTGGTCAAAACCAGCCCAAAAACTCAAGAATATACCCTCCAAGCCCTTTTAGGTCGAAGTATGGTGTAATGGTGTGTGTCTTAGTGCAAAACTAAGGCAAAAACACACTTTTAGGCCTCCAAACACATACAAAGGATGAGAGAGAGGGAGATATAGAGAGACAGAGTATATGACAGATGTATATATGTATAAGCTCTGGTTTTTTGTTCAACCCTTGACAATGGAGGAGGAGGGGTCCTTAAATAGGCAATGCCAAAAGCTTAAAGCTTCTCAAAGAAGCTAAATGAAAAAGGGGCAAAGGGGGCAAGAAGGTCAAGGCTTCTGGAGGAAGCTTGGATAGCTAGTAGGCTTCTTGAGGAAGCTTTGACAAAGGGTCAAGCTTCCTCAAGAAGTTTTGACCAAAAGGGTGCAAAAGGGGCAAAACAACCACACTATGCATGGGGAAGAGTGTTGGTGCATTCCAGCTGGCACAGTTGGCATGCACCAAGCCTAAATGGTGCAAAAGGTGCTGTGTGAGTGATTTTCTGACCACACTGCCCGCTTAGTAGTCAACTGGAGAGCACCGGCAGAATAGATGGCACCTGGCTGACCTGTAACAGAAATATAAGAATCCCGCGGTGGTTCGTCCACCCGGGGGCACTCCGACGATCAAGTCAGTATATCTCTCAAAGATAAATCAAGTGCTAAACTCACAAGCTTGAGTATCAAAAGCATACCTTAGACCCATGGGGGTGCCTCTTATTTATAGCCAACTCAATCCCAGTCCCAATGAGAGCCTAACTCCAATGGACTCAGGATTACTGCTAATCTGGGACTCCCAGTGGGATCAGGATAAACTCTCTAAGAGTCTTATCTTTACCCAAACTGAAGTCTTCTCCCAATCTAGGACTCTTGTCCATATCCAGGTTGAGTTCCCTCTTCATTCTAGGACTCTTGTCCCTTATCCACTTATCTCGGATTCCGATATCTTCGGAGATAACCTCGGCCTAACCGAGATCACCTCGGCATCACGACCAGGACACGTGGCACCTCGGCTGACACGTCGGCGTCACCTTACCACGTGTTGGTACTCAGAAAATATATCCCCACAACTGCCCCCTAGGTTCTATTACCTCGGCATTCTGAGGTGATGGAACCTACACTGTTCGTTCATCTGTGCCCCTCTGTCCGAGATCAAACTCGCCGACCTCAAAGTTTCCTGGACTCTACTGTCTACTTCTGTCAAGTATCAAGCTTCATGCTTTCCAAGCTATTCGAGATCATAGCCGAGGTTTCTGGTTTTATTAATTTCATAAACTTAAAGAGCTTTGCATCCACTGTATTCACATTTTCTGGTGGGTTCTTGATTTCCAGTCATCAATTTGACTTTGGCGATCTTCATATCGGCGTTCACTTATCTTGGTAGGTTCATAAACTCTTTTATTAAGCTCAATCTTTCATAACCCTTCTGAATCCGTTTACTTGCCCTCTGTTGCCTTCTATTTTCGTCTGTTTTCAAGTTTTGAATTGTTTGAATGCCTGGCACTGTTCTTGCCATATCCACTTTCTGTTGCTAGCATCGTGCCTGGGCCATTACTTTCTTGTTTCTTCATATACTTACTTAGTGCCTGTGACTTGGCTTTATCTTTGAACTTTGTCATCCGCTTGACTCTGATTTTTCTCTTTATTCAATCCTCTGGCTTTTTCTCTTTCTAGCTCTTTTGCTTAAATCCGTCATTGTTCCAAGCTTTCAAGCTCTGAATCAAGAATCTTCGTTCCTTTTCCGGTGAAGCTTATGTCATTCTCATTTTCATCCGTCGTCAGACTTCGGCAATTCTCATTCCGGTTTTCCTCTTTCTAGTAAGCCACTGTTCCTCCTGGTTTTTTATTTCTTGTTGCTTTCCAAGAAGCTCTGCTTCATTTGTTAATCATCATTATTGTTTTACCCGTTGTTTCCAATTCATCTTCTTGGATGCACACTGTTCACATATTTGTTGATTTACGCCATCGTTTCGGCTTGACGACTTTGTGCAATCTTTTTGTCTTGATTTCCTGATAGCTTCATCACCATTTTTGATTTACGAATTACATTCTGTTTTCTGTGTCTTTTTCCAAATTCTTGCTTTCAATCCTTGGCTTCAAACTCTGAGGTGCCAATCGCCGAGAAGAGCCTTGATCAAACTCTTCGGGAGATCGATGCTGGGTTCGAGGCCGAGAAGGCTGCTGAGAAGTTCTTTCCAACTGTCTTTTGGGGGAGAGACATAACCTGCCGCTAATGCCAAGTAGTTTTGCTTCTTTCTTGAAATTGATGCCGAGATAACGGTAAAGAAGCTCCTCAAATTGACTGCCGAGGCTGAACCATCGTCGTTCGTCGAAGCAAATCAGTCCGACGTTCTTGCTTTCATCATCTCAGTTCTCTAAGGTCTTCATTTTTGTACTTGCCAATCTTCTCAGCTCTTAACAAACTAGTTGGTCATCTCGGATGATCATATCTCGGAAACGTCTTTCAGTGTTATCTCAGCTATACCAAACTTGTAAATTGCTACAAATTTCAACAAGTGGTAGACTTCATAATCTTCGGTTAACTCATCTTGTAATTTGCTCAAAAAATTTCAACAAATGTAAACATTCCTTGCTCCTTAATTATCATTCCTTCCCCCTGCATCTTCTCCCTGCCCCCTAATGTGGACATAAGTTGCACTTAGGATCACATTAGGGAAGTTGGCTTCGTGCCATAGTCACATACCTGATGTGTTCTTCTTTCACTGATGTATTAAAACTTCTGGTATTTAATTCACCCGCTTTAGACCCTCTTTCTCTTGGCCTTTGCAAACTATCATGACTGTTTCTTGAAACATTTATTCCTTTCTGGTCTGGTCACCACTTCGGCGTGCACTTAGTGGTTCTGTTCTAATCAAAACGACGTTTTGACTCAGGAGAATCTTTTTCGACATTTAACTTTGTGCACTCTTTAACTTGTAAATTCTCTCGGAATCATCATTCGTTTTAACTTCGGTTAAACATCATCCCGGCTTAACTTCGGTTAAGCATCACCTCAGTTTAACTTCGGTTAAACATTATCTCGGCTTAACTTCGGTTAAGCATCATCTCAGTTAACCGGTTAAACATCATCTCGCTTAACTTCTTAAGCATCACCTCGTTAACCGGTTAAACATTATCTCGGCTTAACCGGTTAAGCATCATCTCGCTTAACCGGTTAAGCATCATTCCTTCCTTGTCGTTTGTACTCTTGTACTTTTTAGACAATGTAAGCTCTGATATGGCCGATGTGCCCTTTGTTCTTGAATGTCTAATTCAACTTTCCTTCTCTGAATGCTTGTGCTTTTGTCTTTTCTTGATTGCCTTCGTATGATTCTATACTTAGAATATTCTCGTGCCTTTCATTCTTTGCCTTCTTTGTGCAATCTTCTGGGTTACATACCTCGGGTATAATAACTACAAACTTTACTTGACAAGCTCTTGACGACCAAACTTTTCATGAATTTCAACAAGTATATATACTTATAAACTTTTTTCAAATTTCAACAAGTGTTTAAACAAATTTCTCTTTAACCTGTAAATTGCTACAAATTTTAACAGACGATTAAAATATCATATATCGGCTTAACTTCACCTTTGCTACAAATTTCAACATGTAAAAACATCACCTCGGCTTAACTTCGGTTAAGCATCATCTCGTTTTTAACCAACTTGTAAATTGCTACAAATTCCAACAAGTGACAGACAATGATCTCGGTCTATCTTCAACTTGTAAATTGTTACAAATTTCAACAAGCGATAGACAATGATCTCGGTCTATCTTCAACTTGTAAATTGCTACAAATTTCAACAAGCGATAGACAATGATCTCGGTCTATCTTCAACTTGTAAATTGCTACAAATTTCAACAAGCGATAAACAATGATCTCGGTCTATCTTCAACTTGTAAATTGCTACAAATTTCAACAAGCGATAGACAATGATCTCGTTCTATCTTCAACTTGTAAATTGCTACAAATTTCAACAAGCGTTAAGGAATGGTTTCAGCTCAACAACTTGTAAATTGCTACAAATTTCAACAAGTGTTAAGGAATGGTTTCAGCTCAACAACTTGTAAATTGCTACAAATTTCAACAAGTGTTAAGGAATCTTTGTTAGCTTTAACAACTTGTAAATTGCTACAAATTTCAACAAGCGTTAAGGAATGGTTTCAGCTCAACAACTTGTAAATTGCTACAAATTTCAACAAGTGTTAAGGAATCTTTGGTCTTAACTTCGGTTAAGAATCTTCTCGGCTTAACTACTGTTAAGCATCTTCTTGGCTTAACTTCGGTTAAGAATCTTCTCGGCTTAACTATGGTTAAGCATCTTCTCGGCCTAACTACTGTTAAGCATCTTCTTGGCTTAACTTTGGTTAAGAATCTTCTCGGCTTAACTACGGTTAAGCATCTTCTCGGCCTAACTACTGTTAAGCATCTTCTTGGCTTAACTTCGGTTAAGAATCTTCTCGGCTTAACTACGCTACATCTTCTCGCCTAACTATCATAAGCATCTTTTTGGCTTAACTTCGGTTAAGAATCTTCTCGGCTTAGCTACGGTTAAGCATCTTCTTGGCTTAACTTCGGTTAAGAATCTTCTCGGCTTAACTACAGTTAAGCATCTTCTCGGCTTAACTACAGTTAAGCATCTTCTCGGCCTAACTACTGTTAAGCATCTTTTTGGCTTAACTTCGGTTAAGAATCTTCTCGGCTTAGCTACGGTTAAGCATCTTCTTGGCTTAACTTCGGTTAAGAATCTTCTCGGCTTAACTACAGTTAAGCATCTTCTCGGCCTAACTACTGTTAAACATCTTCTTGGCTTAACTTCGGTTAAGAATCTTCTCGCTTAACTACGCTTAAGCATCTTCTTGGCTTAACCATCTTGTTAAGCATCTTCTTAACTTAACTTTGGTTAAGAATCTTCTCGCTTAACTACGGTTAAGCATCTTCTCGACCTAGCTCTTGTTAAGCATCTTCTTGGCTTAAGAATCTTCTCGGCTTAACTACAGTTAAGCATCTTTTGGTTTAACTACGGTTAAACATCTTCTTGGTTTAACTACGGTTAAACATCATCTCGCTTAACGGTTAGAATCTTCTACCGGCTTAACTACGGTTAAGCATCTTCTCGCTAACTACGGTTAAGCATCTTCTTGGTTTAACTACGGTTAAACATCTTCTTTGTTTAACTACGGTTAAACATCATCTCGAGTTAACCGGTTAAGCATTATCTTTGATTTAGGGGTTTTCAACCCTACCAACTTTAGTTTGATCTTGTGTGTTTCCTTTTTATCTTCTCGGGATCTTAGATTTGCTCATTGTGCTCTTCTCTTCTCGGACTTAAGCTCCGAGATCTTATCTTCTTAGATCTGTTCACTCGGTTTGAGCTCTTCTTTTCTGACCTACTTATCTAGGCCGAGATCATGTCTTCTAGGATCCGGATCTCGAGTCGGGATCTGCTCACTTAGGCCGAGCTCTCGTCTTCTGGGCCTACTCATCTAGGCCGAGATGATGTCTTCTCGGATCCGGGATCTGGAATCCGAGGATCTGCTCACTTAGTGAGCTCTTCTATACTTGAATGTCATCTCTTTGGGAGTGCTCATGCCCTGTCTTTGCATCCTTACGGAAGGGTCTTCGTTCATCCGCAGGTATTTATCCTTCCATACCGAGGTCATCTTTGTCGTAGTATCCGCTGATCTGTTGTCTTTGATCGTCACCTTCTGGCGGCGTCTTTCACTCCGTGACTCGTCGAGTTTACGTGTTGCGGTCGTCCTTTCGATTGTCGAGGTCGATAGGTCTCCCACTCCCAGCAGAGTGTTTGTCTTCAATCGATCCTTCATGCATCCGCCATCTATTCTTCTTTCTTTCCACAGACGCCAAATTGTGTGAGTGATTTTCGACCACACGCCCGCTTAGTAGTCAACGGAGAGCACCGAGAATAGATGGCACTGGTGACTGTAATGAAATATAAGAATCCGCGGTGGTTCGTCACCCGGCACTCGACGATCAAGTCAAGATATCTCTCAAAGATAAATCAAGTGCTAAACTCATAAGCTTGAGTATCAAAAGCATACCTTAGACCCATGGGGTGCCTCTTATTTATAGCCAACTCAATCCCGTCCCAATGAGAGCCTAACTCCAATGGACTCGGGATTCTGCTAACTGGGACTCCCAGTGGGATCAGGATAAACTCTCTAAGAGTCTTATCTTTACCCAAACTGAAGTCTTCTCCCAATCTAGGACTCTTGTCCATATCCAGGTTGAGTTCCCTCTTCATTCTAGGACTCTTGTCCCTTATCCACTTATCTCGGATTCCGATATCTTCGGAGATAACCTCGGCCTAACCGAGATCACCTCGGCATCACGACCAGGACACGTGGCACCTCGGCTGACACTTCGGTGTCACCTTACCACGTGTTGGTACTCATAAAATATATCCCCACAGGTGCATACCGGCTAGAAGAAGAGGTCACCGGCCAAACAAAGTGCCGGCCGGCCACATAAAGTGCCGACCGGCCATTGGTATCAAGAAACCATGGCCGGTGGCAACAATGAATAGCCGGTGAGGCAAAGGGAAGGCCGGTGGGGTGTAGGGATGGCCAACAAGCCATTCCCTGCCCCTCAAAGCAAAAGCACAAGCATTTGGTGCAAAACTAAACACACAACAAACGAGCTGAGAGATCCTAAGGCAAGGCGCGCAGCCGAGGCCTCTGGGAACTCAAAACGAACACGAACATGGATGATCACCGAGTGTTCCAACGGTGACGTCCAAGTCTTGAGGACGGTCAAAAATGGGGTGTCTACAGTATGACCTCACTTTTCTTATAAAAATACAATGACATTCACCATGTGTTGTTGGTCCTTATCGAACATCTCTTTAATATTGGATTCATTGCAGGGTAGAAACGTCTATGCCTTGATTTTGTATTGACAAGCTGTGCCCTCTCTGTCTCAGATCCAAATATGATTTTCTTTTGCACTATAGGTATGTGTATGTATTGTTTCTATCGATTTTGTTGTCAATGATAATTTCTGAATGTGTTTTGTTTAAGTGGAAATGTTTTAGCTTTTCATTGAAGTGGATAAGTGAGGTTGTTCAACCATAATTTGATTCAATTTACACTTCTTCTATGTGTCTGCAACATAATAAGATTTGATTCTTTCACTCTTTCATTTTTGATTCAGATAGAAAAATTGAAGATCTAATGATAAATTTTTGGTGAAAATCCAATAAAATTTTAGCACATTTTGCAATAGAGTTTGAAGGCAATGATTTATTGTGCTCCCCTGGTACAACTTCAAGAAATTTGACTTATTTTGAATTGTTTTAAATGTCTCTTCAACTAAAAAACTTATAGAAAGCAGTAGGTTAAAATAGAATTTAGCATAGTAGTAAAACAAAACACAACCTAGTTTGAGATTTATTTAAAATTCATTTATTGGAATTTTCTTCTATTACACAATAGGTGAGGCACAATTTTTAAGGTCACAAAAAATATTTATTTAAAAGATATAATTGGACTCTACTCTAGTGTCTACAAAGGCGATTTTGCAACTATATTTTTGATTTCTGGCTTTTCTTTTTAGTGTTTTTATAAGAATTGTTGTTAATTTGTTTTGAAAAATAGTTGAATCCAAAGGAAAAATAAGAAGGAAAATTTGGGCCAGTGAAAGAAAATGTTAAAATTGAACCTCAATATGATTATTTTTTCTCAGAAGATGATTCAGGAACTAACACTGAGTAAAAGAGCAGTTTAACATTGAAGGCAATGAATGGGGTCAATGCCCTTGTGGTGGTGACCGATTGTTGCTTCCATTTCATTACTAATAAGCATAATATGCAGAAGCAACATGCTACATCTAAGCTGCTTTCAAACATAGAAAGGATGGCGGATAAAAGATTCAGTAGATCAACTCAGGCCCACAACATTACCTCTCCAACTGCAATGGTCAACTTGAACCTGACTTCATCAACTCGGCCTAAAATTCATACATCTGGTTTTGAGCAGGCAATAGAAACTTTTCTTGCAAATATTTCAGTAAAGAGGAAGGCATGGCACCAACTTCAACCAACCCAATCTCATCCGGAGCAAATAAAATGCTTTTGCAAGAGCACAAGGACGCTTGATATGATTATCAACAATTGTCACGACCCCATCCCGCCCCTATTAGAATGGTGCCATGATGGCCAGTAATCCGAGATTACCAAAGGCCAACTTACAAGGATTTACACACAATCAGAGTATACATATGGGGCTAACATGTGCGGAAGCAATAAATTTAAATCTAATTAGTCCCTAAGAGTTGTGCATAGATCAAATGACATGACATACATCTTATCAAGGTCTTACAACTTGGATACAATGAAATGTAGTACAAAAATACATCTTGACCAAAAGGCTTCTCAAGCCATTATATACAAAACACAATGAATACAAGCTAAGAAGCATGATCTTCAAGATGCTACAAAATGCGAATCCAAAACAAGTTGCAAAGCACATCTAGGCGTCACCGTTGTCCTGCTCATCACCTACATATATATAGAGAGGGTGAGCTTGGATACTCGGTGAATGGTACAAGTAATAAAGGGTTTGCATGAATACTATCCGAAATCCTTATCAAAGCGATACACATTATATCGTGCACAACATCAAAAGGCAAACCAAGTTCATCTAACAAATCTTTCAAGCTTCATCAATCAAAGTCTTTCAAGGCTTTCGAGTTCAAGAGATGGTATTAACAAAGGTGCTACAAAGGCTTAGAGTCCTCTAGCACGTAAGGACTTGTGCTACAAATGCTTAGAGTCCCCTAGTACGTACGGACTTTCAAAGATTGTGCTACAAATGCTTATAGTCCCCTAGCATGTACGGACTTTCAAGGATTGTGCTACAAATGCTTATAGTCCCCTAGCACGTACGGACTCTCAAGGATTGTACTACAAATGCTTATAATCCCCTAGCACGTATCGACTTTCAAAGATTGTTATCAAAACCAAAGCTAATACTTGATACACAAAATAGGGATAGTCATTCATGCTTAACAAATACTTTTCAAAACAAGGCAAAGCAAGGCTTGTCAAAACATTATAACATAGCTTTATTAAAAGTACCACTCACATAGTTCTTCGGGTGTAGGGCTTAAGGCAAGAGTCCAAGACCTACAAATACATGGCAAGGTCCATTGAATGCATTTCAAGAAGACAAGAAGGAATGCTCAAAGATGGTTATGCAATGCATTCTTAGAACAAGCTTTACATGAGTGTAAATGATCCCGGCATTTCTTTCCAAAACCAAGTCAAGACAAAGCAAAACATGCTGGAAGTTAAATCACTATTTTTTATCTAGGGAAAACTTGCTGGGCACCAACCAGGTCTTGGCCGAGGTCCCACACCTCCTTGCCGAGGTGTGGCTCCAATGGCCACATTCAAGGAAATGAAGTCGGGAAAATCTGGGTTCCCTTTTTTCTTGAAGAACATGAAGAACATGAATGCTAAAATCATAATTTCTTTATTCAAAATCTAGGATTTCATGATATGAGTTCAAAAATGTGGACCTGGGTACCCATACTTGAAGATTCCACGAAAACAAACACAAAAACATGAATCTTAATGCAAACTTTCGGATCAAACAAGGCTTTTTCTTCAAGAACACATGAACATCATTTTCTCTTTCTAAAACCAAACTTTAAATCAATGCATGGCTTGCAAACCAGGTTTGATCATGCAATGCAGCTAGGTGATCAATAAGAATAACAAGAGTAGATTAAGATTCTAACCTCAAAACTCGAATCTAATGGTTCAAGCACCCAAAGATCAAGCTTGGAAATCTACTCCCTCTCTAAGAACTCCTTCCCTCTTCCTAGAGCTTCTCTTTCTACAAAGGTGAAGATATAGAAATGATATGTTTTCTCTCTCTCTGTCGGCTGACTTAAACCTCAGCAGGGACACGTGGCACTACCGGGTTGGTTCTCCTAAAAAAGGTGACTGAGTGAAAAGACAAGACTATGACAAAGTGTGTTCAACAAGCTAGACGGCAAAGGCACTCCGGCGAGTAACAATCTCGGCTAAGGACAAAGCCTCGGTAAGTAATGACATCGGCTAGGAAGGACAACACTTGGCCTAGCTGTGCCACACCTTGGCCTAGATGTGCCACACCTCGGTCTAGGTCGTACCAATCCAGGAACAAGATCACTTGGGTTCAAGGATAACATCGCGGCCTAGATGATACACATCTCAGCCTTGGTGATACACACCTCGGCCTAGATAATAACATCTCAGCCAATATGCCAGGACGAAGGTGAAGGTTAGTCAAGGTGATCCTCAGATGGTCCTAGGCATAAGAGGTTCAAAGGTGACCTAGGCTTAAGATGACCTTGGCCACACACACCAAGCAACAAACAAAGCAAAGCAAACAACACTTAAGCAAAATAAGACAAGATTCGAAATGCAAGTTTAACAAGACGAAAATGTATAGATGCATGTGAGCATAACCAAGATGGAGTGAGGGTTGTTACAACAATACTCCATGAAGGCAAGAGGTACCTATTAAACACATAGAACACAAAAATTTCCAAAATATTGAATCCACAGTAATAAAGCAACTTTTCTGGATGTGTGATGTAGGCAAACCAGAAAAACAGAAGCGCATAGTTACAATTGATGAAATGGTGGGAGGAAGAAAGGAAAGTATTCTGTGGACGAGCAGACTCATTCATTGCACTCATGCATCTTGTCCAAGGTACCCAAACAAATTCTCTTTATACTTGACCTAGAAGTTTCAAATCCTTACAAAAGTTGCTAGATTTCATCCTTAAAAGCCTAGGTCGATTTTATGTAGTAGTTATCTGGTGCCCAAACCTATTATTGACTTATTCTGGTTTGCACATATCATTCTAGGTTACTAAAAAATGAAGCCTACTAAAAAAATAAGTTCAAATTATGTGAATACACTCACAGTAACACAGTACTAGCTAGGCACCGCTACAACATGAAAGCAAAATACAAATCTTAAAGAGTTCACAAGCTATTAACTAAAATGGTGAATATAATTGAGATCCAAGCAGTGTAGAAATTCCAAATGTAGTAAGCAAAGATAAAAAAGTGCACTGTACAAAAATGCCTAAGCAGCTCATGCAAAGAATAAACTAAACATTGTCAGTCTTGCACCCAACCTTACAATTCTGATTCGTTTTAAAGACAATGCACTAAGATCATTATTCCTTTATTTTTTTTTTTTGGTGAATTTTCTTCAAGGTAGCATTTATTTTCCATTGCTACTGTCGGAATCTCTTGGATAGAAACACTATCTTTGTACCAAGAATGAACATACAAAGAAATTATATGATATTCTATGTCAAGTGCATGTAAATTAAAAGATATATTTATTTAACCAATATTTCAAGAAATAGATGCTTCTCACAGTGGAAAGGCTCAATTGTTGACTCAGTGATAGGAGTGTTCCTTATTCAGAATGTCTTAGACCTTAACTATGATTTTTTTTTTTTTTTTTTTTTGGAAACAAATTTCAGTATATAGAGAAAACAAATTGTATTGAAGAAAAGCCCTAGCACTGTAAAACATAGCTAACGTCTTGCATAAACGATGAAATTCGGATGCAAGGAATGAAACAATTACTCATGATAGAAATAAAGGAAAGAACAAAAGAACTTAAAAAATGGAATATCAATACTTAGGTGATTTAGAAAACCTTAAGTGAGGTGTTTAAGTTAAAAGTAATGTTGTTAAGCTATAATTATTCAGTAAATTCTCTTTCTTAGAGACTAAGCGTGATTAGTTTGAGTTAAACTTGGTTACTTAAGATAATGAAACAAGTGGCCTAAGCTAATTATTTCATACAACAAAAGAGAGAAGGATGGAGAAAGTTGGAGAGAAACTTTCTTCTTGAGAGGTAGAAGAGAAAAGAAAGAGAAATAAGAAGAAAATCAAAGTGAATTAAAATTCATCCATTTGAACTTGAGAATTGAACACTTAGGTGATTTAAAAAACCTTAAGTGAGGTGCTTAAGTTAAACTAAGATCATTAAGTTATAATTAGTAAGCAAATTCTCTTTTGTAGAGAATAAACATGATTAGTTTTAGTTAAACTCGGTCACTTAAGAAAATGAAGTTGATTATATATAAATTTTGGTTTAAATTCACTTAAATGAGTAGCAAAAGCAACCCTACCAATGAAAATCTTTCCCCACTTACAAACAGAATACCTGATGAAATACATGTTATAGCAAGATCTCTTATCATGGTTCATTAGATGTTTCACCGTTTATACAAAATGGTAAGGTTTATGCATGATTACAAGTCTCGGGTTCGAGATGACTTACTTTGCCTTGTCTGGAGCAACATCTCTCAACCACTAAAGGTCAATGCTTCCATGTTTTCTAATCATTCGGTTTTAGGAAATCCTGCATAATTATGTAATCATTATTAGCTTTTTTTCTTTTTTAGAGGTTTCTACATTTAGCTTGTTATTACACACGGCCAAAGCCATTTGAAGCTGATTTTGACAAATATGAAACTTTTAAAATATGATTTGTACTCGTACCTTGATTCACTGTGCTAGCAAGTTGTTCATTCCTAGTTCTCTAATAGAATTAGAAATCTCATTGACATCTGCACATTGTATTGCTTCGTAGTCCAGGGAGTCCATAGTAATAACTGATGTACCCTTTTGTGACCAAACTTACCTCCTTTTGCATGGAGGGAGCATTAGCAGCTTTCGAACTAGGGCAGGATACCCTCCTTTCCAGGATTGTATTATTGCCTCTTTGAATGATTTAGTGAATCCTAGGTCTGACTTCTAAATTTGGACAGGGCAGCCCTACCCCCCAAATAGGCATGAATGCAAATTATGTGCTTATGTGATATTTTGGAAATGATTTGATTTGATTTGATTCCAGCGATCTAACAACGAGAAAGACAATGATTTCATTCCCAAAATCTGTGGAGTCTGACGTGGTAGTGATTTGATTTTGTGGCAATCCGAGTTATTTGGGGGCAATGATGCAGTTACAAAGATTTTGGGGTTCAATTTAGGCAGTGATTCATATTTTGATCATGATTTGAGTAATCAGTAGTAAATTAGGGGGGTGGTTTCCCAATTTTAAAGAATTGGAGTTTGAATTTGGGTTCTTACCTTAGTGATCAAAGAAGAAGAGGAAAGAGAAAGGAATGATTGGCTTTTTAAAATTTAAATCCCCAAGAAAACATGTTATTAAAGAATGATTTCTAAAAAAAAAGGAACTTTCCAACCTAAGTAGAGCCTCGGAGATTATGGAAGGTGTTTGATCGAATAAGAATCTTTTAAGTCATTGACTTTAGGGGGAATTTCGACTTTCATGAAAAATGGGAGATAAGGAAGTGGTGACCAAATCTTCAATTTTGAATACAATTCGAAATCCCCTAGAAAGACATTTGACTAAAGAGACAATTGTTTGATTAGATACTTGGAATCAGATCGAGAGCTCCGTGGGAGGAAAGAATTGTGAAAGAAAACCCGAGTAGAATTTTAGAAATTGTAGAAAGTTTTTGATCAGACAGAAATCTTTAGGTTTTTTACTTTAGAGAGAATTTGATTTTATGGAAAAGTGTCGATGAGGAGGTGATGACCGAGTCTTTCACTTTGAAGTGAAATTTTGAATTTCCTTCGAAGACATTTGACTATAAGGTAACTGTTTGATTGATTTCTTGGAATAAGATCGAAAATTCCTTGGAAATATTTTGAAAATAAAATTTGAATATAGTTCTGAAATTATGGAAAGTTCTTTTCATCAGGTAAAAACCTTTGGGCCACCGACTTTGAGGGAACCTTAATTTTATGGAGAAATGTTGGACAAGGAAGTAATGACCAAGTCTCTCATTTCGAATAAAATTTTGGTTCCTGTACGAGATATTTGGCTAAAGGGTGATCGTTTGGTTGATTCCTTGGAATAAAATCCGAACTCCTCAAAACCTTCGAAAAAAAAGAGGAACGGGGGAAACATTGAAACTTTAAATAAATAAAAAAAAAAACGGCACTTTATTTCGAAAAAGGATTTTGAAAAAAATAGACGTTGAAATTTGATGACGTACTTTTGAAAATAAATTGGGGCACATTTCGGGAAACAATAAATAATGGAAAGACAATTGTTCAGATTGATCACTCTGGTAGGAATCCTTTAAATTCCTCATAATTCCCTTGGTCGGGCAACTATCACCCAATGGGTGATGACGATGACTTCGAGACCCAATGGCAAGTGTTAAACAAAATTGACTGGTTCCATTTACCTATCCCCGGGTTTGTTGCATAGTATCCCGGACACTATTCGTGGGTTATCTTGTGTCAATAAGGCAAGCATGAGGCTATGCTACTAGTACTGTTTGATCATTCCCTTGTGGAAGGAGTAGTATATTGATAGTAATAACTGATGTACCATTTTGTGACAAACTTACCCCGTTTTGGATGGAGGGAGCATTAGCAGCTTCCGAACTAGGCCAGGATACCCTCATTTCCAGGATTGTATTATTGCCTATTTGAATGATTTCGTAAATCCTAGGCCTGACTTCTAAATTAGGACAGGGCAGCCCTATTCCCCAAATAGGCATGAATACAAATTATGTGCTTACGTGAAATTTTGGAAATGATTTCATTTGATTTGATTCTAGCAATCTAACGACGAAAAAGACAGTGATTTCATTCCTAAAGTCTGGGGAGTCTGACGTGGCAGTGATTTGATTCTGTGGCAATCCGAGTTATTTAGGGGCAATGATGCAGTTACAAAGATTTGGGGGTTCAATTTAGGCAGTGATTCATATTTTGATCATGATTTGAGTAATCAGTAGTAAATTAGGGGGGTGGTTTCCCAGTTTTAAAGAATTGGAGTTTGAATTTGGGTTCTTACCTTAGTGATCAAAGAAGAAGAGGAAATAGAAAGGAATGATTGGCTTTTTAAAATTTAAATCCCCAAGAAAACATGTTATTAAAGAATGACTTCTAAAAAAAAAGGAACTTTCCAACCTAAGTAGAGCCTCGGAGATTATGGAAGGTGTTTGATTGAATAAGAATCTTTTAAGTCATTGACTTTAGGGGGAATTACGACTTTTATGAAAAATGGGAGATAAGGAAATGGTGACCAAATCTTCAATTTTGAATAAAATTCGAAATCCCCTAGAAAGACATTTGACTAAGGAGACAATTGTTTGATTAGATACTTGGAATCAGATCAAGAGCTCCGTAGGAGGAAAGAATTGTGAAAGAAAACCGGAGTAGAAGTTTAGAAATTGTGGAAAGTTTTTAATCAGATAGAAATCTTTAGGTTTTTGACTTTAGAGGGAATTTGATTTTATGGAAAAGTGTTGATGAGGAGGTGATGACCGAGTCTTTCACTTTGAAGTGAAATTTTGAATTTCCTTCGAAGACATTTGACTATAAGGTAACTGTTTGATTGATTTCTTGGAATAAGATCTAAAATTCCTTGGAAATATTTTGAAAAAAAAATTTGAATACAGTTCCGAAATTATGGAAAGTTCTTTTCATCAGGTAAAAACCTTTGGGCCTCTGACTTTGAGGGAACCTTAATTTTATGGAGAAATTTTGGACAAGGAAGTAATGACCAAGTCTCTCATTTCGAATTAAATTTTGGTTCCTGTACGAGATATTCGGCTAAAGGGCGATCGTTTGGTTGATTCCTTGGAATAAAATCTGAACTCCTCAAAACTTTCGGAAAAAAAGAGAAACGAGGGGAACATTGAAATTTTAAATAAATAAATAAAACAACACTTTATTTCGAAAAAGGATTTTGAAAAAAATAGACGTTGAAATTTGATGACGTACTTTTGAAAATAAATTGGGGCACATTTCGGGAAACAATAAATAATGGAAAGACAATTGTTTAGATTGATCACTCTGGTACGAATCTTTTAAATTCCTCAGAATTCCCTTGGTCGGGAACCTATCACCCAATAGGTAATGACGATGACTTCATGACCCAATGGCAAGTGTTAAACAAAATTGACTGGTTCCATTCACATATCCCCGGGTTTGTTGCATAGTATCCCGGACACTATTCGTGGGTTACGTTGTGTCAATAAGGCAAGTATGAGGCTATGCTACTAGTACTGTTCAATCATTCCCTTGTGGAAGGAGTCGTATATTGATAGTAATAACTGATGTACCCTTTTGTGACCAAACTTACCCCATTTTGGATGGAGGGAGCATTAGCAGCTTTCGAACTAGGGTAGGATACCCTCCTTTCCAAGATTGTATTATTGCCTCTCTGAATGATTTCATGAATCCCAGGTCTGACTTCAAATTTAGGACAGGGTAGCCCTACCCCCCAAATAGGCATGAATGCAAATTATGTGCTTACGTGATATTTTGGGAATGATTTGATTTGATTTGATTCTAGCGATCTAACGACGAGAAAGACAGTGATTTCATTCCCAAAGTCTGGGGAGTCTGACGTGGCAGTGATTTGATTCTGTGGCAATCCGAGTTATTTGGGGGCAATGATGCAGTTACAAAGATTTGAGGTTCAATTTAGGCAGTGATTCATATTTTGATCATGATTTGAGTAATCAGTAGTAAATTAGGGGGGTGGTTTCCCAGTTTTAAAGAATTGGAGTTTGAATTTGGGTTCTTACCTTAGTGATCAAAGAAGAAGAGGAAAGAGAAAGGAATGATTGCCTTTTTTAAATTTAAATCCCCAAGAAAACATGTTATTAAAGAATAACTTCTAAAAAAAAAGAAACTTTCCGACCTAAGTAGAGCCTCGGAGATTATGGAAGGTGTTTGATCGAATAAGAATCTTTAAGTCATTGACTTTAGGGGGAATTTCGACTTTTATGAAAAATGGGAGATAAGGAAGTGGTGACCAAATCTTCAATTTCGAATAAAATTCGAAATCCCCTGGAAAGACATTTGACTAGGGAGACAATTGTTTGATTAGATACTTGGAATAAGATCGAGAGCTCCTTGGGAGGAAACAATTATGAAAGAAAACCCAAGGAGAATTTTAGAAATTATGGAAAGTTTTTGATCAGACAGAAATCTTTAGGTTTTTGACTTTGGAGGGAATTTGATTTTATGGAAAAGTGTTGATGAGGAGGTAATGACCGAGTCTTTCACTTTGAAGTGAAATTTTGAATTTCCTTAAAAGACATTTGATTATAAGGCAACTGTTTGATTGATTTCTTGGAACAAGATCTAACATTCCTTTCAAATTTTTTGAAAATAAAATTTCAATATAGTTCCGAAATTATGGAAAGTTCTTTTCATCAGGTAAAAACCTTTGGGCCTCCGACTTTGAGGGAACCTTAATTTTATGGAGAAATGTTTGACAAGGAAATAATACCAAGTCTCTCATTTCGAATAAAATTTTTGTTCTTGTACGAGATATTTGGCTAAAGGGTGATTGTTTGGTTGATTCCTTGGAATAAAATCCGAACTCTTCAAAACTTTCGGAAAAAAAGAGGAACGGGGGGAACATTGAAATTTTAAATAAATAAAAAAAAACGGCACTTTATTTTGAAAAAGGATTTTGAAAAAAATAGACGTTGAAATTTGATGACATACTTTTGAAAATAAATTGGGGCACATTTCGAGAAACAATAAATAATGAAAAGACAATTGTTTAGATTGATCACTCTGGTAGGAATCCTTTAAATTCCTCAGAATTCCCTTGGTCGGGCAACTATCACCCAATGGGTGATGACGATGACTTCGAGACGCAATGGCAAGTGCTAAACAAAATTGATTGGTTCCATTCACCTATCCCCGGGTTTGTGTCATAGTATCCCGGACACTATTCGTGGGTTACGTTGTGTCAATAAAGCAAGCATAAGGCTATGCTACTAGTACTGTTTGATCATTCCCTTGTGGAAGGAGTAGTATATTGATAGTAATAACTGATGTACCCTTTTGTGACCAAACTTATGCCGTTTTGGATGGAGGGAGCATTAGCAGCTTCTGAACTAGGGCCGGATACCCTCCTTTCCAGGATTGTATTTTTGCCTCTTTGAATGATTTCGTGAATCCTAGGTCTGACTTCTAAATTAGGACCGGGCAGCCCTACCCCCCAAATAGGCATGAATGCAAATTATGTGCTTACGTGATATTTTGGAAATGATTTGATTTGATTTGATTCCAGCGATCTAACGACGAGAAAGACAGTGATTTCATTCCAAAAGTATGGGGAGTCTGACGTGGTAGTGATTTGATTCTATGGCAATCCGAGTTATTTGGGGGCAATGATGCAGTTACAAAGATTTGGGGCTTCAATTTAGGCAATGATTCATATTTTGATCATGATTTGAGTAATCAGTAGTAAATTAGGGGGGACGTTTCCCAATTTTAAAGCATTTGAGTTTGAATTTGGGTTCTTACCTTAGTGATCAAAGAAGAAGAGGAAAGAGAAAGGAATGATTGGCTTTTTAAAATTTAAATCCCCAAGAAAACATGTTATTAAAGAATGATTTCTAAAAAAAAAGGAACTTTCCAACCTAAGTAGAGCCTCGGAGATTATGGAAGGTGTTTGATCGAATAAGAATCTTTTAAGTCATTGACTTTAGGGGGAATTTCGACTTTTATGAAAAATGGGAGATAAGGAAGTGGTGACCAAATCTTTAATTTTGAATACAATTCGAAATCCCCTAGAAAGACATTTGACTAAAGAGACAATTGTTTGATTAGATACTTGGAATCAGATCGAGAGCTCCGTGGGAGGAAAGAATTGTGAAAGAAAACCCGTGTAGAATTTTAGAAATTGTAGAAAGTTTTTGATCAGACAGAAATCTTTAGGTTTTTGACTTTAGAGAGAATTTTATTTTATGGAAAGGTGTTGATGAGGAGGTAATGGCCGAGTCTTTCACTTTGAAGTGAAATTTTGAATTTCCTTCGAAGACATTCGACTATAAGGGGTAACTGTTTGACTGATTTCTTGGAATAAGATCTAAAATTCCTTGGAAATTTTTTGAAAATAAAATTTGAATAGAGTTCTGAAATTATGGAAAGTTATTTTCATCAGGTAAAAACCTTTGGGCCACCGACTTTGAGGGAACCTTAATTTTATGGAGAAATGTTGGACAAGGAAGTAATGGCCAAGTCTCTCATTTCGAATAAAATTTTGGTTCCTGTACGAGATATTTGGCTAAAGGGTGATTGTTTGGTTGATTCCTTGGAATAAAATCCGAACTCCTCAAAACTTTCGGAAAAAAGGAGGAACGAGGGTACATTGAAATTTTAAATAAATAAAAAAAATGGCACTTTATTTTAAAAAAGGATTTTGAAAAAAATAGACATTGAAATTTGATGACGTACTTTTGAAAATAAATTGGGGCACATTTTGGGAAAAAATGAATAATGGAAAAACAATTGTTTAGATTGATCACTCTGGTAGGAATCCTTTAAATTCCTCAGAATTCCCTTGGTCGGGCAACTATCACCCAATGGGTGATGACGATGACTTCGAGACCCAATGGCAAGTGTTAAACTAAATTGACTGGTTCCATTCCCCTATCCCCGGGTTTGTTGCATAGTATCCTGGACACTATTCGTGGGTTACGTTGTGTCAATAAGGCAAGCATGAGGCTATGGTACTTGTACTGTTTGATCATTCCCTTATGGAAGGAGTAGTATATTGATAGTAATAACTGATGTACCCTTTTGTGACCAAACTTACCCCGTTTTGGATGGAGGGAGCATTAGCAACTTCCGAACTAGGGCAGGATACCCTCATTTCCAGGATTGTATTATTGCCTCGTTGAATGATTTTGTGAATCCCAGGTCTGACTTCTACATTATGATAGGGCAGCCCTACCCCCCAAATAGGCATGAATGCAAATTATGTGCTTACGTGATATTTTGGAAATGATTTGATTTGATTTGATTCCAGCGATCTAACGACTAGAAAGACAGTGATTTCATTCCCAAAGTCTGGGGAGTCTGACGTGGCAGTGATTTGATTCTATGGCAATCCGAGTTATTTGGGGGCAATGATGCAGTTACAAAGATTTAGGGGTTCAATTTAGGCAATGATTCATATTTTGATCATGATTTGAGTAATCAGTAGTAAATTAGGGGGGAGGTTTCCCAATTTTAAAGCATTTGAGTTTGAATTTGGGTTATTACCTTAGTGATCAAAGAAGAAGAGGAAAGAGAAAGGAATGATTGCCTTTTTAAAATTTAAATCCCCAAGAAAACATGTTATTAAAGAATAACTTCTTAAAAAAAAGGAAACTTTCCGACCTAAGTAGAGTCTCGGAGATTATGGAAGGTGTTTGATCGAATAAGAATCTGTAAGTCATTGACTTTAGGGGGAATTTCGACTTTTATGAAAAATGGGAGAGAAAGAAGTGGTGATCAAGTCTTCAATTTTGAATAAAATTCGAAATCTCCTGGAAAGACATTTGACTAAGGAGACAATTGTTTGATTAGATACTTGGAATCAGATCGAGAGCACCTTGGGAGGAAGGAATTGTGAAAGAAAACCCCGAGTAGAATTTTAGAAATTATGGAAAGTTTTTGATTAGACAAAAATCTTTAGGTTTATGACTTTGGAGGGAATTTGATTTTATGGAAAAGTGTTGATGAGGAGGTAATGACCGAGTCTTTCACTTTGAAGTGAAATTTTGAATTTCCTTCGAAGACATTCGACTATAAGGGGTAACTGTTTGACTGATTTCTTGGAATAAGATCTAAAATTCCTTGGAAATTTTTTGAAAATAAAATTTGAATAGAGTTCCGAAATTATGGAAAGTTATTTTCATCAGGTAAAAACCTTTGGGCCACCGACTTTGAGGGAACCTTAATTTTATGGAAAAATGTTGGACAAGGAAGTAATGGCCAAGTCTCTCATTTCGAATAAAATTTTGGTTCCTGTACGAGATATTTGGCTAAAGGGTGATTGTTTGGTTGATTCCTTGGAATAAAATCCGAACTCCTCAAAACTTTCGGAAAAAAGGAGGAACGGGGGTACATTGAAATTTTAAATAAATAAATAAAATGGCACTTTATTTTGAAAAAGGATTTTGAAAAAAATGGACGTTGAAATTTGATGACATACTTTTGAAAATAAATTGGGGCACATTTTGGGAAAAAATAAATAATGAAAAGACAATTGTTTAGATTGATCACTCTGGTAGGAATCCTTTAAATTCCTCAGAATTCCCTTGGTCGAGCAACTATCACCCAATGGGTGATGACGATGACTTCGAGACCCAATGGCAAGTGTTAAACAAAATTGACTGGTTCCATTCCCTTATCCCCGGGTTTGTTGCATAGCATCCTGGACACTATTCGTGGGTTACGTTGTGTCAATAAGGCAAGCATGAGGCTATGGTACTAGTACTGTTTGATCATTCCCTTATGGAAGGAGTAGTATATTGATAGTAATAACTGATGTACCCTTTTGTGACCAAACTTACCCCGTTTTGGATGGAGGGAGCATTAGCAACTTCCGAACTAGGGCAGGATACCCTCCTTTCCAGGATTGTATTATTGCCTCGTTGAATGATTTTGTGAATCCCAGGTCTGACTTCTACATTATGACAGGGCAGCCCTACCCCCCAAATAGGCATGAATGCAAATTATGTGCTTACGTGATATTTTGGAAATGATTTGATTTGATTTGATTCCAGCGATCTAACGACTAGAAAGACAGTGATTTCATTCCCAAAGTCTGGGGAGTCTGACGTGGTAGTGATTTGATTCTATGGCAATCCGAGTTATTTGGGGGCAATGATGCAGTTACAAAGATTTGGGGGTTCAATTTAGGCAATGATTCATATTTTGATCATGATTTGAGTAATCAGTAGTAAATTAGGGGGGAGGTTTCCCAATTTTGAAGCATTTGAGTTTGAATTTGGGTTCTTACCTTAATGATCAAAGAAGAAGAGGAAAGAGAAAGGAATGATTGCCTTTTTAAAATTTAAATCCCCAAAAAAACATGTTATTAAAGAATAACTTCTTAAAAAAAAGAAACTTTCCGACCTAAGTAGAGCCTCGGAGATTATGGAAGGTGTTTTATCGAATAAGAATCTTGAAGTCATTGACTTTAGTGGGAATTTCGACTTTTATAAAAAATGAGAGATAAGGAAATGTTGACCAAATCTTCAATTTTGAATAAAATTTGAAATCCCCTGGAAAGACATTTGACTAAGGAGACAATTGTTTGATTAGATACTTGGAATCAGATCGAGAGCTCCTTGGGAGGAAAGAATTGTGAAAGAAAACCCGAGGAGAATTTTAGAAATTATGGAAAGTTTTCGATCAGACAGAAATCTTTACGTTTTTGACTTTGGAGAACATTTGATTTTATGGAAAAGTGTTGATGAGGAGGTGATGACCGAGTCTTTCACTTTGAAGTGAAATTTTGAATTTCCTTCGAAGACATTTGACTATAAGGGGTAACTGTTTGATTGATTTCTTGGAATAAGATCTAAAATTCCTTGGAAATTTTTTGAAAATAAAATTTGAATAGAGTTCTAAAATTATGGAAAGTTATTTTCATCAGGTAAAAGCCTTTGGGCCACCGACTTTGAGGGAACCTTAATTTTATGGAAAAATGTTGGACAAGGAAGTAATGGCCAAGTGTCTCATTTTGAATAAAATTTTGGTTCCTGTACGAGATATTTGGCTAAAGGGTGATCGTTTGGTTGATTCCTTGGAATAAAATCCGAACTCCTCAAAACTTTCGGAAAAAATGAGGAACGGGGGAACATTGAAATTTTAAATAAATAAAAAAAACGGCACTTTATTTTGAAAAAGGATTTTGAAAAAAATAGACGTTGAAATTTGATGAGATACTTTTGAAAATAAATTGGGGCACATTTTGGGAAACAATAAATAATGGAAAAACAATTGTTTAGATTGATCACTCTGGTTGGAATCCTTTAAATTCCTCAGAATTCGCTTGGTCGGGCAACTATCACCCAATGGGTGATGACGATGACTTCGAGACCCAATGGCAAATGTTAAACAAAATTGACTGGTTCCATTCACCTATCCCCGGGTTTGTTGCGTAGTATCGCGGACACTAGTCGTAGGTTACGTTATGTCAATAAGGCAAGCATGAAACTATGCTACTAGTACTGTTTGATCATTCCCTTGTGGAAGGAGTGGTATATTGATAGTAATAACTGATATACCCTTTTGTGACGAAACTTACCCCCTTTTGCATGAAGGGAGCATTAGCAACTTCCGAACTAGAGCAGGATACCCTCCTTTCCAGGATTGTATTATTCACTCTTTGAATGATTTAGTGAATCCTAGGTCTGACTTCTGAATTTGGACAGGGCAGCCCTACCCCCCAAATAGGCATGAATGCAAATTATGTGCTTATGTGATATTTGGAAATGATTTGATTCCAGCGATCTAACAACGAGAAAGACAGTGATTTCATTCCCAAAATCTGGGGAGTCTAACGTGGCAGTGATTTGATTATGTGGCAATCCGAGTTATTTGGGGGCAATGAAGCAGTTACAAAGATTTGGGGGTTCAATTTAGGCAGTGATTCATATTTTGATCATGATTTGAGTAATCAGTAGTGAATTAGGGGGGTGGTTTCCCAATTTTAAAGAATTTGTGTTTGTTCACACATCAATGTAAATGTTCACATTGTCAATGTAAATGTTCACACCATCAATGTGAATGTTCACACTATCAACGTGAACATTGACACGTTAATGTGATTATTCACATTGTAGAATATGAATGTTCATATCCCCAAATTGTTAGCCGTTCAAAAAATATTTGTAAGGGTAGAAATGTTCATAAAATGCCTTAAATATGAGAATTTTGATTTGTTAGATCTAATGTTCAAATAATAGGACTCATTGGAATATAATAATATCTCAAGGATTAATTGAGATACAAACACTTGAAAAATGATTTTTTTAGTAAGTCTCCCCGAAATTAACCTTTCTCTCCTAAGCCTATAAATAGAGGCTCTCACTATGGGGATATAGATAGATTGTTTTTGGCTAATGGTCTTGCTAACTTCCAAAGAATCTTGAGACGCTATCAAAAAAAATTTCTGAAAATTATTTCTAAAGTTCTTCAAACTTAAAATGAGAGGATTATCAAACTCTTCAAACTTGTGCCAATCCTTTCAAGTTACAAATACAAATTTGGTCTCTCATTCCAAAGAGATCATTTCAAGACTCGTTCGAGATCATGCAGTTCAAACTCTCGATCAAGCCTCTTTTCTCTGAGTTTCTCCATTCGAAGGCTTGAAGAAATTCATCAACTTGTCTCGTTCAACAAAAAGCTTTTACAATAGTTGAATTACAACTATTTTGGAGATCAAATTAGAGGATCTATTCTTTTGTAATTGAGCAAATTTACAGAGGATTGTACCAATTTATTATAATCAATAAAATTAATTATTTGTGCATTTATTTTGTGTCTTAATTGCAAGATACGAAATTTGTGTTTAGAACAACTCCATACTCAAATCATTACTCTAAAATCAAACGGAGCCAAATATCTTATTAAGACTATTTATTTTCTCACAAAAATTGATGAGATTTAGTGATAAACAAATTGCTTGATTGTAAAATATTTATAATATCAAAATTATTTCGTAAAATAAATAACAATAAAAATCTCACTCATATCTTTTTTTTACATAATTAATTTTTTACTCATCCAAACATCGTAATAAAAAATACAATGGTTGCGTTTGGTAGAGTTTTAGAATTATGATTTGATAATAAAGTTGTATTTTGAGTTTGTGAGTTTTGGAATTATGATTTGAGTGTGGAAAATTTGTTTGGTTATGAAATTTGAAAAGTGTTTTGAATTAAGTGATATTTCATATGATATTTGATTCAAAAATTTACAACTCGTAACCAAACACACAACCCATAATTCTATTCAAAATTCATAAAAAAAATTTAAAAAAAATTTCAAAATATTTTTTATTTAAAATATAAAAATAATAGGTGCTAAAAAAAAACACAAACACAAACACAAACATTGTTCCGGTTAATCGGCCGAACATCCGGGAGGATGACCGGGTAGACCCAAAATTCAAAAATCCTCTGCTTTTCAAAATAGAGAACACGAGAATGAGAGTAGCCAAATAGGAAAGAGAAATATGTTTTGAAATGTGTGGTGGAATCAAAATTTCAAAACTCCATCCAAATAATACATACAAATAGAGAGGTGAAATTAAGTTTTCAAAGTTGCACCAAACACAATCAATAATTTAATTTCTTTTCTTTTCTCCAAACCCAAACAGATCAATGTATGGATGAAAAATGATTGAGACCACTAAAAGTGGTGCTCTAATAGCACCACTAATGATGTGGCAATGGGCCCCGCCCACTGCCTATGCCTTGTTTTTTTTTTTTTTTTTTTGACACCTATTATTTTTAAGTTTTCTATGACTGTGCCTTTGCACTGATAGGTGATGAAATAGCCAAAATTGTTGGGGAGTAGGCTCTCCTCAAGACTACATCTTCTCCATACTCCCTCAGGACTCTATTTTGTGGGCTCCATAGTTTTGTGATTTGAACCGTTCATCTCGTAGTTCAAAGAGAAGAATGTATTTATAAAAATTTAGCTTGATCGGACATTGATTGACACACTAACTAATCGTGTTTCATGTCGATAAAAAAAAAACTAATCGTGTTTCATTTTATGAAATGGATGGTACATATGAATTTTAATAAAAACCATTGATCTTATAAGACAAAATATGATAAGTTAGTATGCTTATCGATATTCAATAAAGTTAATTTTTTGCATATATGTTCTACTCTATTGGGCATACAAGATGAGCGGTTTGGATCACCTTCCTTGGTTACATGGAGCCCACAAAATGAAGTCTTGAGAGATAGGATGAAGTCTTAAGGGGAGCTGCTCCCAAAATGTTTGAGTGAATTTCATGAGACCAAAAGTCCATGTGGTTTGGGACTTGGGAGGGTAAGACTAGATGTAGACCTTGTCTTTCCACTATTTGCGCAAAGTGGTTGCTCTCTGACTCGAGAAAACATTCTTATGCTTGTCAGTATTGTACTAAATAATGATGTGGACACATATTTGACAGAGCCCTATTATGGTCATCAAATTGATGAAGTTGTATATACTTAAAAATGAATGTTCTTGTGGTAGGTACACGATGGTTCCAGCTTCCTTGTACCTAGGATTTTCTGCTTCAATAAAATGGGTTGGAGGTACAAGTCCATCTTTTAGATTTGGTTCGTCACTTTGTTGTGTTTGATGATGTAATAAGTACATTACTTTTCCCTAACAATATTATAGTCCATCGGTACATATCTTACTTCTCTGACATGTAGTCATGCACATGATTTAAACTTAGAAGAAGGAAGCGTGATTGGTAACTTCAATAGAGAATTTTGGGGAATGTTTGCGTGTCACCGTGTCTTTGCATTTTAGTTTTTGATGACAATTTTAATGATCTTTGGTTCTAATAAGAATATATTCAATTTGTTTTGTATGGATGTTGTGCATCTGGAATAATCTTCATTTTTTAATTGAATTTTGCAGTTCGTTGGAAACCTCATGTTTCTTTTTCTATTGAAAGATGGAATGGTATGTGCATGCTTGTGATTCCAAGTTGATTTCCATGTCCTATATTTTTCTATGTTGTTTGTTGTATTACCAATACCAATTCATTATCATAGATTTAGTTATTAATGCTTGCATTACACTCGAGAAACTCTGACCTTCATTGTACAAAAAAAATTATTTAATGTTAAATTTCTCTTTTGCATCTCTAATGCAATTTTAGCTATAAGTTAGCACTGAAAAATAAAGATGGCAAAAAGATGAGGAGAGTCCTATTTATTATGAAGTGAATGATTTTTATTTCCTTTTTTCCCCCTCTTTGGCTATGGGAGGCTTTCCCTTTTTCTTTTGTTTCTTTAATAATTTCTTTGGTGGACATTTTAATGATAGTTTTTTTTATTTTATTTTTAAAAAGGGATAAAATCAAGGGTCCCAAACCTTTTTCGATAGTCTCGAAATCAATCAATGAAGAGAGTTTCAAGAGGAATGACTTCCCTTAGTTGGTTTGAGTGGCATAGCCCATTGGAGTAGTTGTCTAACCGTGGGAAACAATTGTATAGCCATGTCGACAATTAGAGCTATAGAGTTTTTGACATGGTTGGCTCCCATTTTTGGCATTTCTTCTGTTAGAAAATTTTGTCAAGTTGACAAACTTGACCGTTCCATTCTGCGAATCCTTCACACCTCTACCCAAGTATTTGAAGGGTATCAAGGTCTAAAAAAAAAGTTGATACAGTATCCAACACATGTCAAAAAGTGTCCGATGAGTGCTAGTGTCGGACATGCATCGAACACGGATACGCACCTTCTTAGTAGTGTCAAGAAGTGTATGTGTTTCTTGGGTTGTTCAATATATATATATATATATATAAGATAGCAAATAAAATATTAAAATATACAAAAATTACTTGTATTAAAAAAAAATAAATAAGGATATTCAATGGCACACCTTTGATCCTATGTAGTGTCGTCCTTGACAGCAATATACCCCTATCTTTCATTTGGTTGTGGAAAATTTGAAGCATTGTAGATTCTACATTAGTGTCAGAATCTATGATTTTTTAGTTCTTTTAAAACACTCACATCTTTAATTTGTTATTCTTTCTTTCACATCACTGCAGGGGGAAACTACCAGTGGCAGTGGCACAACTTTACTATATATTGTGTTCGTTTGTAGTATGACCTTAGGTACCATACTCATACGCTTCTTACAAAAGAGGGATGCTAAAGGAGAGGAGACTTTACTAGATTCTTCTGTCAGTTTCTACTCTTCTATTGTTCGACTTACGAATGCTATTAATCATCCCCCTTATTGCATATTCAGGCTTACAACAAGCATTTGTATGATAATTGTTGATTAACTTATGAAATTTTACCTTTTTATTGTCCTTTGACCATTCAATTTGTGCACTATATACATTGTAACATTTTCTTCAATTAAGCATGGAACACATTTACAATTTTAGGGCTGAATACACCAAGTACATTGCGGAACCTGCACTTGGTGAGTCTGGTGTAGGTGGTGCTATGGCAGTGTATTGGGCTTTTGATGTAATTGTAAGTATGGCACTGCAGAAATGAGTAGCTTTATGGAATGGTTTACATGAATTAGCTCACTTGGTGAGTCTGTTTCTGTTTTACATACATTAATTTTGACAAGGCATGTTCTTCGTCTCTTTCTTATTGAGTTGGAGAAATAAAAACGAATTGAGTGAACAACTTTAAATTTCATTTACCCTTTCCTTTTGTAAGCAACAAGAATAACAAATAATAAATATCCTTTTCCATATTTATTCTCTATGAGTTGTGTTGTGTGTTTGCAACAATATACAAAATTTCATTTATTGCCCTGGTGGTACTTCACATGGATAATATGGATGGATAATCATATCTTGTGTTCTGTTCCATAATCTTATTTTTCCCACGGTATGTGCATTCAAGTTATTTCTCACAATCTCTACTATGATCTCTAGCCTCATATGTTTTATAGGAAATTATTCAATAATAATGTGGCATAGGATGTAAATACTATTACACCTCAAGTTCGCTAAAAGTTAAAAACCCAGGAAAACCATCTTTGTTTTATAATTTGTCATTTGTTTGATTCATTAAGTTTTTCAGACTCAGTTTATATCTGGAATATGTGTCAGTGTTCGCTGGCTATGGGTCGACTCACCTCTGGTCTCAAGTCAATCACTCTAATAGTTTGTGCTAGAGCTTTCATTCAGTTAATTGTACTGCTTTGGCTTCTACTAAAGTACATGTTAGGTTTCTTGTTGATTCCAATTAAAGTTATTTAGAATCTAAAGTTTTTAATTATATATATCTGATTTGAAGCGCTATGACTTTATCGATTCTTGTTAAGCGTGCCATTGTGCAGCGTAACTAGTGGAGTACTCGGCATTTTATACCCCCTTCTCATGGCAGCCACATTGGGAATTGGGGATGGAATATTCAACACACAACTTAATGCTTTGCTTGGGATGCTCTTTAAGCATGATATGGTAGTGATTTATTTTTTTTGTTTTACTAAGCCTTTTTTAGTTTGATTTATACTCTTTTTCACGTAAGTGTTGACATGAGAAGTGCATGCCTTGAGTTGAGTGTATGAATAAGTGATGGACGTGTGTCCAAAGCGTGTCTAGATCTAAAAAATATAAAATAATAATAAAATTAATGACACATTTGGACGTGTATCCGACACATTATCTTCTTAGAGGTGTTCGTGCTTGGGGATCTAATTGAGAGGCAGGTGGGATGAAACTATGTATTTTTTTATTTATAAAAAAAATAAATAAATCAGTGGATGTAATTGTGAAAACGTATGTTTTATGGTTGAAGACAAGGTCTATTGAGATTTTTGAGACGTAAATTCCATATATTGAAGGAAATTAGGAAAACTTATTCCTTTAGGAAAGTTAACGATATGAGTTCCACAAGTGTTCTCCTAATTGAACAATTAAACAAATAGGAGAAAATTGACTTTTGTGTGTTGTACTCTCCTTTATAATGTTAGTTATCTTAATGATTTTCATACTTATGTCTAATTTATTTCTCATTCAAGTATATTAAAGATATTTGGCCCTCACTTTTTCTTGGTCGTTTCTTTGTGCAAATGCACTTGCATTTAATTCTCAAATGTTACTTTTGGGGTGTACAGAAAGGAGCATTTGCACAGCTCAAGGTTTGGCAGTGTGTTTCGATCGTAGTTGTGTTTTTTGTGAGCCCTTACATTTCTTTGCATGCTGTGTTAGTGGTTATGCTTGTTGCAGTCTGCATCTCTGTTGGCGGGCTTCTATTCCTCACTCTTATGGTCGAGAAAGCATTCTCTTGTGTTGATTGATTTTTTGCAACCGGATACGTAATAAATATTTATTGCCAAAACATGTATTATTCACGTCTTACACATTGATTGCCTCAGAAAGTTGTATCTGCCTGTGAAATCTATTAAATAAGAAAATATGTTCACCTGTTAATGTTTCTTCAAAAGAAAAGTATTGAAAGGCTAATTCTTCTATTTGAGAATAGAGTTTATGAGAAAGTTGGCAATTAGTGCAAGTACTATTTTGTGGAATATAGACATCTTTTGTGTGCTAGGCCTGCCTAAATTGGAACCTAGATTACCTCTTTTAGATTTTTATTGCTTTATGAAAGAGATTGTTTTTGCTTGCATGAACAACTGCATAAATTAAAGGGTAAATTACATTTTGCCCCCTCAAAGTCTCACCCATTTTCCACTTTGGCCTTTTAAGTTTAATTTTTCTCACTTTGGCTCTTCATGTTTGTAATATTTCTCACTTTGACCTTTTAAGTTTAATTTTTTCCACTTTGGCTTTTTATGTTTGCAATCAATTTTACTTTGGCTCTTTATATTTGCAATCGTTTTCACTTTATTCCTATACTAACTTCCATCCAAAAAAACTAACAGAATCTGCCACATCACTAACACATCAACTCCATGTGTGATGTAAAAAATTCACTAAAGATGTAAAAAATAAAAAATAAAAAACAAAAAAATTGGATTTTTTTTTTGTCTTTAGTGAACTTTATTTTTCAAATTTATTCATAAACATTATTACATTATAAATGCATTTAGATTAGATTCTGTTAAAAAAATTAAAATGAATTTAACTAAATTTATCCATAAACATTATTACATTATAGATGTATCGAGAGTAGATACAGTTAAAAAAATTAAATCAAATTTAACTAAAAAAAGAAAAAAGTTTACTGACTCAAATTTTCGTATTATCAGTTCTGAAATGAAAAATTTATTATCATTTTTTTTTCGTCTTTAGAGATTTTTTTTTAGAAGTTAAATTTGTTTTTATTTTTTTAGTTGTATCTAATCTAAATTCATTTATAATGTAATAATGTTTATGAATAAATTTGAAAAAAAAGTTCACAAAAGATTAAAAAAAAATTCAATTTTTTATTTTTTGCATCTTTAGTGAATTTTTTACATCATATATGGAGCTGATGTGATAAATTATGTTACTTTTTCGGATGAAAGGTAGTCTAGGAGTAAAATGGGAAGGATTACAAATATGAAGGGCTAAAGTGGGAATGATTACAAATATGAAGGGTTAAGGTGAGAAAAATTGAACTTAAATGGCTAAAGTGGGAAGGATTGCAAACATGAAGGACCAAAATGGGAAGGATTGTAAACATAAAGGAAAGTGAAAAAAAAAAAAATCAAACTTAAATGGTCAAAATGAGAAATGGATAAAACTTTAAGGAGGCAAATAGTCAAGAATTACAAAAATATGTTAGGTTGGTTCATATCTTGTCTTTAAGACCATTTTCAATGGTTCATCAAATTTAAATTTGATGAAAAAACTCACTTTTTGTTGTTCCAACCCTACACCCAAATTTTCATAAAATTTAGGATTTCTCAAATCTTTCATTAAATTGAAGATAGATGTGCCTTTCACCAAATCACTGTTCATATCTGTTAGATTTTTACCACTGGATGTCCCCTCAGATGACCATCTCAAGATAAAAATTTGTGAAAAAAATTACACGGCGATCGTCGATTAGCTAGACATCTGCCCGGTCGTTCGCCAGGTCAATCGGTGTTCCGATGAAGTCTTAAAAATCTCTGTTGGAGCACTTAATATCAAATTGAACTTTTATTCAAATTTGATGAAAAATAGATGAACCGTTGGAAATGTTCTAACTACTTAACAAATGTGAACTAACATTATTTCATTCGTAAAATTTTTTGTTAAATTATTAGTTGCGAGTATCATGTGAATAGCTTTTTATATAAAGATACTCTTTTCATGCAAAATTTTTCACAAAAATAATATGATAATGTCATTTTTATAAGTAAATTTAAATTTATGAATTATACCTGTTTTGTTTTAAAATGAAATATCTATATATCAAACCACATTATAATAAACACACACACACACACACACACACACACACACACACACGCAAGCGCACACACACACACGCACACATAATTTAAAACCTCTTTAGTGTATTTTTTTTACCAAATGTAACACTCTAATCAATGTAATACATAAAAACTCCTTATTGTATTTTTTCAAATGTAACACTCTAATATAACACTCCAATGTAACACCGAAAAACCACACTAACAGAAATGTAGATTTCCATGTTCAACACCAACACTTCAGCCACCAATTCCTTCAAAAAGAATCTTTTACACCTCACATTTCCATTCTCATTCCAAAAATGAATCGGAAAATTAGAAAAATAAATCATAAAAAGGCATTTACTTAAACTCAAATGGTATCAAATCAAATGAATACAATTTTTTAAAACAAAAATGACTAATTGGTTCATAAGAAAACTCTTAGAATTAAATGGGTCAACATTCTCTCGTATGAGATTTGTGAGTAAATTTTTCTTTATTTTTAAAATCTTAAAAGAAATAATTTAATTTATCAATATAAAAAAAGTAATTAATTAGATCCCAAACCATGATAAAAGCCAATCACTTCCACCTCACAAAATGCCTCTTCAGTAACACAAAAATTCCTCCATTGATGATGTTCACTGTAATTTTTTGGTATTATACTAATGAACTCAACTATTCTCTTTCAAAACTCAACATTGTATCACAAGTCCATTAGGGTTCAACACGGCCTTTCCATGGGGTCCACTCCAGCTAACTTTTAAGATTTGAAGCCAATTATTCATGTTAAAATTAATCTAGAGGACATGGCTAATGCTGGGTAATTCTAGTGACACTATGCGAAAATCTTTCGATCGAATTTTAAGCTTGTTTGCGACATATGGTTGAATTTCACTGGAGTTAGGTGGTGAGTCCCTTCCTTTAAGTTGGGTTAAATCAAGCTGGCAACTAGTTACCATGGGACTTGAGTCCACCGATGAAGTGATGACACATTAGAGTATCCCTTTTTTTAATCATATAATTAAATTCTATTTGTAAGTATCCAGTACGGATACAACATGTTTGTCAAATAATCTATGCTTTATAGTCTCAAAATAATTCAAAATGAGAATTTTTATTTTTTTAATTATTTTTTTGCAAAGTATATATTATTTAACATTTAATTTTTTTATTATTGAGATAAAAAAATTATTTATTAAATATTTAAATTTAATTTGTTTATATTTGGGGAGCAAATTGATTTTTAAGGTATAGTTTGGGGGGTAAGATGAAATTCTAAATGAACTTTGGTGTCACGTCAGCACATTCCGTCCAATTGTAGACGGAATGTGATGACAGGGATTAAATTGATCAATTTGTTGAAAGTTCATGTACTAAATTGAAATAAATCGAAGTATGGGAGTCAAATTGAAAAACACGTGATAGTTTGAGAGCAAAATGATATTTCCTCTATAATGTATCTTGTAGTTTGCCTATTGTGGATCAATCTTAATAATTTGAATTATTTATCTTACAAGGCCTGTTGAGTAGATAATTTATACAAAAAATTAAGTTAATCGAATATTGTTTGCCACATGATTGGAACAAAAAAAAAAATTTTGAAAAAATGTATGGCATGCATCATTTCAGGAATTGACAGTTTATTTATTTATTTTTTTTAAATGTGATTCGATCGTATGGATATTGATATCTGATTAACGTGATTTTTGGTATAGATGATTTACTTGAAGGGTCTTACAAGATGAACGATTCGAATTATCGAAATAAACTCACCATAGACAAATTTCACCGTGCAGGCTATATCCTTTCAAAATAATTTTTGTTGTTTACTTTAGGGTAAATTACAAATACACCTCTTGAGATTTGCTTAAAATACGAATTGCCCCCTGTAGTTTGGAAAATTACAAATAACTCACTGTCAGAATTTTTTATTTCACAAAATTAATTGAAAAAGTGAAATTTCTAACTGTTAATCTATACAATAATAAAATTATCTAAATTATTAATTGAAATAAAATTTTAACATTATTAAAAACTGTTAATTAACTTAATGATTTATTAATAAAAGGACCTATTTGTTATGAAATTAGAAACCTTAGGGGCCATAATGTAATTTGTAAAACTATAGGAAGTAATTTATAATTTAAGTAAATCTCAGGTATGTTTGTAATTTATCCTTTGCTTTATTTATTAACTAGTGTTAAGTCCGTGATCTGCACGGCTAATGTATATATATTTTTGACATATTCATTTTATCTTAATAAAATACAATAAAAATCACTATATAGTACATAATAAACACGAACGATTAAAAATTATGTGAAACATTGATAATGTAAGGATAAATTGTAAATCAGTTAAACAAATTAAATTATTTCAAAATTAAATGCAAATCGATCCAAATAATAATGCAACTAAATATACACTAATTTTTCATCCATTTAAACCAAAAGTAATAATAAAAATTGTTTGATGATGAAATATCATTACATTTATTTCATACGTTCAAAGTTTTTTGCAATAGTTGCTGAATATAACGGGCCACTAAACAACAGGGGAAAAAAAAATTAAAAATAAGTTAAATTATGAGTAAGAAATTAACAAAACAGAAACAAATTATATTAGTAGTCCCTACATTTTATCTGTTATATCATTTTGCTCTCTACACTTTTAATTTAATCAATTTTGACTCTTAATTTTAAATTTTGTGACTCTTAATCAATTACTCCTACTATTTCCAAATTTATGTAGACATAAAGTTACAAAAATTCCACGTCTCTTCCATTTTATAATTTTTTTTCCAATCTAAAGAAATGTACTCCATTAATTGGTCTTTCCTTAAAAAATTACTTAAACTAAGAAAAAAAATATACACATACATACTTTGATTTTCAAATAGCTACATGATCGGTAAAAATTTTAAGTAAATTCTCTTATATTGATAGTAAAAATTCCTTAGGATTCCCTTACGTCATTATAAGAAGGATGTCAAACCCAAGATTATCATCACTTTTGTTTTATCTTTAGGAGGGAGCTTGGTGCTCTTGTTGTACTAGAGCTAGATTTCGCCAGCTATAAAAATAATATTTTTGTATTTTGCATTTTTTTCATTTATACAAAAATAAATATAAAAAAACTTTATTAAAAAGAAAAGATATATACAAAGAAATTGGCTAAAATAACCCAACAACAACTCATATTAAATACAGAATATGAATATCCATGCGTCATTTAAAATATGTGGATCATATTCGTAATTTAATTTGCACAATTCGCTTGTTTTGCAAGCTAAAATCTTTGAATAATTATTTTTGTATTTCTATTTTTTTCCCATATACTTAAAGAATTATGTTGTGATTGTGTTTTAAAGAAGAAAAAAGAAAAAGAAAATTGAGGACCTAATAGGCCGCTCTCTTCCCATTGTTATATTTCCTAAACTTTTTAAATATAATTATAGAAGTCTTTGAAGTTTGGTATGTACAATCATGTAGATTATGATTCCAATTAGAATAAGGTAATTCTAGGAATAATAATCTCAAAATTTGAGGATGCAATACTTATAAATTTTGGTAATGATTTAGGGGATTTAAAAATTACCTTAATTTATATAAATTATATTTTGAGCTAATCATAGAATGACATATGTATTTTAAGTGCTATACAATTCAGAAAAATTGAAAAAATTGGGGTGACTCTCAACTTCAAAGAGGCTACAACACTTTTACTTAAATTATATAATAATAATATGATTTTATCATCTACCAATACTCTATTAATTTAATTGTTTACACGAATGATTTGTTCGATAAATTTTACAAAATAAATTATTTACATATAGAGATCACATGAATTGAGTTGTGATGAAACTAGCATATCACTCGTGCTATGCATGGGACAAAATAATAAATAATTTATTAAAAATACGATAATTATATTTAAATTTTTTATATTTTGTCTTTTGTAAATAAAATTTTATATATAAGTTTAAGTGTTTTGTTTCAAATATTCCTTTACTATAACATATAGTATAGATAAATTAAAATTGTTGTATTAACAATTAATAATTAAAATTATGCTTTGTTATAAAAAAAAATGACATAGTTCTAATATTTCACTATTTTAGAATAAAAATATATGAATTTTAAAAATTGGTCATATCGATTTTTGAAAGGGAAATAATTAAACAGATTTTAAAAACTTAATGAGTAAGAAATAATCATCGTAAAAAATAAAATTTCTAAATGCTTTACCATTTAATAATAAAATTGGTTGAATTATTTATTGAAATATAATGTTGACATCAATAATAGCTGTGACTAGATGATTTATTGGTAAAATGACCATTTGTTATGAAATAAAAAACTTCAAGGGACATGATATAATTTTTAAAATCAGGTGAAATAATTCATATTTTAAATAAATCTCGGATGTGTATTTATAATTTATTCATTTATTTAACTACCAAAAAAAAAATAACTCAACATGTTTTATCTATAACTTTTTTTTTTTTTGTGCATATAATTAACACATACAAGACAGAATTAGAAATGAGTATATTCGGGAATGGGTAGGAGTAGCACCGATAGAAGATAAGTTGAGAGAAAATCGATTGAGATGGTTTGGTCATATTCAACAGAGACCAACAGAGGCAATAGTGAAGAGATGCGATGTTGTAACAGTAGATGGAAGTGTTAGGGGACGGGATAGGCCTAGATTAACGTTGGTTAGTGTTGTAAATAGAGATATCGATCTACTTAATTTGACTAACAAAATGGCCTTTGATAAGACCGTGTGGAGAAGAATGATTCATATAGCTGACCCCATTTGATGGGACTTAAGGCTTGGTTTGGTTTGGTTTGGTTTATAATTAACACATAAGCCATGTCACGGTATTAGAAAGGATTTGGCTTTTTTTTAAGTTGTTATTTAATTTGAGAGAGCGTTTGGATTTAGTATGTCTATTTTAGAATCGATTCCGATGATTTGAACTGTTCAGTTTTTAAAACTCTTCAATTAAAATATTCATATAAAAAATTAAGAAAATTGAACATCAGCAGCTATATATTTAAAGCATATTTGTTTTTAAAAAAAAATAGACGACAAATATAATTTTAAAAATAATTATCTATTTTTTATAATATAAATTTAATTTAAATATATAACAATTAATGTCTAACCATCTTAATTTTTTATATAAATATTTTACCTAATAATTCTTAAAATAAAAATAGTTGAAATTATGTATATTAGGCGCAGATCACTCCTCCCTTCATATTGAAATTATGGAAATCATATTTTACCTAAGCAAGCTGATTCATATTTTACCTAATAATTCTTAAAATAACAATTAATTCTATTTCAAAACACACAGCTTTTGCCTTTCCATTCTCTCTCTGTGTCAAACATGGCCGCACAGAATTCCAAGTTCAAGCATTTCTCCGACATCCTCCACTGCCTACTCTACATTGGCAGCCTCCCATCCGACCCCACCACTAACATCCCAACCACCACCACCACCACCCAAGTCAAGACCCCAGGGGTAGTCGCAAGACTCATGGGTCTAGACTCACTCCCAGACCCGAAGAAGGTTTTCAAGAGAAACAAAGGTCAGAAGGAAAAATGTGGAGTTTCTGTGTTTCTGTGTTTTAATTTGTTTCTGTGTTTACGTAGCTGAGTGTAGTTTCTATGTTTTAATTTGTTTTTAGTTTGGTAGTTTCTATTTGAGTCTACGGAATTCGGGGATGGTGTTGTCATAGCATCATGCTGTGACAACAAACAACACCGTTTGCTTGATTACTTTTTTTTCTCGACTTTGTGCAATGTGATTTCAATTTCACTTTCTTTTTAATTCATTTTCAAACAAAGATGTGAGCCTCTCCGCAAAAGTTAAATAAATAAATAAAGTAATTCACATCTACTTAAAAATTGACGGATAAATTATGAATACATTCCCTAAAATTTAGTTAAAATACATATTGTCTCCTGTAATTTTAACCATTGATAGAGGAAGGACATTGGGTTAAGGAAAACTCATCTAATGATGATGCAATTTTTTCGAGGCCTAAGTCTAGAGAGCCCAAAGAAAAAGCTAAGGAGATTACTAGGAAACTGAGAGGAAGTTTACGCAGTGAACTGATGGATTTGCCCTCCATACTTGAGGGATATGCTGGGGAGGAGAGCTCATATAATGTGTCTGGAAGTGATTCTGGAAGTGAATCAGAATTGACAATATCGACTCTCAGAAAGTCCTTTCACAGGAGTAACCGACCTAGACCTTCATCATTGCTTTCGACTGAGTCATTTGTAAGTACAAAGGCCAAGAAGAGACTCTCAGAAAGGCGAAAGATGTTCCAAAGGTATCAGAATGTTAGAGCAGTTGGTAAGGCCATCACTCTAGATCAAATGCTTTCTATTCGTGATACAGAAATGAGGCCAGAGAATTTTTATCCAATGACTGGTTTGGATGGATCTAGTGACAGATTTGTTGGCAATAATGAAATTGCTGAGTGGGATAGACCTTTCGGTATTAGTCGTAGGGATGGTTGGAAGGAGAGTATCAGAATTTCATCCAGATCGAGATCTTTTGCTGCTTCATGTATTAGGTTTGGTGGCCCCAAAACAAACATGCAATGTGAAACTCTTGACCAGTACAGTTATTTGATGGCTGGAGAAGCCATGAATCAGGGTAAAAGTAAGGCAATCAGGAGAAATTCCAATAAGAAAGAAGATTGTTCATCTAGAAAAATAAGATCCAACAATAAGAAATCTCAATCCTCTCGCCGCACCTATCGTGATAGTACTGATTCCTTTGGGGAAGAGCAATTTAACCTATCTCAGGTGGAGATCAACCTTGGAAAGAAAGATCCTGCAGAATGGAAGTCTTTAGTTTCTCATATGCGGACTCATAACATCAACGGTAAAAGTTCAATTAATGATGCTGAGGTGGATGGTGGACATGCGGATATGTATTCTGAATCTCTTGATGAGGAGTTGCCCTCAAAACCATCATCTTGTTTGTTAGGAAATCCTACTTCTTCTACCCCTGGTCCAAAGGATTCAAAAGCACAGGATTCACATGCAGATGGACTAATGCTTACACCAAGTGACAAAGATGTTGGCCAAGGATTTGTCTCGGTCTCCGAGGACAATGAAGTATTTAATGATGAGAGTTGGGAATCTGTCTATCTAGCTGATGTGCTAATCGACTCTTGATATGATGATGCTGACCCCGACACTTTCGTGTCAACATGGTACTCTCTCGATTGCCCTCTGGACCCTTGTTTATTTGACAACGTCAAGGAGATATAGCGACCCCGGTCTTTCCCATTTGTTTACTATGTTCGGGCTTATGTTCCGTAGGTTTCGTTGTTATTAGATTGTTGTTGTCATCCTTTAATTCTATTTGATCGAGTTTTAGGATGTGTTGGGCGTGTTTTGAACAGTTGGGTTGAGCCTTGGTCTAGATGTTGGTTGCCCAGTTTTTAGCCTTTCCGCTCGAGCGGACATTCTTGAGCTCGAGCGGGGTTTACACTCTTCCAGCATTTTTTTGGTCCCTGCAAAACTTCTGCAGGTGAGAGTTCTACGCTCGAGCGGGTTTTTATACGCTTGAGCGGGTTGAGCTCGAGCGGTATTGTTGGCGCTCGAGCGGATAGTGTGTTCTCCGCGTGGGTTCTGGAATGGGGGAATCTACGCTCGAGCGGTTATCATTGAGCTCGAACGGACCTTGTTTTTGTTCTTTATGCTCGAGCGGTGTGTTGTACGCTCGAGCGGGCCTGTCCAGTTTATATAGGCAGCAGCGGGTTTTTAATCAATTTTTCATCTTCTTTCAGATTCCAAAACCCTAGATTACGAGTTCTCTCTCTCCCAACTCACCTTCTCTCTTCGGATTGATCTATCTAGAGTGTGTTTCTACCCTAGTTTCTTCATTAAAAAGGTAGAGTGAGTCGAGGGCTTTCATTTAATCTGAACAGTTTTGGATTTGGAGCACTTTGGAATTTGGGCATCATCTTCATCTTCTTCTTTTTGAGTTGTTTCTTCGAGGTAGGGATTTCCTACTCCATTTATACGTTTTGATCCTAAGTAGTGGTATTTTGGTATGTGGGGGTAGTCTGGTAATTTTGGGAGAAACCTTAGGGTTTTGTCATAGATTAATTTATATAATTAATTTAAGGGAAGATTGTGATAGTGGGTTAAATTCATGAGACTGGGAAAGTTAATGATTTAATGATGTATTTGGTAGTTTAAATACTTACCTTTGAGAATATCGAAATTACATTTATTGTTATAGTTACTTCTTGCTTAGAAATAATTGTTTTGGGCTATCGGTGGAGGATAGCTATTGATTGTTGTAGACCTTGCATGCGGTTTAGGTATAACTGAAATTGAGTCAATTGTTTGACTGTCGAGTTAATACAGAACATTCGTGTATTAATTATGTGTTGTATATGGCAAGTATTGATTATGTTGCATATGCATTTGGAGGAGATAGGGGATGAACTCCACGGTTTAGGGGAAGATAGGGGATGGACCTCTAAACCGAACTTGTTGGGAGGAGATATGTAACAACCCTCACTTTGACTTAGTCATAATTGCATACCTTCATGTATGATCCTGTTTTGGTATTAAGTTATTGCAACTTTGTTTTGCCTTGTCTTGTTTTGCTTGCTTGATTAAGTTCCTTGTTTGATGTGTTGCCGAGGTCATCTTGGGACTAGCTCACTTTTGAGCCCTTGTACTTAGAACCACTTGGCAGACCTCTATCTTCACTCCGGCATGTTAGCCGAGATGTTTGTGTTTGAGATCCTTGTTCTCGGGCAGGCATGACCTGGGCCGAGATGTGGCACACCCCGGCCAAGGTGTGGCACAGCTCAGTCAAGTGTCGTCCTCCCTAGCCGAGGTATTTGTTACCCTGTGCCGAAGTCCCGCCTTTGGCCGATGTTGTTGATGGCCGAGGTGACCTCGCCATCTAGCTTGCCGTGGACGCTTTGTCTAGCTTGTTGTGGACGCTTTGTCTAGCTTGTTGTGGACGCTCTGTCAGAGACTTGTCTTGTCAATCAGTCACCTTTTGAGTTAAACCAACCCGGTGACGCCACGTGTCCGAGCTTGTCAGCCGGCAGACCTAATGCATCATTTTGCATCATTTTGTATCATTTGTGTATCTTTTGTATCATTTTGTTACAAGTCTTGTTCTTGAGAGAGAGAAACACTAGAGAGGAAGAAGTAGAGTTCTAGAGAGAGAAGTCGATCTTCCAAGCTTGATCCTTAGAGTTTGAACCGTTGGATTCGTGATCTGAGGTTAGAATCTTGATCTCCTCTTGTTGTTCTTGTTGAACATCTAGCTGCATTGTACGATTGAGTTTGTTTTGCATGCCATGCATCGATTTGAAGGTTCGGTTTTGGAAAGAGAACATGGTGTTCTTGAGTTCTTGATAAAAAGCCTATTTTAATCCGAAAGTTTTGAACAAGAACCATGTCTTTGTGTTTGTTTTTGCATGACCTTCTTGAATGGGTACCTAGGTCCATGTTTTTAAAACTCTTAGCATGAAATCTCGGATTTTGTATAACCAAGTTATGATTTCAAAGATGCATGTTCTTGTAGTTCTTGAGAACCTGTTCTTCACTTTGAATGTGGCCCTTGGACCACACCTCGGCGAAGAGGTGTGGGACCTCAAGACCTGGTTGGTACCCAGTATTTTCTTGAGATGAGAAGCTTGTTTTGAGAATGTATTTGCCATGTGTTTGTAGGACCTTGACCCTTGCTTTGAGCCTACACCTGAAGACCAAGGTGAGTGGTATTTCTAGTAAAGCTATGTTATAAAGCTTTTAATAAATCTTGCTTTGCTTTGTTTTGATGAAAGTATTTGTTAAGCATGAAGGTCTAGCCTATTTCGATATATCTTGTGTAAACCTTGTTTTGATGCTAACCTTGAAAAGTCCCTTGTGCTAGAGGACTCTAAACTTTCGTAGCACTAAGTATAAAAAGGATACGGTCCTTTCTTGAAAAGAGTATTTGGTTAAAAAGGGCTACGGGCCTAAGTAACACAAGTCCCTTGTGCTAGAGGACTCTAAACTTTCGTAGCACTAAGTATAAAAAGGATACGGTCCTTTCTTGAAAAGAGTATTTGGTTAAAAGGGCTACGGGCCTAAGTAACACAAGTCCCTTGTGCTGGAGGACTATAAACTTTTCGTAGCACTAAGTATAAAAGGATACGGTCCTTTCTTGAAAAGAGTATTTGGTTAAAAAGGGCTACGGGCCTAAGTAACACAAGTCCCTTGTGCTGGAGGACTCTAAACTTTCGCAGTACCTTTGTTTAATCGATTACGGATCGCATGCCTCTTGTTTTGCCACAGACGGTTTACCGCGTGGATATGTTTTGCTCGGAAAGCTTGCCTTGTATTTGCTGACGTCCGTAGACATCCCTTGGTTTAGCTTGTTTTGAAGAATGAATATGGTTCATCCCTTGATGTATGAGTTTTGACAGAAAATACTGTTTTGCCGATGTTAGTAAGCATCCTTGAGATTGTAAGACTTGTTAGATGAATACGGTTCATCCCTTGATTGGTACAACTTTGATGTGTTTGTTCAGGAAGAACCTCGGCTAAGGTTTGTATGGTTTTGACTCGTTTTGCCTTGACAGAATCTTGATGTAAACTTGAATGGTTTGTTGAGCTTGTTTTGAAGGACCTCGGCTATATTCATGCTAAAACCTTTATTATTAGTACCATTCACTGAGTTTCAAGACTCACCCTCTCTATATATATGTAGGTGATGAGCAGGACGGCGGCGACGCCTAGTTGTGTCTTGCAGAGCTTGTTTTGGACTCTCGTCATGTCGGCTTGGACTGTTTATGTCGGCCATTTTGTGTTTACCCCGGCAACGTGTATTTATGTCGGGAAATCTTGAAGATTATGCTTCTTTGGCTTGAAATTACTGTTTTGCACATGTCGGCTTTAGAAGCCTTTTGATCAAGATTGTAATATGTATTTTTGTTGTCAGAAGTTAATGATAAACCATGTCTTGTATGTCACCTCATTTGATTTATGCACAGCTCTTCTGGACCACTTGTATTTGATTATCGCTTCCGCATTTGTAAGCCCCCTTATGTAAACTCTGTTTGTGTGTGAAACTTTGTAAGAGGCCTTTGGTAATCTTGGATTACTGGCCATCATGGCACCATCCTACTAGGGGCTGGTTGGGGTCGTGACAAGATAGGGGATGGACTCCAGTAGCATCACTTATGCGTGTGCTTAATTATAATAGAAATATTTTTATTTGTTGTTGATATGATACATCACCACCATGTGTATCAGTTAGGAAGTATGGAAGTGAAGTTGATTGAGATTGATATAACACCAGCATGTGTGTTTATTATGTTATAAAAAAGGTTTAACCTGATTTGTTATCCTTGTTGAGTTGTTGGGCCAGGTTCTGAGCCATGTCTGTGTAAATGGAAAGTAAAAGGTGTCATAGACCATGTGTCATAGACAACGTAGGCGTTCGTGTCAATAAATTGTAAATTGATTATCTTGTGTTAACCATGTATCGGGTATTACTGCTTTAGTTAATTCTTATGCTTGGTTTAGTATTTTCTCTTGGTCGTGGCTCACCCTATATAGAACTTTATTTTCGTGTTCGTGGTTCGCTACCTCCAAAGACTTAGCTTGTGAGGATTTGGACTTGAAGACTTGTTTTTATTGTTTTAGTTGTTTTATTTGAATTATGTAAACATTCAAGCCTTGGGCTTTATTTGTTTTGAGTTAGAACTCATGAAATTGTGTCCAAGTGTAGGCTTGGCAAGATGTAAGCCCGTAGGGCATTTATTTTGATGTTTTATTTCATAATACTTTAATGATTTAAATAATATAATGTTTTTCTTTTAATTATGCATGCCTTGTTTTATGTTTAATGGGTTTAATTCTGAGGGCGTTACAGGAGAAGTATTCCAATGAGACAATGTCATTGAGGTCTGAAAGGAAGCTCCTGTTTGACCGCATAAATTCTGGGCTCTTTGAAATGTTCCATCAGTTCGTGGACCCACTCCCGTGGGTGAAGCAGCCAACATGGAAGGTGGGCCTTACAAGGCAGAAACATGGGATCGGTTACGAGCTGCATAAGTTGTTGGCAAGTGAAGAGAAGAGCATGCATGAGGACGTGACAGAGAGGGTGTTGGATAGGGAGATGCAATGGCTCGATCCTGGGGATGGCGTGGACGCGATAGGTATGGAAATTGAGAAATTGTTGATGGATGACCTAATAGTGAAGGTTGCGAATATGTTAAGTATCGATCAGAACTCGATCTTTGAAATGTTCCATCAGTTCGTGGACCCACTCCCGTGGGTGATGAAGCCAACAGGGAAGGTGGGCCTTACAAGGCAGAAACATGGGATCGGTTACGAGCTGCATAAGTTGTTGGCAAGTGAAGAGAAGAGCATACATGAGGACGTGACAGAGAGGGTGTTGGATAGGGAGATGCAGTGGCTCAATTCTGGGGATGGCGTGGACGCAATAGGTATGGAAATTGAGAAATTGTTGATGGATGACCTAATAGTGGAGACTGCGAATATGTTAAGTATCGATCAGAACTCGATTTTAGGCAGAGCTAGAGACAAGCGAATGGAATTGAACGGAATGGAATAGTAGGTGGAGAAGATGGGGAATAAAAGATCGAGAAAAATACTCGATGTTCATACCATATATTAGCATATGTTTTTTTTTTTACTGTTAAGTTTAGTAGTTGTAGTCTTGTTTTTTTTTTTGAGCTGCAGTCTTTCTAGAGCTGGAGTCTGCACTGCTGTCTTACTGGTGTATGTTGCTCTTATGTTTGGCCTGCTAAGCAAACTTGAATCCAGTAATCAAAGGGGATCCTCATCCACATGCATAGTCATGCTAATGATTTGTGGTTGCTATTGGGTTTCTGCAGTTTGCTATTTTGGTGTGCCTGGTGCTGTAGGATGTCTTGGGGCTACCTCACCGCAGATATGCTAATTTGGTACAGGCTCGCAATCGTATGCTAATTTTGTTGTTTAGGAGTGCAGGATTGAGGATGATGTTTAAGAGCTGGTTGTTTGCTGGTCTGCCATATGGTATTGGAGATTTGAGGAGGGAAGCAGGTCTGCTTTGTGCAGCTGGTCTGCTCTGTTTGCTGTATGCTATTCATATAAGGCTCAGAAAGTGGATGGGTATGGATGGCTGCTGTGGTCTGCAGATGGTGTGCCTCACAATGTAATTGGCCTCTCACCGCAACTTAAGGAATGTGATGCTGGTGTTCTGCTTTTCAGTTCTGCTTTTTGATCTAAATTGGTGATCTACTGAGATCTGAATTAGTGATTTGCTGGTCTGCTATGCTTAAGTGCTAGTTTTGGTTGGTTGGTTGTTTTATTTCAGATGTTTGGCTGGTGGTCTGAATTGGGTGGCCGTTCTAATGTTACTATGGTCTGTTCTTTATCGTTGGTCTCTCACCAACTTGGGGTGCTAGCAAATGATAGGATGAGCTTTGTGGTGCCAACCTAGTTGGGATCATTTAGCTGATTGTGATGCTTTTGCACTTCCCTTATCATTATTAATGTAATTTGTCTTGTACCTTGTACTTGTTTATTCCATCAATAAAGTTTCTTTTTTGCCGATCAAAAAAAAAAAAGTTTAGTAGTTGTAACATTTGAGTTTAGTAAATCTTTATGACTGAGGATGTTTTAGGATGAAAAACTGTGGATGAATATAGGGTCCTTGATCAAGTTTAGTTTTTTGTTTCAATAAATTCATAGATTCTAGTGGCTACCTTCATGTTTGAATAATTCTTAAATTTTTATTTTTGAAAAAAAGGGAAGAGAGACATGGCACACCCTATCTACTTTGTTTTTTATGCAATTACATGTCAAACTGAATAATTTTGGGTTGAAAATCTACCATTGCTTTTAAAAATATTTTCTAAGTGATTCACCAATTTTATATAATTCACTATAAAATGGATTCAGTTGGTTGAAAATCTACCATGGCTTTGAAAAGTATTTTCTAAGTGATTTACCAATTTTATATAATTCACCCTATAATGGATTCAGTAGTGAAGTCAATTGAAAATAACTTATGCATAAAATGAAACATTAGGGGTAGGATACTACAAACACGCCCAAAATCCACACTCCCTTCCTATGCTAATTTTATTATCCCGTCCAATTGACAACTAGCACCCTCAATTTTTTATTTTTAGTTTTTCGTCTTTTGTATACAATATGATCATAAAATTTTTAAATATTTTCGGATTATCATATAACATTGTCTATATATTTTTTTTATCTTCATATGACATTGTCTATATGGTAATTAATCTTGGCAAATGAGAAAAATCACAACACACAGCCATCATTTGTCTTTTAATTATCTAATAAAGGTATAAATCTCCATATTTCAGTCATGCAATATTTTACTATATGATTAATTTAAAATATCACATAAATAACATTACATAATGTTTTGAAATTACTAAATAATTACCCTATGATCATGGTTTTTCTACCAAACTATATGTTAGGATTGAAATTTTAGCACTTCTTTAAAAAATAAAAATAAAAAGTAGCATTATATAAATGAATGTAAATCATCATGATAGTTTACACGAATCTACATTACTTGTTACCTCTTTTCTCTTCTCTATCCTATTGGATCTTATTTGATTCTTATGATGATTTTTGTGATATGAATAATTTTATAAATTAATAAAATTTAAAGAGACAAAAAAAGAAACATGTGATATTTGTTTCGTTTACCCATCAAGTGATATGAAATTAAGTTTGGGATGTGCAAAATAATCCAAAAAGTCAAAAAGTTACTCAAAAAGTTAAAAAGTTAACATTATTCACCAAAAGTCAACAATTACGACTGCACAACTCCCAATTCAAATTTTCCTCTAAAAACCAATTTTTATAATTTTTTATTACACATTTTTCCATAAAAAGTCAAAAAGTTAACCCAAACATCCATATTTTCAACCTCAATTTTTTAGTCCAAAAAGACAAAAAGTGCACTTATTTAGTTTTTCCAAACTTGGCCTAAGTGTCTATAAAGACTCTAGGTAAGGATTTGTCTCTCAAACCTTAAAGATCCTATGGTATAGAGTTGGATTTATGGGCCATCATATGTATTTTGCTTTAGCATGTTAAGAAGAAGGTGATTCCTTACATACATACATGAATATGTTGGGTTTTGAAGTTATATGTTGCATGCATTCTAGGATTGAGTTATGTTGAAATTCAATCTTATAATTTGAAAGCTATGGAAAGGGATTTAGATTAGATTGATACATACATCATGAATTTTGAAGGAATTAAAAAATAAAGCTTTGTAGATATTATGAATTGTTAAGAGTTGGGTTGCATGTGAAATCAAGTTTATGGAAGATAGATTAGAAATTAATTATTAAGAGATTGATGTTGAGATTAAATATTTGAGTTTGATTTTCTTCATCCTTCACATAATTGAAGTTTATCATTACATGCATGGTAAGTTTTCTAGATTTTAGAATTTAATTCATATTTTAAGGTTTATGAGCTTGAGATTAAATTGTGATATAAATTAAGAAGTCAGAATATAAATTGAGCTTGATGATGTAAAATTGGTTGGACTTGATAAGTGTTTTATATATGCACTATGGAGGTTGAGGAATTTAAAGTAAACAATTTCATGTACATTAAAAAGGAAATAGTGAAATAGTGAAGGAATTAAATTAGATTCAAAATTATAGAAGTTAATTTGAAAATAACCATTTTGGGTTTGAATTTATTTGTCTGATATGAAATTGAGTTCAATCACACATGCATCATGAATTAAGAAAGCTATGAAATTAGTCTCATGGATTAAGTAAGAAATTAAGTAGACTCATGGTTATGGAAATTAGTTGGAAAATTTATAAGAATATAAAACTAGTAATTTTGATGTCAATTTCATACATGTGAATAATTTTCTAAGGAATTTGTGACTTTAATTTCATGTTTGGAGGGAAAGTAGAAAGAACTTGAAATCAATTTTATGTAACTAAGAAGAAAAGGAGAAATTGGGGCCATGTTAAATTTATGGAGTTCAATTTAGAGATTAATCACTTTGGATTTGGGATTTGGCTTGATATAGAGGAAATGAAGTAAAATTAAATTTGGCAATTGGGGCATGATTTTGAATAAATGATTTTCGAATAAACGATTTAGCCATTTATGACTTTAATAAAATGGTTCTCCATGTTTGTATACTAAAGTACATGTTTTGAAGCTTTGAGTACCAAATTTGAACTTTAATTGTAATTTTGGAATTTCAGAATTTTCATTGTCCGCTCGAGCGGGGGAAATCCAGCTTGAGCGTAAAAATCGACCTCTCAGTAGTTGTCAAATTTTACAGTCCGCTCGAGCAGCCAAAGTGGCGCTCGAGCAGAGACCTATTTTCAGCAAATTTTGGAAAGTTGTATTTAGTTTATATTTTTATTCTTATCTCTTTTCAAAGCATTCTAAACATGGTTTATGACTCAATAAAGATTAATAAGCTACTAATCAACATAGATTAGTTAGTTAAAGATTGAATCATTAATCTTGTGGTAATTGTTTAAGAAGCCAAGTAAAGGATCAATCTATTTGGAAAAGAAGAACTTAGTAATGAAAGAATATATGAAATAAGAATCCGGTTTATTTAAATGAGAAAGAATAAATGTGGTAGAACTTCGGACTATAAAGATTAGAAAGGACAAGTTTAATCAAGGGAGTAATATTGTGTTTAAATGTGTATATGTTATGTGATTGTGTAGGTCACGCGCCATTATCTGCCTGATTTATCTGATATGCCCAGCTTGTCTGATTTGCTTCTGCAGCCATCTGTGAGTAATAACTCTGTAAAGTTATGTTTAACTTTAAGTATTTTCTGACTGATATGATATGATCTGTTTTCTGAAATGCTACTTTATGATTTATGAATGAATGTCCAATTTTCTGAAATGTATTGTGGCACCCTTAGTTCACGTGGCCCTCGCCCAGGGGTAACAATACCACGGCCAATCTGCACGTGGCCCTCACCCGAGGGTAACAATACCGCGGCCAATTTGCACGTGGCCCTTGCTTGGGGGTAACAATACCATGGCTACTTGCGTGCAAGATATGGACCTTTACGGTCGTTGGTACCAACTCTGTCTGTGGTCTCTAGACCAATCTGATCTGATAGCTAATAGGTGTACTACGTATGATCTTATGCAAAATCTGAATATGAATATGAGTATGAATATGCATAAGACTCTATTTCTGATAAGATTGTGTTTCTGATATAAACTTTGATTTCTAACTCTTTGATGGACATCATTCATTAAAACCCTTTACTCTGTTATTATTCACTGGGCTTTAGCTCACTGTATTATTTATGTATGTAGGTGATCAGACGCGTGACCAGGCTTAGAGGCATCTGTCTAGAATCTGTTCTGTCAGCCAACCTATGTGCCTCCCGTGGAGGTTTCGATATGTTAAGTGTTAGCGTTATGTAATTTAAAGTTTAAGTTATGTTTTCTTGTTTGTTTCTTCAAGTCAAATGTATTTTGAAAAAAAGGGACTAAGTCCCTTTCTGCCTAATCTGTGTATGTATTATGACTTAAAGATGATGTGTAGATATGTATATAAAAAGTTTAAAATTTTTCTGTCTCATATAAGTCTGCACAGCTCAATGGATATTGTATATTCTTAATTGCTTCCGCTAGTCCTTAATATTATGTTAATATGTCTCAGAGGCCTTCGGTAATCTCAAGATTACTGGCCGGTTACGATACTAAACCTATAGGGGCTGGTTTGGGTCGTGACAAGAGGGTAGACATTTTTGGTGGGTTGGTAGCTCTCTCTCCCTCTCTTTGTGTATAAATAGAGATGGGAGGGAGATGATATATTGTATCAGAAAATAGAGAGAGAGAGAGAGAGAGAGAGAGAGAGAGAGAGAGAGCTGTGAGTTGAGTGAGAAAAGTTGTTCTCCTCCTCTGTTTTGTATTTTTGGTCCATTTTAGTGAAATTCTCTTTTCTGCTCCGTGGATGTAGGCATTGGGCCGAACCACGTAAATATTGTGTTCTGTGTGTGTGTGAGATAATTTTCTGAGTGTGTTTGATCCTAACAAAGTGGTATCAGAGCTGGTTGAGTCTCTTTCGGAAAAAACAGAGTGTAGTTTTCAGAAATGCCCAGAAATCAAAGTGGTCGAAATCCACTTTTGATCACACCAGCTTGAAACCCTTGACGAGACGATCACAGTGGTGAAAACCACGTCGAAAAAGGAGGCCGGACGAAACAAAAGGGTTTGTGCGTTAAAAGAGCAAGTGATTTTAGAGCACGAAACAAAAGGGATTTTAAAACTTTTGTGTTTGGAAAATACATTACATAAGTCGTTAAGTACTAGAAGTACGAATACGAAGAGTTTTCTTCAATATTGATACTTTTGGAGGGAAAAACATAGCCCGGATGCTGAGGTTAGTTTCGAAGTAAAGTATTTGGCTTCGAAACCAAATTTTGGCACCAAAAGTCAAATAACATCGGCCGAAAAGAGAAGTCGGGCCAAGCACATTCCATACTTAAGGATGCAAAAATGCTCAAGTATTTGTTTACTTCAGAAAGAGAAGTCCTTCGAAACAAAACTTAAGGCCCCTTAAGGATGTGAATTGTTGTTCGAAACATCAAAACCAATAATTGGTTGGTGTATATACGGAAGGACTTTGTCTTTTGGACTAAAAAAGCATGAACTATTGTTCGAAGCAAAAATGGTCAATTTAGGATTGATTGATCATACTAGCCATGACCATATATTGGCTGTGACTAAAATAAGCTTTAAGGATAAGATTGTTGAATTCGAAGCACTGTTTCTAGATGAAAATCAGCAAAAATGTCAACTGTATTTCATAAATTGGAAAAGTTCTTGTTGATTCTTAGTGTTTCATTTTTAAACAATCGAGTCCATATTCGAAGGATAAGACTGTTGAATTCGAAGCACTGTTTCTAGATGAAAATCAGTAAAAAATGTCAACTGTATTCCATAAATTGGAAAGGTTCATGTTGATTCTTAGTGTTTCATTTTTAACAATTGAGTCCATATTCGAAGAATAAGATTGTTCAGTTTGAAGCTCTGAATTGGCTTTTAAAGACAAATGGAAACAGGGTTGAACAATGCCAAATAAAGAAGAATTTTATTTATATTAAAGTCAAAGCAATTACATCGAATGACTCTATCTGGGTATAAACTCAAGCTTATAAAAATAAGGAATGGAATAAATAACAAGATCATGAAATTTAGTTCAACAATGATCAATGAATTTTTGTTCTTTATTTATTATATCTTCTATTTCTTCTAACATTGGCTGCATGAGTTGATGTGCTCTCACTTCGTAGTAGAGCTCTTCAGCCTTTATTTCGAATGCTGCCTCTCTCAATCTTTGTTCCAATTCGTCTATGACCAAGTCATCCCAATACGCAAAATCTTTATTCTTGAAATCATTGAATTCTTCGATGAAGTTCTCTGCTTCGTACTGGGCATGAATTCGAAGAGACGAAAGTTGGTCTAAAGATTGTGTAGTGGCCACAGAATTTCGATGCCAATAGAGGAGCAATGGAAGTTGGTCCAGGAACATATGAAGTTCTGCTTAGGCAAGGGGATTAAAGACATGTCCCCTAGTCAGAATATCACAAGCCCATCGAAGGTTCTTAAGATGGACTTCGTCCTCAAGAACATTGAAGGGCAAGTGAGAGAAAGCTACAAGTAGAAGTTGAGCTTGTTTCCGCTCAGCTGGAGTAGGGGAAGGTGGAGGTTTGTAAGGTGGAAAGACTTTATCCATGGGAAGGGCAAGCCTCAGTCTCTCTATCCAACAAAGAGTTGGCAAAGGAGAAGGTGTGGATGCTTCTGTTTCAGGAGATGGAGAAGAAGGTGCAGATGTTTCAATTTCAGGAGATGGAGAAGAAGGTGTGGATGTTTCAATTTCAGGAGATGGAGAAGAAGGTGTGGATGCTTCTATTATGGGAGATGGCACGGGAGCAGAAGGAACAAAGGCATTAATATAATCGAGCCAGTCAGAAGAACAAATCTTCGCCTTCTGGGCTAAGAATGATGGCTTGTACCCTTGTGTTTCTTCTAGGCGCCGGGCAGCGTGCACTATCGTTGTAGGCATGGAGGATGTGTACCATGCTACAAGCAGATTCTCCTCCAAACTACGTCGATGGTCAATGGGCACGTAGGGATAGACCACTGAACTTCGAGCGTAGGAAGGAAACTCTAAAGGGTCAGTGAATTCAACAAAATGATGGTTGATTCGTTCCCTCAGATCACACGTCTCAGGTGTTGACCAGCTTGTCCAGTCAGAAACCCCAGAAGAGGAAGAAGTTGCAGCTTTATCCTATGCAGAGGTTTGTGAAGAAGAGTTTCCCAAGTCCATATTTTTAACTTTCCGAATCAAAGGTTTGAGAGCAGTTTGTTCGAAGTACAAGAGGGAGTTAGAGGAAGAACTTCTTGTATCTATATCTGCAACTTTTTGAATCGAAGGATTAAGGGCAATGTGTTCGTAATCCAAAGGTTGGTAATTTGCAAAGGCTTCCATGACCTGAATATAGAAAGGTGGGTAAAGATGGCTAATTAATGCGTGGAAGTTCTTTCGAGGAGGGGCAGCATCATCATAGGACTCTTCATGTGCTCGATCAATGGAGGGAAAAATTGATTCGACCATAGAAAATGTCTCAGTCTGTTCGAATACTAAGGTGGTGGGAGTGTTCAAAAGATTGAATGAGAGTTTTAATGCAGATGATGAATGACAGTTGCATTCCTAGGGGAATGTAAACCCCATACACGTTCTAAAAAACGCGGGAGAAAGGCTTTGATCCACTAATATCACTAAGTATTGGGTATATTAGTGCCGGGGGTAATGTTGGCTACATATTTTGTACAAGCCAATTACAATTCAACACGTGGTAGAATAAGGATAATATAGGAAGACTATTCATGTATTCGATCCTGATCGTACACGTGGCAGTTAGTATTGGTTCTCATGTGATCTGAGTAGCATTGGATCAGTAAAGAGGTGCAAAGTGACGTGGCTTCAACGGTTACTCAGATTCAAATTCAAATATAGGAGGGAAGCCTAACTGCAAGTGATGGCGTAGTGGAACTACTTATAAGGTAGCATGATCAGCGAACATGGAGGAGCAGTTCGATGGTTTGAAGTGCAGTTCGATGGTCATCCTTGACAAGTATAAATAGCGGGAAAGACCCCGAAAAACCCCTGACTTAGATCATACAAACCATCTTACTTTACATATTTTCTTTCCGTTTTACATTTCCGCCTTTACATTTCCTGCTCTTTAAATTCCTGCTCTTTACATTCCTGTACTTTAAATTCCTGTACTACACTTCATTCATAGGAGTAGTTTCAAGTAGATTGTTGTTGTAAACCTCTACGAGGCTGAGTTTGGATCATTGTAAGTTTTCATTCTAATGAAATACTTCAATTGCTCTTCATTTAATTGTTATTTTGCTTAATTTCTCCTAAGTCAAGCTACCAGTAAAAGTCCTCTTTATTGAGGCTGAAAAAACTAAAACACAATCGTCTGATAATTGGTTGGTAATTAACATTTCTGTAAGGACTGATTGATCCTTCTTAGATGCTCGTGATTTCGCATTTAAAATACCCTTCAAAAGCCAAAAAGCCAACACAAGTACCTTTCACAACAAAGAATTATGCGGTCGTGGAAAGTGCAATATTTTAAACAGTTGACTTTTTGTGCATCGTGAAATGTTCAATATTTTTAACAACTGGTTTACGCATGTCGTGTATAGTTGATGTATTAACGGCATGCGATATGCATGTCATAAAAAGTTTTATTATTTACGGCTAACACAACTCATGTATTAAACCACCATCACCCTCAACCCAGCGTAACTTTAACATCGAGCGATGAGATTCAATCTACATTCAATTACAAACCTAAATCCTTAATAATTTTGCACAACGTACAATGACATGTATGTAAACACTGATCACAACAAAGACACAATATACATTCAAACACATATACAACCGAACAAACACAAAATGTCATTTACTATATAGTGTATGTAGATTAACGTTACATATTAAATGTAGCATACATCGTAACATGATCATCCAAGTCCTAATGTACAATTGTCATTCTATGACGTGGTTCACATTTGACATCCAATTAATAACCAAAACCAAATACCCCCAACCTAATCCTTGAAAACATACACACCACCCCATGCATCGAATATAACAAAACTTATCAGCTATCACAATGTCAAATATACACATTAGCCAAAGTGTACTTATCAATGAGTGTAATAGATTGTCAATACCCTATTAAATATGAATAATTCACACTTCAACAAACAGCAGCACACTTCAACCAAAAAAATAAAAAAAAAATTACCTCTTCCCCTTAATCGATTAGAGTCGAAATCTGTCAAAGGAATCAACACACAACCCTCAAACTTCATTATATCATCGACCATATTCATATCCATTTAAGTAACATTTTGAAAATGTACTGGAATCTCGTGTTCAAGGATAAAAAAACTCGCACGGTCGTTACTTGTAAACTTGTCTTTCATAAAAGCTTTCCCAAACGTGATATGATGAATAAGAAAATAATGTACAATATGGAAACAAATTACGAGTATAATAGTACACTAGTATCATTCATTTACAACTCATAGGACCTTATAGAACACATTCTTATTTAAATAGGATTTTAAACTCTAAAAGAATATTCATAAAATTTCACATTAAAATAAGTCTTCCAAATAAGACTTATAAATAATTTTCCTTATCAAGGGAACATCAAAATATAAAAATGTTGTTTGTATAAATTAAATGCCAATCTATGAGTTTAGAATTTCTCCACATGGAAAATGAAAGGAGAATGAAAATGAAAGGAGAATTTATTATAAAATTTTCTTTTAAGTATTTGTATCTTAATTAATTCATAAGGTATTCTTATATCTTAATAAGTTCTATTATTTTAAATATTTGATCCATTAAATCCTAATTATTATATTTAAAGTATTTTATGTATAATTTTACCATTACAAATATTTTTTTGAACCCTTAAGGGGTGAGCAGCGGATATTCTGATCTACTTAAATTGACCGAACCGAATCGACTCGCTGCATTTTGGACTGATGCGTGATGACGAGCGAATGGTTGTGGATTGATTTTATCAAATCCGCTTAGTTTTGGATGGATGGTGGAGTTGAAGTTCATTTGGCCGCAACTGAACCGCTAAACCACGAGCACCCCTAATAATTTGTAAGATTTTGTATTTTCAATTTGTTTAGATATTCTGTTTGTGTTTTCAATTGAAAAAGAGTTTAGATATTCCGTTGTGTTTTCAATTTATTTTCAATTTGAAAATCCTTTTATTAAATGGCAAATGTTGATATTTGATATTTTTTGTGAAAGTAGAAGGCTTAATTTTGTCGTTTTAAAAAAAATCAAATTAAATTTTTTTGAATAAAAAAAGTAATGAAATAGTTTTGATAATGCATAATTTTCTTATATGTATTTATTATTAGTTTTTAACAATTTACTTGATAATCTTTTATTTTTTAGTTATGTTGAGTTGGATTGTTATCCCCAAAAAAAATGTTAACAAGTTATTGTATTATGTTCAAAATTTGTAAAAGTTTAAACTGCCAAACCAATTTGTATCCATACGCTAATCCACTCAATCCCCATCCGTCTATCCGTATCCGTCCGCATCCGTCAATTCGGCAGACGGATGCGGATTGATTTTTTCCAATCCGCCAATTGGCGGACAGATGGCAGATTGGAGGTTCACCGGTCATAACTGAACCATGAACACCCCTACCTTTAACACCTTGGTGATGTGAACATTCACATTAAATAAATTTGACAATATGATTGTTCACATCATAGAAAATTTATATTGTCAATATGAATATTAATGCGTATTTCACCCTATTATTATGAGGAATATTTTGGTAACTATGTCACCTATAAAACTTATTAGAATCTAAGAAAATAATTTGAATTAAGTAAAATATAAGTATGTCAAAAAAAAAAAATTATGAATAAATGCATGTTTTTAAAGAAATTAACAAACCCCTCTGTCCTATTTTATATGTCCAACATTTTATTTTCGGGTAAATTATAGTTTGACTTTTTATATTTATTTGGCAACTACTTATTTTACTGAAAAAAAAGTATAAAAGTCATTATATATTGTTACATTATTATTTTCAAGCGAGGCCTAGTCATTTTCTTACTTTGATCTTTTAAATTTATTTTTATTTTTACTTTAGCTTTTTACATTTTAAAATTTTGGATAAATTATACTGACACACCTTGAGATTTTTATTTAACACAGATTCACCTCATATTTAAAAAATTACACTTAGCCCCTGTTAGATAAAAATGACATATTTCTCTTTTAGCTTTTATGCATATAAAATAATAAAATAATATAGATATTTTATTCATGTCATTTTTAAAAAAATAACAAACATCTTCTTTTAGTTTAATTCATACAAAAAATTGAGTTTTTTTTTCAATTTTTTTTAAAAAAATTTCGTGTTTTTTTTTTATTGAATTTTTTATTTGTTTTTTATATACACCTAATCTAAATATACTGAAGAAGTTTAATATTTTGTATTTTTTTAATTCACGAGATTTAAAAAAAATGCAAAAATATAAAAATCCAATACATTATCTTATTTTGTTGTATTCAATGATTTTTAAAAAGTTTTTTTGTACAAATTATATATTTTTAAAATATATATATTCAAATATAAAAATTTATAGAAAAAATATCATAAAAATATTGTGATAGTGATATTTTTGTTTAATATAAATAATGTTTATATGTGTTTTATTTTAAAGTGAAAAATCACTATTAAGTTATATCATTATGTTTGAAAATTCTATATAAAATTTATGTTTGTATATCATCACTAGATAAAAATATGTTTAAATAGAATTTAATGATAGAAAGTTGTAAAATGTAATCATGATGATAGGAAAAAAAATAGTCAAAAAAAGGGCAAGATGGTTATTTTAAAATTTTGAAGGCATGATATTAGTAATCTAGGAGACAATTTATAACGAGATTACAAATCTCAGAAAGGAAAATGTAATTTTTCAAATGTGAGGGGGAATCTGTATTAAACAAAAATCTCAAGATGTGTTAGTGTAATTTACCCTAAAATTTTCTCGATTTACTTATAAAGTTAATTTTTGTACAAAATTAAACAAAAAATAACAAGTTAACTGTCACCTAACATAAAAATATATTATTATATTAAAATTTAGATTTGTATAAGATGTGTGACATAATAAAATATTTTTATGCAACATGATTGTTAATGTCTCATTTTCTATTTAATTTTAAACACAATTTAACTTTTAAAGTAAATTAAAAAAAGGGTAAATTACTACCCACCCCTTGAGGTTTGGTCCAATTACTACCCACCCCCTGACGTTTTGGAAATTATATTTCCACCCCTATGGTTAATAGTTTCATTTCACAAATCCCTCTGCTTATATAAAAGGTAACAACTTCTAGTAGAAAAATAGAAGAAATTACATTAAAAAAAAAGTTAAAGGAAAGGGAAAAAAAAAAGAAGAGAAAGTAAAGCAAAGAAAAAAAAAGATAGTGCGTGAGTTTAATGTCTTCATTCTGTCTAAATAATTACAAGGACAGAGGGGTTAGTTTAATTTCCTAAATGTTAGGGAGTGATATGTATTAAACCTAAATCTCAAGGGGTGTAAGAGTAATTTACCTTAAAAAAAACTTGAACATAAATGGTTAAAGTAGAAAAAAATAAATTTAAAATATGAAAGTAGAAAAATGATCAAATACACAAAAAAAAAATAAAAGAAGTGTAATTTACTTTTTTATTTTTTGAAATTTAATCACTTTGCTTAGTTTGAATTTTCTAAAAATACTTTTTAGAAAATTCTATTTTTATATTTTTTGTATTTTTTTTATTTTTACCGAATTGTTTTAATATTTTAAGCAATTTTTTTTTAGATTTTTGGACACACCTAACATAAATACACTTAAAAAATATAATTTTTGTAAAAAAATCTTTAAAAAATTCACTAAATATCAAAAATACAAAAATTCAATATATTTTTTTTAATATTTTTGTGTATTTATTAATTTTTAAAAAATATTTTTCATAAATATTTTACTTTTTAGACACACATCTAAGGCCAAGTTTGGGAAGACTAAAAAAGTGCACTTTTTATCTTTTTGGACTAAAAATTTGAGGTTGAAAATATGGATGTTTGGGTTAACTTTTTGACTTTTTATGAAAAAATGTGTAATAAAAAATTGTAAAAATTGGTTTGTAGAGGAAAATTTGAATTGGGAGTTATGCAGCCGTAATTGTTGACTTTTGGTGAATAGTATTAACTTTTTAACTTTTTGAGTACCTTTTTAACTTTTTGGATTATTTGGATTATCCCAAACTTAGCCTAAGTAAGATGGATCTAAAAAAGTAAAAAAAATACTTAAAATTTTAAAAATATTCATGAAAAATAAAAAAACATGGAAAATAAAAAATTCAATTTTGAAGAAACTTAGGGGTGATTTGGGATGATCTAAATAAGTACACTTTTTGAATTTTTGAAATGATGTGGTAGTGAGGTGATATGACTTAAATAAGATGATGTAACTTAAATAGGATAGTGACTTTTTGAATTTTTTAGATTATGACAAACAAGGCGTTAATTAAAAAAACTCAAACCAAACACACTGCATGGGAGTGTTTGGTAAGAGCTTTTTCTGGCTTTTTGGAATAAAATATACAAAAAAGACAAAATATACTGAAATAGTTAATATGACAAAATATCATATTAAATCTATAATTATTTTACATTTTCTCTCACAAATATCACATCTAATTACAAAAAAATCTAACTATCTTTTTAAATATAAAAAATTTAACCTATTAAAATAACCAAAAACCAAAATAACCCACTGAAATAGAAATTTCCCAAACACCCCCTGTATTTATGTATCATATAATCTAATAACCAAAAAATACACTTGACTAATTTGATTTTATGAGTGCCACGTGTAATCAAAAGAGGTGCGTAACATGTTATGTTATCAGAGAAGAAAGAGCGAGAGGGAACGAAAAAAGCCCTCTCTCCAAAGCTCACAAATTTTCCAGATTAGGGTTTGCTCTCTCTCTCTCTCTGAGTCCGAAGCTCCCAGTAAGATCTCTCACTCTGATCTCGAATTTATGTTCTTTCTTTCTTTGTTTTCATGAAATTGTTTTTGATTGTTTTCTGAAACCAGTTCGAAATCGAAACCCTAGTTCTAGGAATCATCAATAACTGTGGATGAAAATGAAGGTGGTGGTGCGTTCGGCGACGTAGGAGATCATCGGAACGAAGCGATCTCCACCGTTGCCGACGAGGGTTTTCTAGGCGAAGAAGACGATGACTACGAAGATCTTTACAACGATGTCAATGTTGGTAGGGTTTTCTTCAATCATTTCGTAAGAATGAGGATTTAGAGTCTAGAAATGAGGAGGTGGAGAAGAAGGTGGAGCCGATTCTGCCTCCGCAGACGGTGGCGGAGCCGAGTGCATCGATACCTGATGTTGTGGAGAGGAAATTTGAGAAGGATGGTGATGGTAGTTCTAGGTTTTCTGGTAGAATTGAGGGGTTTCAGGATGTAGGTTTTAGAGATAATGAGATGGGTGTGAGGGAATCGGTCGGAGCACCATTACCTAGGGTTGAATTAGGGCAGTCGTCAGGTAAAGTAGGTGATTTAGAAGACCAGACTGTGAATAATAATAATAGCGTGCCGATTCGAGTGATTGGTCAGCAACCTCGGGCAGCTGGTGTTGGGATTGTAGGAAATGCAAGGAATGAAGGGTTTGCTAGGCAAGGTGGAGGCCATGTAAATGGTTCTGGTGGTACTGCTACTGGGGTTGTGGCGGGGACGAGGAGTGGAGGTACTGGGTCTGGGGGTGGAGGGACAATTCTATTTGTTGGTGATTTGCATTGGTGGACTACAGATGCTGAGCTTGAGGCTGAGCTTTGTAAGTATGGGCCTGTGGAGGAGGTGAAATTTTTTGATGAGAAGGCGAGTGGGAAATCGAAAGGGTATTGTCAGGTTGAGTTTTATGATCCTGCTGCAGCGACAGCTTGCAAGGAGGGAATGGATGGGCAAATGTTTAATGGGCGGCCATGTGTTGTGGCATCTGCTTCACCATATAGTATCAAATGAATGGGAGAGACTCAGTTTAATAGGAACCAACAGATGGCTCAGGCTGCTCTTGCTCAAGCAAGGAGGGGTAGTGGTGATGCTGCAGGTAAAATTGGGGGCAACAACAATGCAACAGGTGGGAATAATCAAGTTGGTTGTGATAACAACAGAGGCTTTGGGAATTATCAAGGTGGCAATGATAACAATAGAGGTTTTGGGAATTATCAAGGTGGTGGTGATAACAATAGAGGATACGGGAATTACCAAGGCGGCGGTGATAATAATAGAGGTTATGGGAGAGGAAATTGGGGAAGAGGCAATGGTCAAGGGATGGGAAATCGGGGGCCTACTGGTCCAATGAGAAATAGACCTGGTGGGATGGGGGGGACGTGGTATCATGGGGAATGGTGGAAATGGTTTTGGGCAGGGTATCGGTGTGACACCTCCTTTGTTGCACCCTCAAACTATGATGGGTCAGGGTTTTGATCCAGCTTTTGGAGCACCTATGGGGAGGATGGGAAGTTATGGAGGGTTTCCTGGTGCTCCAACTCCCCCATTTTCGGGGATTTTGTCTTCATTCCCACCAGTGGGAAGTGTTGGTTTGCCTGGTGTAGCTCCTCATGTGAATCCAGCGTTCTTTGGAAGAGGCTTGCCCATGAATGGAATGGGCATGATGCCCACTACTGGTGTTGAGGGACATAATATGGGAATGTGGTCTGATCCTAATATGGCTGGATGGGCTGGTGAGGAGCATGCTGGCAGGGCAGGGGAGTCTAGTTATGGCGAAGAAGCTATGTCTGACCATCAGTATGGAGAAGTAACCCATGATAGAGGGGGTTGGCAAAATTCCATGAAAGAAAAAGATAGAGGATCAGAAAGGGACTGGTCTGGGTCATCTGATAGGAGGTATCGAGATGATAGAGATCCTGGTTATGATAGGGACATGCCTAGGGAAAAGGATATTGGTCATGATCCTGAAAGGAGGCATCGTGATGATAGAGATGTTGGTCAAGATAGAGAGCGGGAGCGGGAGCGTGATCGTGATCGTGATCGTGATCGTGACCGTGACCGTGAACGTTCTCGAGATCGTGATCGTGATAGGGATCGCGATCGGGAACGGGATCGACATAAGGATGACAGAGACAGATATGCGGATCATCATAGGTATAGGGACCGGGAACCAGAATATGAAGAGGAATGGGAAAGGGCACGGTCGTCGAGGATGCACAGCAAGTCACGATTGTCTCAAGAGGAAGAGCCACCGCGCTCAAGATCAAGGGATGCTGAATATGGAAAGAGGCGGCGTCTAACCTCGGAATAACTGAATGTGACGTTGCTTCTATTTGAGGATTCTGTCCACCTGTGGGTTTGTCATCTTCATATGGACTCTTCTTGAAGTTTGTGTTCTTAGGCATGTGGATTTATTGAACAGCTATTAACTATGATACCTTTCACGGCTCTAATGCGTGGAATCAATTCGTTTCTTCCTTGGGAGACAGTTTCCTTGGCGCATGAAAACTGTAAGTTATTGCACCGTTGAATTTATGTCTTAACCATTGTTTTTTAGTTGTAGAAAAAAGTTCTAGTGGTCTGTCTGAAGTGTCATTTTTTGCGCATATGATGGATTGAGTTATTCATGCTTTGTTGCTCTAGATTCTGTGAAATACTGATGCTCTATTCTTCTAATGTATTATTGTTGTGGTCATGACAACTATTTAACTCTTCTCATCTTCTAGCAGTTGATTCTTACCCCATTTATCCAAAACCGAAGAAGAAGTTGCTGTCCCTCCCCACTCCCCAAAATAAAAGGAATTTTTTTACTGCCTGCTGGTGTATGTTGCACTCGGGAATTTTTTTATTATTTTGTCTATAGTTTCTATTGTGTAATTGAGGTTTTGGTTTAAATGCATATTAGTTTTAAGCTTCGCTTGTCCACTAAAAGAGAGAGACCAATGGTTAATGGCCAATTGAGAATAAGGTTTGTGTTTGTGCCATTCAATTAGAGAAGTTTTAAGTGATGATTAGATTTTGGTGTGTAAGAAATGAAAGAAATATGTTACCATGGCACTTAGTACTACTACTTGTCAAGTTAAGCAACAAGATATTGCTGCATGTGGTGCTTAGAATGAAGCTTGACACAACATTTTTGTATTTCTTTGCTATTTTCGTTACTTGTACTATAGAATTGGAAGTGACAATATCACTAGGGGAACAATGATTGTTAGGCCTATTCTTTTGGTTTCAGTCAATGAAGCACGGACACTTGACACGACACGGACATGACACAGACACGCAGACATGCAAATTTTAAAAAAATGGGGAACTTGACATGCTGGGACACGTTGAATATATAATTAAATTTATTTATTATATGTCATAAAATTATAAAAAAAAAAAAATATTGAAAGCAGTGAAAATAAATAAATAAATAAACTAATTAGTCGGAAAAAAAAGAATATGAATAAATAATAAATAAATAAATAATAGAGATAAAGTTAGAGATTGAGAAAAGCCACAAAAAAAAGAGAGAAAAAAATAACAACATTAAAATAAAAAAAAGTAGAGAGGTTTTTTTTTGGGGGTGAATGAGAAAGAGAGTGAATCAGCACAAAAAAGAAAAAGAAAAAAACAAAACAAAGGGAGAGCGAGAGAGAGAGAGAGAGAGCGCAACTCAGAGAAGTCGAATGAAGAAGAATATTGAAAGTAGAAAGAGAGAGAGCAGATCGAGAGAGAGAGAGAGCGACTGAGAGACAGATTGAAAAGCAGAAGAAGAAAAAGAACATACCTTCGTAAGAGCAAATGAACCTCTTCTCTTTCTGTTCGAAATCAAGGTTAGGGCTTGGTTTGATTGCTTTAATTTCGAAACGTGTCCGAAACGTGTCCGGCTGCAAAAAAAAATCAAAAAAAAAGGGGGGGCACCTTTTGCGACGTGTCAAACACATGTCCACCCAGTGTCCATGTCCGTGTCCGATACGTGTTCGACATAATACGTAGCCCTCAAAGAGATGACCATGCTTCATAGGTTTCAGTATTTGTTGGTGGCTGTGGGAGGTAATAAATGTTATCATAGCACGTAGTACTTGTCAATTTAAGCAATGAGATATTGTTGCATGTGGTTCTTCAAATGTAACTTGACACAACATTTTTTGCTTGTTTTTTAACTATTGGTGTGTTTCTTAACTATCCTCATTATTGTATAATAGTCAGAATTGACAATATCACCAGGGTAACAAAAAATTTCATGGCCCATTTTTTTGGTTTCAGTATTTGTTGGTGGCTGTGGGAGGTAAATGCGAGCACTAGCCCTTCGTTGTGGCTCTATAATTCTTGTGGAACTTGAAGGCTGTTAATAAAGTTACTCGTTTACCTATCAACTGAATTAATATAAACATGTACAGATAACCATTTTTCAATTGATATGCATTGGTTATATGGACTGTGGTAGAGATTTGAGAAGTAGTGCCATCTGTTTTACCTCCTGAATTTGTCATTTGGAGGAAATTGCTGTCAATATTATTCGTATTCATTTCAGTGAACTAGGGTAAAATATCATTTAGGGTGAGGTACATTTGCACATCTCGGTCAACAATATGAATGCTTAGCTTACCCATGAACCAATCCTAACATGCACACGCACACAATTACCCAGACTTTTGCGAACTTAATCACGCGCAAATCAAGAAGGTATATATTTGGACTATATGAAGCTCTCAATAAGTTTTTCGGTATATGTGTCTCTATGTGTATGTGCGTTCCAATAGAAACCACTAATTACAAACCTAAGAGGAAACAAAGACTAAAAAGTTGTTTGGGATGAACTATTTAAGTGTACTTTTTGACTTTTTGTCTAAAAAAGTAGAGGAAAAAAATATGGTTGTTTGGGATAACTTTTGACTTTTACGAAAAAATTTGTAGTAAAATATTATATAAAATACCAGAATTACTTCCTTATCCCTTTGCGTACTGCCATGGTGTCTGTGCATGTTAGTACGGTTGCACAGTTGAGAGTTTTTTTTTTTATTTAAATTTCCATGCATGTTAGCAAGGGCTTTTTAGTCTTTTTGCCCTCTGTGTATGCTGACTTTTTTCCGCCCAATTGATTAGTAAATAGTGTTAACTTTTTTGCTTTTAGTAACTTTTTGACATTTTGGCTTTTTTTGGGGATCCCAAACAAGCACTAAATTCTGCACTGGCAATACAAATCCTGTAACATCATTATGCATTTGATGAGCAATGTCTGCGTTTGAACATACAAACTAGGACAAAGCATTGTTCAGGGTAGAACCATGTGCATTTGAACAAACTGGCCCAACAGTTAAACGAACAGGGCAATACAATGTTTGCATAGTTTGTTTCAACTGACACATAGGTATATAAAACCATGTCTAAGGGTATTAAAGTTAAATCCATTAGTTAATTTAGCCAACAGTCCAAAACTAAATTATCTATGGTCCATAACCCAATAGACCAATCGAGATACTAGATGATGTCAATGCAATTCATGAGTTCTACTTTTTTATCAGTCTTTTCTCACCTAGATGAGGGACCACAATCATTTCTTTTCTTTTTTTTTTTTCCTCACCTCAAGATCAAAACAGAGCACCTTATTTACCTTGGGCTGTATGATAGGCAGAAATCTGTGACTGCTTTTGCTGATAGTGCTTAAAACTGGTTTACTACTGCTTGTGTGATTGACACTTGTTTCTTTTATTCATAGCTTGAAGGATATCTAATTTGGGAATTGAAGCTGTTCAGAGATCCTTTGCTTTCTTGATGAGGAGCACACAAACCGTCTATGCAAGAGAGAGATACAGATAAACTGGATGGCATTTCCTCTTTTGCAGACATTGATGTAGGAGTAGAACTTCCAATCTAAGTCATTAGCTGTTCTTTGCATTTTATGTTTTAGTTAAATATCACTCAAAACAAACCAATGTTATGGATGATGATGAATTATGGCTTGAAAACACTGAAGTCTGAGAAGTGGTGGATTGTTTTAGAAATTACTGTTTGGATGTGATATTATGATGTTATAGGATTTGACACAAAGGATGTTGCTAATTGCCCTCTTTTGTTTGTATTTTTTGTTGTATTATACGTTAACACCCCGGGTTCAGTATATAACCATGTGACAAATTTTGTTTTGTTTTTGTTTTTTTTTTTTTTGTGTGCAGAATATGTAGAAACTTGACCATTCAATTAATACAATCATTTAAACCTTGGAATTGTATACTCTGTGCTTGCTTATAATTTACCATGCCCAGCTTGGGTGCTCCTAGCTGGGGGTTTGTGGTGTTCTTTCTTGTGTGGCTGAACAGCTAATATATATATATATATATATTAGTTTGGCAATGTAGCTGATTGTCATTGTAATAAATTTTGGTGATTATATTATGAATGTATAATTGTTTGAATTGAGTAAACAAAGCATCTTATGGATGAGAGTGGTATGCAGATCAAGGAACAAAAAGCCTGTAAACCTGGAGAATATTACTTTCATCCTCTTCTCTGGTGTTTTTGTTTTTGTATTAATACTATTCTGCAAAAAATATTTTCTTATTTGGGATACTTCATAGTTTTTATATTTTTATATTTTGAGATGGGTGAGTTCTTCTGCAAGTAGTTACAATAGATGTGGTGGTAATATTTGTACTTTTATTGCAAGTAGTTGCAATGTTCGAAGTAGATATGGCCGTAATATTTGTACTTTTATGACGTGAATTATAAAAGTAACTATTACCATCTTTGTGATATTTAGTTATGATTTATTGTGATATTAGTTATAATATTATTTTAATTATGATTTGAAGATTGAAAATAAAAAATAAAATGTGTGACATGTAATTGTATTTTATTTACATTTCATTTGTCTTTTTTTTATTTCCGTTTTCAAAATTCTTTCTAAATGTTATGTCTAAACGCAATCTAAAAGTTTATTTATTTTATATATCATAGGTTTTGTTTGAGAAGTGGGTTAGATTTTAATTTTTTAACTATTTTAGTTCGTTTCGGCTAATTTTTTTTATATATTTTTTGACTTTTGTAAAAAAAAAAAAAAATTATAACTTAGATGTGATATTTTATTTTATTAATTTTTTATTTTATTTTATTTTAATTTAATAAAAAAAATTAAAAAAAGTCTACTTGCCTATAAGCATGGGAAAGGGGTGCCTGCTGTACGGCAGGTATTGCTGTGCGGTAAAACGACACAATTTTGTGCGTTTTGTTTTTTTTTTTTCAACATAATTTTTCTTTGTTTTGTTTTTTTGTTGGTGTGTGCTGCTATTGGTTACTTTCTGGCTTGCGCACACCTGTCAACATTACATTACTTTAAGAAAAATAACAAAAATAATAAGGGAAAATTAGAAAAAAAAAAAAAAATCTCAAAATTTAGTTTTTGTAACAAAATCAATAATGAGTTTTTAATTTTATTAATTTAAACTTTAATTTTTTATTTGTTTTTAATTTAAACTATTGACCTATTTTCGTGAGGTAAATTGATAGAAAATGATATTTTAAACATTTTATGTATATCTATATTGAGTTTAATGACTAAAAAAAAATTGTGAGTTTTACCTAACAAAAATAGATGAATTGTTGAGATTAAAAACAAATCAAAATTTTAAAGTTTAAATTGATAAAATTAAAAATTCATAATTTATTTTATCACAAGGATCACTATCTGAATTTTATTTTTATTTTTATTTTTTATAATTTCTTCAAATAATAATAATAACAACAACAACAATAATAATAATATTGTACTCATTCAGACAAATCAATAAAAAAAAAAAAATCATAAAATCTTTAAAAAATTACTGTTAAATTTATTTGCAACGATGTGTATTATTACATATTATTTATTGATTTGTTGAAAAATCAACCAATATACTCTGATAAATATCAATGTCAAATAAAATATAACTAGTCTCATTTAATTTTTAAAAACATTAAAAATGTAATACTCAATAAATAATAAATTTCAATTCATGTGAATTTTCAAAAATAAAATAAAAAATATGCAAGTAGATATTTCTCCTTATTATAATAAATGTCTATAAAGGTTTGTAAAATTTTATTTTGTTTTGTTTTAAACCAAAAAAAAAAATAAATAAATAGAAGAAGAAGAAACACTGTCGTTTGGCAAGCACAGCACAGCACAGAAGAAAAAATGGAAGAAGAAGGCGCGGATCACTCCACCCTCCATATTGAAATTATGGAAATCATATTTTACCTAAACAAGCTGATTCATATTTTACCTAAGAATTCTTAAAATAACAATTAATTCTCTTTCAAAACACACAGCTTTTGCCTTTCCACTCTCTCTCTCTTTCTCTCTCTCTCTCTCTCTCTCTCTCTCTCTGTGTCAAACATGGCCGCACATAATTCCAAGTTGAAGCTTTTCTCCGGCATTCTCCGCTGTCTACTCTGCATCGGCACCCTCCCATCCGACTCCACCGCTGACATCCCAACCAGCACCACCACCACCACCGATATCCCAACCAGCACCACCACCACCACCACCACCACCACCACCGATATCCCAACCACCACCACCACCCCCCAAGTCAAGACTCCGGGAGTAGTCGCAAGACTCATGGGTCTAGACTCACTCCCAGAGTCCAAGAAGGTTTTTAGGAGGAAGGAAGGCCCGAAGGAAAAAGGTGGAGTTTCACTGTGTTTTAATTTGTTTTCTATGTTTACATAGCTACGTGTTGTTTCTGTGTTTTAATTTCTTTTTAGTTTGGTAGTTTCTGTTTGAGTCTACGGAATTCGGGGATGGTGCTGTCATAGCATCATGCTGTGACAACAAACAACACCTTTTGCTTGATTACTTTTTTTTCTCCACTTTGTGCAATGTGATTTCAATTTCACTTTCTTTTTAATTCATTTTCAAACAAAGATGTGAGCCTCTCCGCAAAAGTTAAATAAATAAATAAAGTAATTCACATCTACTTAAAAATTGACAGATAAATTATGAATACATTCTCTGAAATTTAGTTAAAATACATATTGTCTCCTGTAATTTTAACCATTGATGGAGGGAGGACATTGGGTTAAGGAAAACTCGTCTAATGATGATGCAGGTTTTTTGAGGCCCAAGTCTAGAGAGCCCAAAGAAAAAGCTAAGGAGATTACTAGGAAAATGAGAGGAAGTTTACGCGCTGAGCCGATGGATTTGCCCTCTATACTTGAGGGATATGCTGGGGATGAGAGCTCATTTAATGTGTCTGGAAGCGATTCTGGAAGTGAATCAGAATTTCCTTTGGGTATTAGTCGTAGGGATGGTTGGAAGGATGGTATCAGAATTTCATCCAGATCTCGATCTTTTCCTGCTTCATGTATTAGCTTTGGTGGCCCTAAAACAAACATGCAATGTGAAACTCTTGGCCAGGACAGTTATTTGATGGCTGGAGGAGCCATGAATCGGGGTAAAAATAAGGCAATCAAGAGAAATTCCAATAAGAAAGAAGATTGTTCATCTAGAAAAATAAGATCCAATAATAAGAAATCTCAATCCTCTTGCCGCACTTATCCTGATAGTACTGATTCCTTCGGGAAAGAGCAATTTAACCTATCTCGGTGGAGATCAACCTTGGAAAGAAAGATCTGCGAGCAGATGTCTTTAGTTTCTCATATGCGGACTCATAACATCAACGGTAAAAGTTCAATTAATGATGCTGAGGTGGATGGTGGACATGCGGATATGTATTCTGAATCTCTTGATGAGGAGTTGCCCTCAAAATCATCATCTTGTTTGTTAGGAAATCCTACTTCTTCTACCCCTGGTCCAGAGGATTCAAAAGCACAGGTTTGATTTACTTGACTAATAATCTTTCAATACTTGTTGACACAACATAGATGCAATATTAATATCTGTGGTGGTCTTTTCCCTTTTCTATACCCATACCTTGTGAGGCAAAATAGTTCAATTTGCTTAACATTTATTTTAATATCATTTGTAATATGGTTGTATTTGATGAACTTGTGCATTGCTTGCTTGTTGTCCTTAATGTTTGTTGGATTTTTTTATTGTGTATAGAGCATCAATATCTCATGATAAATAATTACATTTTGTTATAGGTGCATTTTATTGTATCTTGCTCTATGTTTAGATACATGACATGTATAATTTATGCACTATGTTGATGTTATGTAATAAGATGAGCATTAGAAAAAAGAATAAACGAAATATCAAGAGCTTTAGAAAATGTACAAGAAATATACCACTGAGTAATTATCCAAGGTTGGAGTCTTTCCCAAATTTGGTTTCATTTTGATGTTATGTAATAAGATGAGAAAAATAACAAAGTGAAATTATAGTTATAATTTGACTGTATCTCAATACTTATGATTTATGAGAAAGAAGACTGATATTGTGGAAAAATGAAGGTGTGGTGAACAAAACCCAAAACAGAAAAGGTAGTACTTCGAAGGAAAGTACAATAACAATAAAAAGGCTTACATGATGCATTAAAAAAACTATTGCCACTAATATACTCTATAAAAATTTATTGTCACTAGTAAAGAAATCAACATGAGTTCCTTCACACAAATAACCCATCTATCATGTATGACACCCAAAAAAATATTAAAATTTAAATAAAAAATAATAACAAATCTCAATCGAGGGGAAATAGGAGACTATTACCTCTTGGAATGAACGCAACTTCTTTGAACAGCATACTTTATCAGGATGTAGGAATGGATCTGTAAATGAAACAAATTTTATTAAAATTAGAAGCTTAGCAAATACCCAGAAAAATAAGAGAAATTAAATGTCTGTATTACATAAATAGTTAATTTATCACCATATCATCAATTTCTGGTCTGTTGTATGCTATGAAGCATATTGCAGGGAGAGTCATTTTACATACAAGCAACAACTAGTAGAACATAAGCAACTACTTTTTTTTAACATAAATAAGATACAACACTTCCCAAAATTCACAGCAAAGCTTCACCTTATTATGAATACATCACTTCCCAAAACTTTTCACAAGTAAGACCTCAAAAACAAGTATTGAATTTAATAAAAACGTGAGTGAGACTATAGGATCTCACATAACCCATCACTAGCTAGCTGCCTTTGATTAAAAAAAATAAAAAATACAAATAAAATCAATCTGATATTGCTCAATGAGAAAATGAATCAAATTTTACAAGATCAATACAAAAAGAAGTTTCCATAATTTAAAATATGTGAATGAGACGCAACATATGACCCACAACCACAACACACCAGAATCAGTTTGCTCTATATCTTCATCTATTCATCATTTGCTTCTTTTTGGGAGGCTTGATTTTGCTAGAAATGGATTGATTTTCTGGAAACTTGTAGACAATTGATGGTGCATGATATAAATATTTATTTGGAGATTCTTAATTGTTCGATAGTTCTTTCTATTTTACATTATCATCGATAAATGCATTATACATACATTAAATGCTTGCAAAATACTTCCTGTGAACATAATAAAATTAACGATGTTTCTTTTTTCATTTGAAGATATTCTTCTTATTCATTTATGATGTCCTAGGTACCTCAAATTGGGCCATCTGAAGATGAGACAGTGCAGCTACAGTGTCCAGTACTTGAACCACAATCTCCAGCAAGCGCAAAGGAGGCTGATCATCCGAGTCTGGTTTCAGTTTTGGAAGCCCCATTTGTGGAAGATGTAAACATAATGTCACCTGGTTCAGAATGCTTTGAGAGAGTCAATGCTGATCTTCACGGTAAACCAAACAAAAACTTTTTATTCATTTACTAGTGTGTCGGAACTGTTGGAATTGTGGTTATTGCATCTAATTTGTTCTGTAGGTTGTGTTGGCTAGGCCCATATACAAAAGCCATGATATTAACAAATGATAACAAAAAATTCATTGCAATATTGGGACATTATACAGTTTTACACATGCCATAGGTGCAATGGGTTAGCATTTATCTTATACAGTTAATGAATTGATACCCTTCTGACTTTTAATGAGTAGTATAGTGTGAGCAACTTAGAATCTAGCCCAGAATGGTATGATTCACCAGCTTTATGCCATTTATCTTGGATTAGGGTACATGAATCTTTGTAAGCTAAGTCAATTTTGATCTCACCGTTTTTGGCCTTTAATAAGCATAGATCAAGTCCATTCCATATACTAAATCGGTCATTGTACGATAAATTCCATATACTACATCAGTCATTGTATGATAAACTACAGTTTAACTACTATGCTTTAATTTTTCTTTATGTTCTTTGTTACTGGTAGGGCTTCGAATGCAGCTTAAGCTACTCAAGATGGAGTCTAGAGCAAATGCAGACGGACTAATGCTTACACCAAGTGACAAAGATGTTGGCCAAGGATTTGTCTCGGTCTCCGAGGACAATGAAGTATTTGATGATGAGAGTTGGGAATCTGTCTATCTAGCTGATGTGCTAATCGCCTCTGGATATGATGATGCTGACCCCGACACTTTCGTGTCAACATGGTACTCTCTCGATTGCCCTCTGGACCCTTCTTTATTTGACAACGTCGAGGAGAAGTATTCCAGTGAGACAACATCATTGAGGTCTGAAAGGAAGCTCCTGTTTGACCGCATAAATTCTGGGCTCTTTGAAATGTTCCATCAGTTCGTGGACCCACTCCCGTGGGTGAAGCAGCCAACAGGGAAGGTGGGCCTTACAAGGCAGAAACATGGGATTGGTTACGAGCTGCATAAGTTGTTGGCAAGTGAAGAGAAGAGCATGCATGAGGACATGACAGAGAGGGTGTTGGATAGGAAGATGCAGTGGCTCGATTCCGGGGATGGCGTGGACGCGATAGGTATGGAAATTGAGAAATTGTTGATGGATGACCTAATAGTGGAGGTTGCGAATATGTTAAGTATGGATTAGAACTCGATTTTAGGCAAAGCTAGAGACAAGCGAATGGAATTGAACGGAATGGAAAAGTAGGTGGAGAAGATGGGGAATAAAAGATCGAGAAAAATACTCGATGTTCATACCATATATTAGCATATGTTTTCTTTTTTACTATTAAGTTTAGTAGTTTTAGATTACCTGAAGGGCTGGCTGTCTGCTGTAGTGCCTGTTCTGCTTTGCTGTTGTGTTGTTCTGTAGTGCCTGATCTGTTTTGCTGATGTGTTCCAAGCTCCAAGTGCCTGATCTGCTTTGCTGTGTATCTGTTTTGTTGCTGTGTTGGCTTAAACAATCTTGATGCTTGGATTGGATGAAGGGCTGCTGTAGTTCAAGGCAGTGTGTTTGGTATGATTGTTGGGCTGTAGTATTTCACGGCAGTGTGTCTTCTCTGACTGTTCTGTTTTGGTGCTTAGAAGGGCTGTTGCAGGGCCTGTTCTGTTTTGGTGCTTGGAAGGGCTGCTGTAGTTTTTAATCTGTCTAGTTTTTCTGATTTTTTTTTGATCTGTTTGCTTTGTTTGTTAGTCTCTCACCAACTAGGAGGTTGGAGCTTGTTTTAGCCCCAAGTTCTTCTTTATTGATGTAATTTTTCATATATTCCATCAATAAAGTCTTCTTTTTGCCGATCAAAAAAAAAAAAAAAAAGTTCAGTAGTTGTAACATTTGAGTTTAGTAAATCTTTATGACTGAGGATGTTTTAGGATGAAAAACTGTGGATGAATATAGGGTCCTTGATCAAGTTTAGTTTTTTGTTTCAATAAATTCATAGATTCTAGTGGCTACCTTCATGTTTGAATAATTCTTAAATTTTTATTTTTGAAAAAAAGGGGAGAGAGACATGGCACACCCTATCTACTTTGTTTTTTATGCAATTACATGTCAAACTGAATAATTTTGGGTTGAAAATCTACCATTGCTTTTAAAAATATTTTCTAAGTGATTCACCAATTTTATATAATTCACTCTAAAATGGATTCAGTTGGTTGAAAATCTACCATGGCTTTGAAAAGTATTTTAGTGATTTACCAATTTTAATGTGATGTGTAATGGCCTAATAATGATTGAGTTCTCATTAAGTCAACTGTGCTACATTACATTTATATTTATATTAAATATTTTATTTTTCTTAAGACCAAAAAAAATAAATTATATACAATCAATCAAAAAGTGATAGAGGTCATGACTTGGAGTGATGATAGAAAGTGTTATTCGCCAAAAAGTGGAAGAGGGGAAGTATGTCTACTTGCTATCTCTCTCAGAACAATTTTTGGTCCTTGTGCATTGTGTAAGATCTTTATTCAATTGATAGGTAATCTGAAAATGTTGTGAGTTTTCAATATAAATTTTACTACATAAGGAATAAATAAAATTAATTGGCCTTCCAATCTAAATATTTTCTTTGAGGCCCAGTCAACATACACTCGATAGATTTGTCAGCCGATGAAATCATGCATAGGTTGTTTAACTCTCATTTGTAAGTGGACAATTCATGATTTACCTCAAGCTATACCCAAAAACAATACAATTCTTATTGAAAAGGAATTTTCTATTACAGAAAAATAGATATGTTTTGTGGAATTTTTTTTTTTTTTTGAATACTTTTGATTTTTTAGGAAACAATAAAAAATTATTTCCAAAATTTGAAAAGCTATTTTTTGTGCAAAAATGAAAACAATGTGAAGACAATGGTGTTTTTTCTATTTTCATTTTTTTTGTTTCTGAAAATAAAAAACAAAATGGCAAACATTATATGTAGCAAAATATAGATATCTCTATCCTTTATAGAAATATACTGTCAGATTATTATTGAGTTTTCATTTTCTTTTTGCAGTTGTCAACCATAAAGAATGTTGAACTGCTTCCTATGGTTATGTGATGTCTACCTTACTTAGGATTTTATTTTGTTAAGGGCACATGCTTCCTATGATTTGTGTTTCTAAATAATTGTCTTGCTTTGCAATATCAAAACTACTACTCTAAATAAAGGTATGTTTACCTAATGTGTGCTAAAGATTTGAAGAGTGAATAAAGGGGGAAAAAAAGTACCCAGTGTGTGTGTGTAATTTCACTCTCTCTACATTGTAATGGTGCTTGTATCCAAAATTCTTTCTATAATTAACAATATTGTGCGTTTGTTTTCATGCTTATTTGTATCTGTAAGTAAAAATATATTGCAATTTGCTCTTTATTGAAATGTTATTGACTAATAATAATTCAAAGTACAACATTGAGTTGTTGCTTGAATTTGTTAAGAGGAGATTGTAATTCATTCGAAGCAAGTTTTTGTTATGGAATCCAAAGAGTCGATACCTTGATTTATGTTGGGGAATTCAAAGTGTCCATAAATAGAATCAATACACGTTATTTCAAACAGGCATCCGCTTAAAGGCTTAAACATATAGGGGGTGAATCCATCTAACATATATTAAGACTTTTCTTTTGCTTTTCTTCAGATATGGTACCTTTTTTTTTTGAACAGTAGATATGGGACCTTTTTACTTCTCATATTTCTTAAGCATTCAAGTGTAAAAATGGTGTTCAAAAGTTTCCAAGTAATCATGCTTGAATGCCTTTCAAACCTAAGTGGTTTATGCACAAGAGACGACTTTCCTTTTGAATGGTCATCCTTGGAACAACTTAGAGTGAGAGAGTGCCCCAAAATGAAGACTTGCTGCCACTGCCGCTGTCGCTACTTCCGGCGAGATCCAAAGCACACCAAAACTGAAGGAAGTTGTATCTGATAACTTCAAGAAAATACTGCTACAGGGGATGGACTTGAATCAGTTTGTGCAAATCTATTTCAAAGTAGAGGTAATTCTATTTTATAAATTATCATGTAATTAGAAAATTCTACACTTTAGATATGCCACTAATTTTATTTGTATGATGGTGCCACATTTCATTTGAAGTGGACTAAAGGTATAAAATTTTCAAGAATTCTGTAGAAATTCAGTTTGTGGGAACAAAAGTTATATCTTCAACAGATGGTTGTTCATTTAGTCAATTATTTTTTACTGTTAAGTTTGAAATTCTTAGTAGCCATTCTTTCCCAAGTAAGGGTTTCTTGATGTGATGCTTCAGACGGAATGCTGGCTCATTTAGTCAATTGAAGTTTTGAAATTCTTAGTAGTTGTTCCTTCCCAAGTAAGGGTTGCTTGATGTGATGCTTTAGAAGGAATGCTGGCTCATTTAGTCAATTAAAGTTTTGAAATTCTTAGTAGTCGTTCCTTCCCAAGTAAGGTTTGCTGGATGTGATGCTTTAGATGCTGGCAATGTTCTTGACTCCCCCACATTGAATGCCAAGTTTGGACAATGGAAAGAGGCAACTTATAAACTTAAATAAATCATTTCAAAAAACCATTGAAGGTGTCGATCAGTTAGTGTATGGAAGTCTTAAGTTGAGCTATGATTAGCTGCAGGATGAGGAATCCAAGTCCTGCTTTATTGCTTTGTGTTTTGTAAAACGCCTCGCTACCTTTTGGCCCAAGTAACCTGTGGGTCGACCAACTTGACCCAAAGCTTAAGTCCAAGTTACTTAGTAACAAGTTAGTGGTGCTTTATATGCCCAAGATCACCCATGCAAACTTCTGATGTGGGACGGGGTTGTTACAAATTTGTTTCCTGAGGAAGCTAACATCTCAATAGAAATTTTAGTTTGATATGACTGTGAGAAGTTGGAGGACGATGTTGTAAAGAAAAACCTAGGGAAAGAGAAAGAGGAAAAAGAAGCTATAGTTGATACGATGGTGTTCAAAAGTCTTAAAAAAAAAAAACGGAACATTGTTCATATCTCTATAGTTTTTGTACTGGGAGATCTACTTTGAATGGTCATCCTCGAATGAGTAATTGAGAAAGATTGCTCTAAAATGAAGACTTTACTTCTACCACTCCCTCCAGGGTCCAAAGCAAACCATAACTGAAGACAATCAAAGTGGATGATGTTGGGATAATGTTCTGATTATGCAAAAGCATTTCAATGTCAAGGTAATCTCTCTCCCTCTCTCCCTCTGGTGTTGCCTCATTAAATATGCTGAAATTCTAGCTTCAAAATGCAGTTTCGTAGTTGGCTTAGGATTCTCATAAAAGATTGTGAATGCTTGCCTTGCTTTTGTCTTTTAACAGCTATGTTTTCTTGCTGTTTTGGGTGGTGTAAAGCTTTGTTGGGTCCTCTCTCTTTCTCTCGCTCTGATTTTCTGGTTCCTGTTCGTTGGTGTCTTGCCAACTCTTTTTATTGATGTACATTGTTGTGTTTACTTTGCAACCATTTCAATTTCATCAATAAATTTCCCTTCTCCTGATCAAAAAAATAAAAAATAAAAAATAAAAGAAATGCTGAAGAACATAAAATATTTTGCCCAAATACATGGACCCTGTTTTGACATAGAAGTGAAATATAAAGGCTTGTTGAGTTGACTCTTGAGAACCATCAAACAAACATTTTGGACCATTTCAGTACTGGTGAACAATGAATTCACAGTTTATAGTTTGCTTAAAAATGATTTCACATATTTCTCTTATATTCAGGAGTCACAGACTACTTTCGAAGAGCAATCTAAGAAACAATTAACTTTGTCTCAATGGAAGCTCTGTTAATGCTCACCTTTTAGCTTGTGCAAGGGTGTGCTTGTTGTCATTAATGTTTCTGAGCAAGAGCCTCACTTTGCACTATTTGGATACTAGTTTAAATAAAGGCCATGTTTACATTGTGATCTACTTGAATGTATTGTACATTTTATAATACCTCGTGATCGATAGAAGAAAGTCTTTTTCAACTCCAACGCTCCTATTCCAATCGATCAAATTACTTAGATTGACAGAGCTAGCAAAAACTACTTTATTCACTCCCACCTGCATATATTCTTCATGTCATGACTGTTTGTCAACTATACCAAATACTATTTTGCATGACCAACACCAAAAAGAAAAAGTCGGAAAAGGTAATCTTTTAGTTATTGGACAGAGTAATTGATTGAGAATTGCGGTTTTAATAATTATATTTTTGTGTTCTCGTCCAATGCAAGGAAGACCATCTACATGCGTGTGAGCACACACATTAGCAGTAAGTGTCCATCTAACAAAAACCTTAACAAAACAATTGGGATTTGGGAGCAAATTTAGCAGGAATACACAATTTCACTGAAACAGACCAGTAAATTTGCAGGCCAACTCCATTTACCAATAACTCTAAAAACACTGCTGACTGTACTATTAAACTGTTGTAAGTAAGGTTCTTTAATGGATAGCCCACTTGTCTTCTAAGTTCTTATCATTATATCTGTTGTCGTCGTCGTCATCATCATCATAATTTATGCATGTATTTCAGTGAGTCAAGCCTGTGTATAACCTTTTTCTCGAGAAAAAAAAGAAGAAGATCGAATGGAAAATGAAAAGAGAAAAAGGAGGAGCTGGTATATGTTCTTTCCAACCTTTCATCCGTGGAAGCAAAGTATCAAGCATTGTGCCAGACACATCAAACCAGGAAAAGAATATTTTCGTCTTCTTAACAATAGAATATTGGGGTTTCCATCTCCATTGTGAACTCTGCGGCAACCATTTGCCTTCCCGTAATTGTTTACAAAAAGAGAGGTAAGCTTTGAATTCTAGCTTTGCCCTTTTCAATAATTTATGGAATTGAATATATAAATAATGCTAACTGCTGTCCGTTGCTTATTCTATTCATAAAACAAAGTTAAATATGTCTGAGTTAAGGTGAATTGTGTAAAAAGCTAACTTTTTGTCTGCGTGAACTAAGTTGCATTGCATTCTATTCATAATGCAGAAACGTAAAGTGAATTGAAAGTCTAATTATTTTGGTATTTTCTTTACCTTAACGACATGTGAGTTGAAATTAGCATGATCCAGAACTCATATATGTACAAATACAAAAAGCCACTTTGGTCAAGAATAGTAGTTCTTTTTAAGTGACCTTAGTATGTAGGTTTTTTTTAGTATCTGAAGTATTAAATAGCTTTAAATTGTATCCCAAATAACACCATGCAAAAAATAAAAAATAAAAGGCAAGAAAGAAAGATTAAAAAAAAATCATCTTCAATACTCATCATGTAAATTTGTTTCGTAAAAAGTTGTTCGCATATTTTAGTGCTCGGTATAATGGAAAATAGAAATTAATGGAAGACAATTTTCAGCATTCAAACAGAAGATGACCTAATTTGGATGGAATATGTTTTCATTTTAAAAGCATAAAACATTGCAGAAACATTTTCCAATCACTAGATTGAAAAAATTCGAGAAGATGCCAAGTGCTAGATTGAAAAACTTAATGGGTTCATAGGAAGGGCTAAAGAGTTTTTGGAAGGTGGAACTAATGTGAACAAGAGTGTTTTATAGGTGGTTTTCTGATTTGGTTACACCTTTTTTTTCTTTTCTTTTTTTAACAGATGATTTGGTCACACGTTTCTGCTAGGAAAAGAAGCAAAAGAAAAAATGGATGAGGCTAAAATGCTATGGAAGGAAGGCAACTTCAATAACAAATCCAGCTCTACACATCCCATGGGGATATAATTCATACCCTTTGAAAGGCTAGTGACCTATGAGGCCACAAATTTGGCAATGTCAAATGACAAAATCAATTTCTTTGGAATACATTGTATTGGGGGTTGTTTGGAAGACAACTTTGGTAATAGAAACTGGCAAGAAGAAAAGCTAAATTGGACAAGCTTTTGATGAGATTTTGATGGCTATTGTGTCTTGGCACCCAGACATTATTCAAGATCAAATAGCTTCATCTTGGGTTTGAGATTAATTGATCATCCAAATGAAACTGGAAGATCAATTATTTTATGTGCAAGACTGGAGGATGTGATGAGGATCCCTGTTATATACATATATTGCATTTGGGAGTCTCAGACTCTCGTTACCAAGGCCAAACAATATGAAAATGTTCGGACACTAAAGTCTGAACAAATAGTCGTTGATAAGACGTAGCTTGTCGGACGGTCAAATTTTGTCCAATAAGTTTGAACAAGGGTAAAAAGACTTTAAGTGGCTTGGCAGCAGCCCAAGGAAAAAAGCCTCCAGAACAGTACACTGTTGGCTCATTTCAGCAGCAGAACAACCCTAAAACACATGGGCAAGTGCCTCATGGACTTGGTACAACAACTCAAAGCAAACAATGGCTCAAATCCATTACTGAAGCAATGCAATAGTCATTTCACCCTGACAAAACCAGTGTTCCAACCTTTTCAGCAGTACCACGGCTGCCCAACCCCAATCTGAAGCTTGCGAGACAAGCTAGAGTTGAGCCTACATGGCTTGGCCAAACCTTACTCAGCCGTGAGAGATCAGCCCAGTACTTTTCAGCCTAGCCCGATTCAGAAAAGGCTATTTTCAACCCATTTCTCATAAATGTGCTCTCAACTTATTGGCTAAGCTCTTTTAAATCATATCCAATCTTATCAATCCAGTACCTACCAGCCGGTACATACCGTTTCATAAGCAAAACAACACCTACATAATCCAATTATGTTCAGCCTAAAATCTTGACAAATACTAGGCATCGACAATACCGGGCCGGAAAACATAATCTGGTGAATACCACACAATACCAGCCATTTATTTATTTATTTATTTTATAGTGGTTTGTAATATTAAAATAGTAGAAATTTGTGTTCCATACTCATTTTTTTTTTTTTTTTGATGGAAAGAAAATCTTCATTGAAAAGCCGATAAAAAATTGGATCAATCTTGTACAATGATAGTAAAAGATCTCATAAAGAGACAACAAATTTTCCATTGAGGAAAAAATCCTCACAAAGGAGGGACACAACCTCCACACAGGAGGATTATTACAACAAATAATAAAAAATAAAAAGCAAACAAAAAACAACCAAATCCAAGTCGCTAAACGCATCCAAAGCTCCATTACACCATAACCTTCAACTTGAAATCTGAAGACCCCACCTTTGTTGGTCAAGAGTTCCATACTCTTTGAAATATCTTAAATTGTGTTATTTAGCAGAAATAGTATGCTTTTAAGCCTCTTTTACATATAAATTTGTGATTCATGATATAAATTGTTAAATTATTTGTTACTTCAAAAAAAAAATATTTATTTGTTACTAAATTATATTTTTAGTACATATATAATACTTTCGTGATAAATATGAAACAGTATTCGGTAACAAACCGGTACCGGCAGGTACCATACTAATGAAAAAAGTGATACTTAGTCCAATACGGTATTAACTTTGGTCATATTGACACTTTTTAGTTTTGTTCAGCAACAGTGATAGACAACTGTCACTGCCATAATTTTTGGCAAGATCTTATTTACTACTTTTGGAAACAATTTAACAGCCCACAAAACTTTCTTATAAGCATTCAATGCTCTTAAACACTTGTCAAAACTTGATTAACCATATTCGTCTTTAAATAGAGGATCTTTCTCCCTCTTGAGGGTATACCTTGAAACATAATTGAGAAAGTTTGATTATATTTTAATAAAAAGACCTCCATTAATGAGTGTCAATACTTGACTCCTCTACAACCAAAACATTCAGACTTCACTCCATTATTAACTGGCTTCCAAGCTCCATGTTGGTAATAGAATGGAAAATTATTAGATACTCTGGACTACTACGTGTCCATACTCCTTCACCAATCATCATTTATTATGTCTCTCATGTTTTCAATCACCCAACACAAAATCATAACACCTTCTCCACCAATCATAATAGCATGGAACACCATGTGGCCATGCTTCTGGAGTACCCAATAATCAGCCTAAAAGAATTTGATCCTACTCATTGGGACTCTCAGCTTCCTTGTGTTGTTCCAACCCCATGCATGCATATAGTGAAAGTCAAGGAAGAATGGCGTAGGAAGACTCCCATCTCAAGAGAAGTGAAAGTCTGAGCTGGGCAGCTGCTCCCCCTTCCGTTCACGTTGTTGTTCCTTGTTGATTTTCACCATTCACCATTAAAGAGGTGTAATGACCCCATTACATATAACAATTAGCATTTAATTAATTAAGGAGATTTGGAAATTAATTGCCAATTACTATAATTTAATCTGGGATTCACGACAATTGTGGAGATTGATTCATATATGGTTTTACCAAGGATTTATTAGAATTAGAAATTAAGGGTCTAAATGGCTTAAGGAAGTGAAGTTAAAAAGTTGAATCGATTTAATCTTAATTATGGACCCATTTGGGAGTTTAATTAAATATTCGTTTCAGTTTAGTAAAATTAAGGTTCGGTTAATTAGATCCTAATTGGACTTAATTAAGCTAATTAAATTATGAAGATTGAGAATTGTGATTATTGCGAATTAAATTTATTTATGGGATGTCCTATTTGAATATGTAATTTAATTGACGGAAACTTGGAGTCTGATCAGAAATTGAAGACCTAAATGATTTAAAAAACCAAAATTGGGGTTGGAAATAAGTTTAATTTAATAATTGGAGCCTTTTAAGAGTTCGATTACAAATCTGATTCAGATTGATAAATTTAATTATATTTAATTAAGTTCTAATGGAAGTCAATTTGCCTAATTAGATTATATGGGATTTGGGGTTAATTATAATTAACTAATTTTATGCTAATCAAAATTTATTAAGATCAAATTATGCTTAATTAAATTAATCCTAGGCAAAATTTGAGTTATGGACTAAATTAGAATTGTGGGTATATATTATATATATTTATATATAATAAGTTATTAAACCTCTCTTTATGTGCACATGAGGAGAGAGAGAGTAGGCAACCCACTGATTAATTGAGTGAGTGCATTCTGTGCTTGTTTTTGGTCTTGACAAAACCGTGGGAAAGAGAGAGACCACCGTGGGTGAGCAAGGGAGTCAATTCCTTAATCCTTTCCTGGATAGTTGAAGGGAAACCAAGAGGGAAGTGAAGAAAAGCAGAGACTCAAATTTACGAGAGGACAAACTCAAGTTTCCTCTTGGTTTCCTCTTGGTTTTCCTCTTGGTTTTCCTTTTCTTCACTTTCCTCTTGGTTTTCCTTCAAATTTCCAGCAAAGGTTTAAGGAAGGAGAAACTCAAGTTTGGCTTGGATTTGTCAAAGTCAAATCCACGGTGGTCTCTCTCTTTCCCACGGTTTTGTCAAGACCAAAAACAAGCACAGAATGCACTCACTCAATTAATCAGTGGGTTGCCTACTCTCTCTCTCCTCATGTGCACATAAAGAGAGGTTTAATAACTTATTATATATAAATATATATAATATATACCCACAATTCTAATTTAGTCCATAACTCAAATTTTGCCTAGGATTAATTTAATTAAGCATAATTTGATCTTAATAAATTTTGATTAGCATAAAATTAGTTAATTATAATTAACCCCAAATCCCATATAATCCAATTAGGCAAATTGACTTCCATTAGAACCTAATTAAATATAATTAAATTTATCAATATGAATCAGATTTGTAATCGAACTCTTAAAAGGCTCCAATTATTAAATTAAACTTATTTCCAACCCCAATTTTGGTTTCTTAAATCATTTAGGTCTTCAATTTCTGATCAGACTCCAAGTTTCCGTCAATTAAATTACATATTCAAATAGGACACCCCATAAATAAATTTAATTCGCAATAATCACAATTCTCAATCTTCATAATTTAATTAGCTTAATTAAGTCCAATTAGGATCTAATTAACCGAACCTTAATTTTACTAAACTGAAATGAATATTTAATTAAACTCCCAAATGGGTCCATAATTAAGATTAAATCGATTCAACTTTTTAACTTCACTTCCTTAAGCCATTTAGACCCTTAATTTCTAATTCTAATAAATCCTTGGTAAAACCATATATGAATCAATCTCCACAATTGTCGTGAATCCCAGATTAAATTATAGTAACTGACAATTAATTTCCAAATTTCCTTAATTAATTAAATGCTAATTGTTATACGTGATGGGGTCATTACACCTCTTTAATGGTGAATGGTGAAAATCAACAAGGAACAACAACGTGAACGGAAGGGGGAGCAGCTGCCCAGCTCAGACTTTCACTTCTCTTGAGATGGGAGTCTTCCTACACCATTCTTCCTTGACTTTCACTATATGCATGCATGGGGTTGGAACAACACAAGGAAGCTGAGAGTCCCAGTGAGTAGGATCAAATTCTTTTAGGCTGATTATTGGGTACTCCAGAAGCATGGCCACATGGTGTTCCATGCTATTATGATTGGTGGAATGATTTTGTGTTGGGTGATTGAAGAACATGAGAGACATAATAAATGATGATTGGTGAAGGAGTATGGACACGTAGTAGTCCAGGAGTATCTAATAATTTTCCATTCTATTACCAACATGGAGCTTTTGGAAGCCAGTTAATAATGGAGTGAAGTCTGAATGTTTTGGTTGTAGAGGAGTCAAGTATTGAGACTCATTAATGGAGGTCTTTTTATTAAAATATAATCAAACTTTCTCAATTATGTTTCAAGGTATACCCTCAAGAGGGAGAAAGATCCTCTATTTAAAGACGAATATGGTTAATCAAGTTTTGACAAGTGTTTAAGAGCATTGAATGCTTATAAGAAAGTTTTGTGGGCTGTTAAATTGTTTCCAAAAGTAGTAAATAAGATCTTGCCAAAAATTATGGCAAAGGATGCTTGTCTATCATCGCTTTTCAACAAAACTAAAAGTATCAATATGACCAAAGTTAATACCGTATTGACTAAGTATCACTTTTTCATTAGTATGGTACCACTGCACCGGTTTGTTACCGAATCGCTTCATATTTATCACTTAAAGTATTATATATGTACTAAAAATATAATTTAGTAACAAATAAATATTTTTTTTTTGAAGTAACAAATAATTTAACAATTTATATCATGAATCACAAATTTATATGTAAAAGAGGCTTAAAAGCATACTATTTCTGCTAAATAACACAATTTAAGATATTTCAAAGAGTATGGAACTCTTGACCAACAAAGGTGGGGTCTTCAGATTTCAAGTTGAAGGTTATGGTGTAATGGAGCTTTGGATGCGTTTAGCGACTTGGATTTGGTTGTTTTTTGTTTGCTTTTTATTTTTTTATTATTTGTTGTAATAATCCTCCCTGTGTGGAGGTTGTGTCCCTCCTTTGTGAGGATTTTTTCTCCTCAATGGAAAATTTGTTGTTTCTTTATGAGATCTTTTACTATCATTGTACGAGATTGATCCAATATTTTATCGGCTTTACAATGAAGATTTTCTTTCCATAAAAAAAAAAAAAATGAGTATGGAACACAAATTTCTACTATTTTAATATTACAAACCACTATAAAATAAATAAATAAATAAATGGCTGGTATTGTGTGGTATTCACCTCAGATATGTTTTCCAACCGGTATTGTCCAAAGACTGCCTAATATTTGTCAAGATTTTTAGGCTGAACATAATTGGATTATGTAGGTGTTGTTTTGCTTATGAAACGGTATGTACCGCTGGTAGGTACCGGATTGATAAGATTGGATATGATTTAAAAGAGCTTAGCCAATAAGTTGAGAGCACATTTATGAGAAATGGGTTGAAAATAGCCTTTTCTGAATCGGGCTAGGCTGAAAAGTACTGGGCTGATCTCTCACGGCTGAGTAAGGTTTGGCCAAGCCATGTAGGCTCAACTCTAGCTTGTCTCGCAAGCTTCAGATTGGGGTTGGGCAGCCGTGGTACTGCTGAAAAGGTTGGAACACTGGTTTTGTCAGGGTGAAATGACTATTGCATTGCTTCAGTAATGGATTTGAGCCATTGTTTGCTTTGAGTTGTTGTACCAAGTCCATGAGGCACTTGCCCATGTGTTTTAGGGTTGTTCTGCTGCTGAAATGAGCCAACAGTGTACTGTTCTGGAGGCTTTTTTCCTTGGGCTGCTGCCAAGCCACTTAAAGTCTTTTTACCCTTGTTCAAACTTATTGGACAAAATTTGACCGTCCGACAAGCTACGTTATCAACGACTATTTGTTCAGACTTTAGTGTCCGAACATTTTCATATTGTTTGGCCTTGGTAACGAGAGTCTGAGACTCCCAAATGCAATATATGTATATAACAGGGATCCTCATCACATCCTCCAGTCTTGCACATAAAATAATTGATCTTCCAGTTTCATTTGGATGATCAATTAATCTCAAACCCAAGATGAAGCTATTTGATCTTGAATAATGTCTGGGTGCCAAGACACAATAGCCATCAAAATCTCATCAAAAGCTTGTCCAATTTAGCTTTTCTTCTTGCCAGTTTCTATTACCAAAGTTGTCTTCCAAACAACCCCCAATACAATGTATTCCAAAGAAATTGATTTTGTCATTTGACATTGCCAAATTTGTGGCCTCATAGGTCACTAGCCTTTCAAAGGGTATGAATTATATCCCCATGGGATGTGTAGAGCTGGATTTGTTATTGAAGTTGCCTTCCTTCCATAGCATTTTAGCCTCATCCATTTTTTCTTTTGCTTCTTTTCCTAGCAGAAACGTGTGACCAAATCATCTGTTAAAAAAAAAAAAAAAAAAAAAAAAGGTGTAACCAAATCAGAAAACCACCTATAAAACACTCTTGTTCACATTAGTTCCACCTTCCAAAAACTCTTTAGCCCTTCTTATGAACCCATTAAGTTTTTCAATCTAGCACTTGGCATCTTCTCGAATTTTTTCAATCTAGTGATTGGAAAATGTTTCTGCAATGTTTTATGCTTTTAAAATGAAAAACATATTCCATCCAAATTAGGTCATCTTCTGTTTGAATGCTGAAAATTGTCTTCCATTAATTTCTATTTTCCATTATACCGAGCACTAAAATATGCGAACAACTTTTTTTACCGAAACAAATTTACATGACGAGTATTGAAGATGATTTTTTTTTTTTTAATCTTTCTTTCTTGCCTTTTATTTTTTATTTTTTGCATGGTGTTATTTGGGATACAATTTAAAGCTATTTAATACTTCAGATACTAAAAAAAACCTACATACTAAGGTCACTTAAAAAGAACTACTATTCTTGACCAAAGTGGCTTTTTGTATTTGTACATATATGAGTTCTGGATCATGCTAATTTCAACTCACATGTCGTTAAGGTAAAGAAAATACCAAAATAATTAGACTTTCAATTCACTTTACGTTTCTGCATTATGAATAGAATGCAATGCAACTTAGTTCACGCAGACAAAAAGTTAGCTTTTTACACAATTCACCTTAACTCAGACATATTTAACTTTGTTTTATGAATAGAATAAGCAACGGACAGCAGTTAGCATTATTTATATATTCAATTCCATAAATTATTGAAAAGGGCAAAGCTAGAATTCAAAGCTTACCTCTCTTTTTGTAAACAATTACGGGAAGGCAAATGGTTGCCGCAGAGTTCACAATGGAGATGGAAACCCCAATATTCTATTGTTAAGAAGACGAAAATATTCTTTTCCTGGTTTGATGTGTCTGGCACAATGCTTGATACTTTGCTTCCACGGATGAAAGGTTGGAAAGAACATATACCAGCTCCTCCTTTTTCTTTTCATTTTCCATTCGATCTTCTTCTTTTTTTTCTCGAGAAAAGGTTATACACAGGCTTGACTCACTGAAATACATGCATAAATTATGATGATGATGACGACATTTACAACAGATATAATGATAAGAACTTAGAAGACAAGTGGGCTGTCCATTAAAGAACCTTACTTACAACAGTTTAATAGTACAGTCAGCAGTGTTTTTAGAGTTATTGGTAAATGGAGTTGGCCTGCAAATTTACTGGTCTGTTTCAGTGAAATTGTGTATTCCTGCTAAATTTGCTCCCAAATCCCAATTGTTTTGTTAAGGTTTTTGTTAGATGGACACTTACTGCTAATGTGTGTGCTCACACGCATGTAGATGGTCTTCCTTGCATTGGACGAGAACACAAAAATATAATTATTAAAACCGCAATTCTCAATCAATTACTCTGTCCAATAACTAAAAGATTACCTTTTCCGACTTTTTTCTTTTTGGTGTTGGTCATGCAAAATAGTATTTGGTATAGTTGACAAACAGTCATGACATGAAGAATATATGCAGGTGGGAGTGAATAAAGTAGTTTTTGCTAGCTCTGTCAATCTAAGTAATTTGATCGATTGAATAGGAGCGTTGGAGTTGAAAAGACTTTCTTCTATCGATCACGAGGTATTATAAAATGTACAATACATTCAAGTAGATCACAATGTAAACATGGCCTTTATTTAAACTAGTATCCAAATAGTGCAAAGTGAGGCTCTTGCTCAGAAACATTAATGACAACAAGCACACCCTTGCACAAGCTAAAAGGTGAGCATTAACAGAGCTTCCATTGAGACAAAGTTAATTGTTTCTTAGATTGCTCTTCGAAAGTAGTCTGTGACTCCTGAATATAAGAGAAATATGTGAAATCATTTTTAAGCAAACTATAAACTGTGAATTCATTGTTCACCAGTACTGAAATGGTCCAAAATGTTTGTTTGATGGTTCTCAAGAGTCAACTCAACAAGCCTTTATATTTCACTTCTATGTCAAAACAGGGTCCATGTATTTGGGCAAAATATTTTATGTTCTTCAGCATTTCTTTTATTTTTTTATTTTTTTGATCAGGAGAAGGGAAATTTATTGATGAAATTGAAATGGTTGCAAAGTAAACACAACAATGTACATCAATAAAAAGAGTTGGCAAGACACCAACGAACAGGAACCAGAAAATCAGAGCGAGAGAAAGAGAGAAAAGGACCCAACAAAGCTTAACACCACCCAAAACAGCAAGAAAACATAGCTGTTAAAAGACAAAAGCAAGGCAAGCATTCACAATCTTTTATGAGAATCCTAAGCCAACTACGAAACTGCATTTTGAAGCTAGAATTTCAGCATATTTAATGAGGCAACACCAGAGAGAGAGAGAGAGAGAGAGAGAGATTACCTTGACATTGAAATGCTTTTGCATAATCAGAACATTATCCCAACATCATCCACTTTGATTGTCTTCAGTTATGGTTTGCTTTGGACCCTGGAGGGAGTGGTAGAAGTAAAGTCTTCATTTTAGAGCAATCTTTCTCAATTACTCATTCGAGGATGACCATTCAAAGTAGATCTCCCAGTCCAGAAACTATAGAGATATGAACAATGTTCCGTTTTTTTTTAAGACTTTTGAACACCATCTTATCAACTATAGCTTTTTTTCCTCTTTCTCTTTCCCTAGGTTTTTCTTTACAACATCGCCCTCCAACTTCTCACAGTCATATCAAACTAAAATTTCTATTGAGATGTTAGCTTCCTCAGAAACAAATTTGTAACAACCCCGCCCCACATCAGAAGTTTGCATGGGTGATCTTGGGCATATAAAGCACCACTAACTTGCTACTAAGTAACTTGGACTTAAGCTTTGGGTCAAGTTGGTTGACCCACAGGTTACTTGGGCCAAAAGGTAGCGAGGCGCTTACAAAACACAAAGCAATAAAGCAGGACTTGGATTCTCATCCTGCAGCTAATCATAGCTCAACTTAAGACTTCCATACACTAACTGATCGACACCTTCAATGGTTTTTTGAAATGATTTATTTAAGTTTATAAGTTGCCTCTTTCCATTGTCCAAACTTGGCATTCAATGTGGGGGAGTCAAGAACATCGCCAGCATCTAAAGCATCACATCCAGCAAACCTTACTTGGGAAGGAACGACTACTAAGAATTTCAAAACTTTAATTGACTAAATGAGCCAGCATTCCTTCTAAAGCATCACATCAAGCAACCCTTACTTGGGAAGGAACAACTACTAAGAATTTCAAAACTTTAATTGACTAAATGAGCCAGCATTCCGTCTGAAGCATCACATCAAGAAACCCTTACTTGGGAAAGAATGGCTACTAAGAATTTCAAACTTAACAGTAAAAAATAATTGACTAAATGAACAACCATCTGTTGAAGATATAACTTTTGTTCCCACAAACTGAATTTCTACAGAATTCTTGAAAATTTTATACCTTTAGTCCACTTCAAATGAAATGTGGCACCATCATACAAATAAAATTAGTGGCATATCTAAAGTGTAGAATTTTCTAATTACATGATAATTTATAAAATAGAATTACCTCTACTTTGAAATAGATTTGCACAAACTGATTCAAGTCCATCCCCTGTAGCAGTATTTTCTTGAAGTTATCAGATACAACTTCCTTCAGTTTTGGTGTGCTTTGGATCTCACGAAGTAGCGACAGCGGCAGTGGCAGCAAGTCTTCATTTTGGGGCACTCTCACTCTAAGTTGTTCCAAGGATGACCATTCAAAAGGAAAGTCGTCTCTTGTGCATAAACCACTTAGGTTTGAAAGGCATTCAAGCATGATTACTTGAAACTTTTGAACACCATTTTTACACTTGAATGCTTAAGAAATATGAGAAGTAAAAAGGTCCCATATCTACTGTTCAAAAAAAAAGGTCCCATATCTGAAGAAAAGCAAAAGAAAAGTCTTAATATATGTTAGATGGATTCACCCCTATATGTTTAAGCCTTTAAGCGGATGCATGTTTGAAATAACGTATTGATTCTATTTATGGACACTTTGAATTCCCTAACATAAATCAAGGTATCGACTCTTTGGATTCCATAACAAAAACTTGCTTCAATGAATTACAATCTCCTCTTAACAAATTCAAGCAACAACTCAATGTTGTACTTTTGAATTATTATTAGTCAATAACATTTCAATAAAGAGCAAATTGCAATATATTTTTACCACAGATACAAATAAGCATGAAAACAAACGCATAATATTGTTAATTATAGAAAGAATTTTGGATACAAGCTCCATTACAATGTAGAGAAAGTGAAATTACACACACACACTGGGTACTTTTTTTCCCCCTTTATTCACTCTTCAAATCTTTAGCACACATTAGGTAAACATACCTTTATTTAGAGTAGTAGTTTTGATATTGCAAAGCAAGACAATTATTTAGAAACACAAATCATAGGAAGCATGTGCCCTTAACAAAATAAAATCCTAAGTAAGGTAGACATCACATAACCATAGGAAGCAGTTCAACATTCTTTATGGTTGACAACTGCAAAAAGAAAATGAAAACTCAATAATAATCTGACAGTATATTTCTATAAAGGATAGAGATATCTATATTTTGCTACATATAATGTTTGCCTTTTTGTTTTTTATTTTCAGAAACAAAAAAAATGAAAATAGCAAAAACACCATTGTCTTCACATTGTTTTCATTTTTGCACAAAAAATAGCTTTTCAAATTTTGGAAATAATTTTTTATTGTTTCCTAAAAAATCAAAAGTATTCAAAAAAAAAAAAAAATTCCACAAAACATATCTATTTTTCTGTAATAGAAAATTCCTTTCCAATAAGAATTGTATTGTTTTTGGGTATAGCTTGAGGTAAATCATGAATTGTCCACTTACACATGAGAGTTAAACAACCTATGCATGATTTCATCGGGACAAATCTATCAAGTGTATGTTGACTGGCCTCAAAGAAAATATTTAGATTGGAAGGCCAATTAATTTTATTTATTCCTTATGTAGTAAAATTTATATTGAAAACTCACAACATTTTCAGATTACCTATTGATTGAATAAAGATCTTACGCAATGCACAAGGACCACAAATTGCGCTGAGAGAGCTAGCAAGTAGGCATTCTTCCCCCTCTTCCACTTTTTGGCGAATAACACTTTCTATCATCACTCCAAATCATGACCTCTATCACTTTTTGATTGATTGTATATAAATTTTTTTCTTTTTGGTCTTAAGAAAAATAAAATATTTAATATAAATACACATGTAGTGTAGCATAGTTGACTTAATGACAACTCAATCATTATTAGGCCATTAAGGCGATCACATTAAAATTGGTAAATCACTTCGAAAATACTTTTCAAAGCCATGGTAGATTTTCAACCAACTGAATCCATTTTAGAGTGAATTATATAAAATTGGTGAATCACTTAGAAAATATTTTTAAAAGCAATGGTAGATTTTCAACCCAAAATTATTCAGTTTGACATGTAATTGCTTAAAAACAAAGTAGATAGGGTGTGCCATGTCTCTCCCCTTTTTTCAAAAATAAAAATTTAAGAATTATTCAAACATGAAGGTAGCCACTAGAATCTATGAATTTTTTGAAACAAAAAACTAAACTTGATCAAGGACCCTATATTCATCCACAGTTTTTCATGCTAAAACCTCCTCAGTCATAAAGATTTACTAAACTCAAATGTTACAACTACTAAACTTTTTTTTTTTGATCGGCAAAAAGAAGACTTTATTGATGGAATATATGAAAAATTACATCAATAAAGAGGAACTTGGAGCTAAAACAAGCTCCAACCTCCTAGTTGGTGAGAGACTAACAAACAAAGCAAACAGATCAAAAAAAAATCAGAAAAACTAGACAGATTAAAAACTACAGCAGCCCTTCCAAGCACCAAAACAGAACAGGCCCTGCAACAGCCCTTCTAAGCACCAAAACAGAACAGTCACAGAAGACACACTGCCGTGAAATACTACAGCCCAACAATCATACCAAACACACTGCCTTGAACTACAGCAGCCCTTCATCCAATCCAAGCATCAAGATTGTTTAAGCCAACACAGCAACAAAACAGATACACAGCAAAGCAGATCAGGCACTTGGAGCTTGGAACAAATCAGCAAAACAGATCAGGCACTACAGAACAACACAACAGCAAAGCAGAACAGGCACTACAGCAGACAGCCAGCCCTTCAAGTAATCTAAAACTACTAAACTTAATAGTAAAAAAGAAAACATATGCTAATATATGGTATGAACATCGAGTATTTTTCGATCTTTTATTCCCCATCTTCTCCACCTACTTTTCCATTCCGCTCAATTCCATTCGCTTGTCTCTAGCTTTGCCTAAAATCGAGTTCTAATCCATACTTAACATATTCGCAACCTCCACTATTAGGTCATCCATCAACAATTTCTCAATTTCCATACCTATCGCTGGCCCACGCCATCCCCAGAATCGAGCCACTGCATCTTCCTATCCAACACCCTCTGTCATGTCCTCATGCATGCTCTTTCTCTTCACTTGCCAACAACTTATGCAGCTCAGAATCGATCCCATGTTTCTGCCTTGTAAGGCCCACCTTCCCTGTTGGCTGCTTCACCCACGGGAGTGGGTCCACGAACTGATGGAACATTTCAAAGAGCCCAGAATTTATGCGGTCAAACAGGAGCTTCCTTTCAGACCTCAATGATGTTGTCTCACTGAATACTTCCTCGACGTTGTCAAATAAACGAGGGTCCAGAGGGCAATCGAGAGAGTACCATGTTGACACGAAAGTGTCGGGGTCAGCATCATCATATCCAGAGGCGATTAGCACATCAGCTAGATAGACAGATTTCCAACTCTCATCATCAAATACTTCATTGTCCTCGGAGACCGAGACAAATCCTTGGCCAACATCTTTGTCACTTGGCGTAAGCATTAGTCCGTCTGCATTTGCTCTAGACTCCATCTTGAGTAGCTTAAGCTGCATTCGAAGCCCTACCAGTAACAAAGAACATAAAGAAAAATTAAAGCATAGTAGTTAAACTGTAGTTTATCATACAATGACTGATGTAGTATATGGAATTTATCATACAATGACCGATGTAGTATATGGAATGGACTTGATCTATGCTTATTAAAGGCCAAAAACGGTGAGATCAAAATTGACTTAGCTTACAAAGATTCATGTACCCTAATCCAAGATAAATGGTATAAAGCTGGTGAATCATACCATTCTGGGCTAGATTCTAAGTTGCTCACACTATACTACTCATTAAAATTCAGAAGGGTATCAATTCATTAACTGTATAAGATAAATGCTAACCCATTGCACCTATGGCATGTGTATAACTGTATGATGTCCCAATATTGCAATGAATTTTTTGTTATCATTTGTTAACATCATGGCTTTTGTATATGGGCCTAGCCAACACAACCTACAGAACAAATTAGATGCAATAACCACAATTCCAACAGTTCTGACATTAACTAGTAAATGAATAAAAGTTTTTGTTTGGTTTACCGTGAAGATCAGCATTGTCTCTCTCAAAGCATTCTGAACCAGGTGATATTATGTTTACATCTTCCACAAATGAGGCTTCCAAAACTGAAACCAGACTCGGATGATCAGCCTCCTTTGCGCTTGCTGGAGATTGTGGTTCAAGTACTGACACTGCAGCTGAACCGTCTCATCTTCAGATGGCTCAATTTGAGGTACCTGGGACATCATAAATGAATAAGAAGAATATCTTCAAATGAGAAAAGAAACATCGTTAATTTTATTATGTTCACAGGAAGTATTTTGCAAGCATTTAATGTATGTATAATGCATTTATCGATGATAATGTAAAATAGAAAGAACTATCGAACAATTAAGAATCTCCAAATAAATATTTATATCATGCACCATCAATTGTCTACAAGTTTCCAGAAAATCAATCCATTTCTAGCAAAATCAAGCCTCCAAAAAGAAGCAAATGATGAATAGATGAAGATATAGAGCAAACTGATTCTGGTGTGTTGTGGTTGTGGGTCATATGTTGCATCTCATTCACATATTTTAAATTATGGAAACTTCTTTTTGTATTGATCTTGTAAAATTTGATTCATTTTCTCATTGAGCAATATCAGATTGATTTTATTTGTATTTTTTATTTTTTTTAATCAAAGGCAGCTAGCTAGTGATGGGTTATGTGAGATCCTATAGTCTCACTCACGTTTTTATTAAATTCAATACTTGTTTTTGAGGTCTGACTTGTGAAAAGTTTTGGGAAGTGATGTATTCATAATAAGGTGAAGCTTTGCTGTGAATTTTGGGAAGTGTTGTATCTTATTTATGTTAAAAAAAAGTAGTTGCTTATGTTCTACTAGTTGTTGCTTGTATGTAAATGACTCTCCTGCAATATGCTTCATAGCATACAACAGACCAGAAATTGATGATATGGTGAGAAATTAACTATTTATGCTAATACACATTTAATTTCTTATTTTTTCTAGGTATTTGCTAAGCTTCTAATTTTAATAAAATTTGTTTCATTTACGTATCCATTCCTACATCCCGATAAAGTATGTTGTTCAAAGAAGTTGCCTTCATTCCAAGAGGTAATAGTCTTTTATTTCCTCGATTGAGATTTGTTATTATTTTTTATTTAAATTTTAATATTTTTTTGGGTGTCATACATGATAGATGGGTTATTTGTGTGAAGGAACTCATGTTGATTTCTTTACTAGTGACAATAAATTTTTATAGAGTATATTAGTGGCAATAGTTTTTTTAATGCATCATGTAAGCCTTTTATTGTTATTGTACTTTCCTTCGAAGTACTACCTTTTCTGTTTTGGGTTTTGTTCACCACACCTTCATTTTTCCACAATATCAGTCTTCTTTCTCATAAATCATAAGTATTGAGATACAGTCAAATTATAACTATAAGTTCAGCTTGGTATTTCTCTCATCTTACTACATAACATCAAAATGAAACCAAATTTGGGAAAGACTCAACCTTGGATAATTACTCAGTGGTATATTTCTTGTACATTTTCTAAAGCTCTTGATATTTCGCTTATTCTTTTTTCTAATGCTCATCTTATTACATAACATCAACATAGTGCATAAATTATACATGTCATGTATCTAAACATAGAGCAAGATACAATAAAATGCACCTATAACAAAATGTAATTATTTATCATGAGATATTGATGCTCTATACACAATAAAAAAATCCAACAAACATTAAGGACAACAAGCAAGCAATGCACAAGTTCATCAAATACAACCATATTACAAATGATAATAAAATAAATGTTAAACAAATTGAACTATTTTGCCTCACAAGGTATGGGTATAGAAAGGGGAAAAGACCACCACAGATATTAATATTGCATCTATGTTGTGTCAACAAGTATTGAAAGATTATTAGTCAAGTAAATCAAACCTGTGCTTTTGAATCCTCTGGACCAGGGGTAGAAGAAGTAGGATTTCCTAACAAACAAGATGATGATTTTGAGGGCAACTCCTCATCAAGAGATTCGTATACATATCCGCATGTCCACCATCCACCTCAAAGATCATTAATTGAACTTTTACCGCTGATGTTATGAGTCCGCATATGAGAAACTAAAGACATCCGCTCGCAGGATCTTTCTTTCCAAGGTTGATCTCCACCGAGATAGGTTAAATTGCTCTTTCCCGGCGAATCAAGATTATCGTGATAAGTGCGCAAGAGGATTGAGATTTCTTATTATTGGATCTTATTTTTCTAGATGAACAATCTTCTTTCTTATTGGAATTTCTCTTGATTGCCTTATTTTTACCCCGATTCATGGCTCCTCCACCATCAAATAACCGTCTGCCAAGAGTTTCACATTGCATGTTTGTTTTAGGGCCACCAAAGCTAATACATGAAGCAGAAAGATCGAGATCTGGATGAAATTTCGATACCATCCTTCCAACCATCCCTACGACTAATACCCAAAGGAAATTGATTCACTTCCGCATCGCCTGCACACATTATATGAGCTCTCATCCCCAAAGATATCCTCAAGTATAGAGGACAAATCCATCTACCAAACACAGAACTTCCTCTCATTTTCCTAGTAATCTCCTTAGCTTTTTCTTTGGGCTCTCTAGACTTGGGCCTCAAAAACCTGCATCATCATTAGACGAAGTTTTCCTTAACCCAATGTCCTCCCTCCATCAATGGTTAAAATTACAGAGACAATATGTATTTTAACTAAATTTCGTGGAATGTATTCATAATTTATCTGTCAATTTTAAGTAGATGTGAATTACTTTATTTATTTATTTAACTTTTGGAGAGGCTCACATCTTTGTTTGAAAATGAATTAAAAAGAAAGTGAAATTGTAATCACATTGCACAAAGTGGAGAAAAAAAAGTAATCAAGCAAACAGTGTTGTTTGTTGTCACAGCATGATGCTATGACAGCACCATCCCCGAATTCCGTAGACTCAAACAGAAACTACCAAACTAAAAAGAAATTAAAACACAGAAACAACACGTAGCTATGTAAACATAGAAAACAAATTAAAACACAGTGAAACTCCACCTTTTTCCTTCGGGCCTTCCTTCCTCCTAAAAACCTTCTTGGACTCTGGGAGTGAGTCTAGACCCATGAGTCTTGCGACTACTCCCGGAGTCTTGACTTGGGGGGTGGTGGTGGTGGTTGGGATATCGGTGGTGGTGGTGGTGGTGGTGGTGGTGCTGGTTGGGATATCGGTGGTGGTGGTGGTGCTGGGATGTCAGCGGTGGAGTCGGATGGGAGGGTGCGGATGCAGAGTAGACAGAGGAGAATGCCGGAGAAAAGCTTCAACTTGGAATTATGTGCGACCATGTTTGACACAGAGAGAGAGAGAGAGAGAGAGAGAGAGAGAGAGAGTGGAAAGGCAAAAGCTGTGTGTTTTGAAATAGAATTAATTGTTATTTTAAGAATTATTAGGTAAAATATGAATCAGCTTGCTTAGGTAAAATATGATTTCCATAATTTCAATATGGAGGGTGGAGTGATCCGCGCCTTCTTCTTCCATTTTTTCTTCTGTGCTGTGCTGTGCTTGCCAAACGACAGTGTTTCTTCTTCTATTTATTTTTTTTTTTTGGTTTAAAACAAAACAAAATAAAATTTTACAAACCTTTATAGACATTTATTATAATAAGGAGAAATATCTACTTGCATATTTTTATTTTATTTTTGAAAATTCACATGAATTGAAATTTATTATTTATTGAGTATTACATTTTTAATGTTTTTAAAAATTAAATGAGACTAGTTATATTTTATTTGACATTGATATTTATCAGAGTATATTGGTTGATTTTTCAACAAATCAATAAATAATATGTAATAATACACATCGATGCAAATAAATTTAACAGTAATTTTTTAAAGATTTTATGATTTTTTTTTTTTTATTGATTTGTCTGAATGAGTACAATATTATTATTATTGTTGTTGTTGTTATTATTATTATTTGAAGAAATTATAAAAAATAAAAATAAAAATAAAATTCAGATAGTGATCCTTGTGATAAAATAAATTATGAATTTTTAATTTTATCAATTTAAACTTTAAAATTTTGATTTGTTTTTAATCTCAACAATTCATCTATTTTTGTTAGGTAAAACTCACAATTTTTTTTTAGTCATTAAACTCAATATAGATATACATAAAATGTTTAAAATATCATTTTCTATCAATTTACCTCACTTAAAATAGGTCAATAGTTTAAATTAAAAACAAATAAAAATTAAAGTTTAAATTAATAAAATTAAAACTCATTATTGATTTTGTTACAAAAACTAAATTTTGAGATTTTTTTTTTTTTTTCTAATTTTCCCTTATTATTTTTGTTATTTTTCTTAAAGTAATGTAATGTTGACAGGTGTGCGCAAGCCAGAAAGTAACCAATAGCAGCACACACCAACAAAAAAACAAAACAAAGAAAAATTATGTTGAAAAAAAAAAAACAAAACGCACAAAATTGTGTCGTTTTACCGCACAGCAATACCTGCCGTACAGCAGGCACCCCTTTCCCATGCTTATAGGCAAGTAGACTTTTTTTAATTTTTTTTATTAAATTAAAATAAAATAAAATAAAAAATTAATAAAATAAAATATCACATCTAAGTTATAATTTTTTTTTTTTTACAAAAGTCAAAAAATATATAAAAAAAATTAGCCGAAACGAAGTAAAATAGTTAAAAAATTAAAATCTAACCCACTTCTCAAACAAAACCTATGATATATAAAATAAATAAACTTTTAGATTGCGTTTAGACATAACATTTAGAAAGAATTTTGAAAACGGAAATAAAAAAAAGACAAATGAAATGTAAATAAAATACAATTACATGTCACACATTTTATTTTTTATTTTCAATCTTCAAATCATAATTAAAATAATATTATAACTAATATCACAATAAATCAAAACTAAATATCAAAAAGGTGGTAATAGTTACTTTTATAAATCACGTCATAAAAATACAAATATTACGGCCATATCTACTTGAACATTGCAACTACTTGCAATAAAAGTACAAATATTACCACCACATCTATTGTAACTACTTGCAGAAGAACTCACCCATCTCAAAATATAAAAATATAAAAACTATGAAGTATCCCAAATAAGAAAATATTTTTTGCAGAATAGTATTAATACAAAAACAAAAACACCAGAGAAGAGGATGAAAGTAATATTCTCCAGGTTTACAGGCTTTTTGTTCCTTGATCTGCATACCACTCTCATCCATAAGATGCTTTGTTTACTCAATTCAAACAATTATACATTCATAATATAATCACCAAAATTTATTACAATGACAATCAGCTACATTGCCAAACTAATATATATATATATATATTAGCTGTTCAGCCACACAAGAAAGAACACCACAAACCCCCAGCTAGGAGCACCCAAGCTGGGCATGGTAAATTATAAGCAAGCACAGAGTATACAATTCCAAGGTTTAAATGATTGTATTAATTGAATGGTCAAGTTTCTACATATTCTGCACACAAAAAAAAAAAAAAAACAAAAAAAAACAAAACAAAATTTGTCACATGGTTATATACTGAACCCGGGGGGGGGGGGGGGGGGGGGGGGGGGTTTACGTATAATACAACAAAAAATACAAACAAAAGAGGGCAATTAGCAACATCCTTTGTGTCAAATCCTATAACATCATAATATCACATCCAAACAGTAATTTCTAAAACAATCCACCACTTCTCAGACTTCAGTGTTTTCAAGCCATAATTCATCATCATCCATAACATTGGTTTGTTTTGAGTGATATTTAACTAAAACATAAAATGCAAAGAACAGCTAATGACTTAGATGAGAAGTTCTACTCCTACATCAATGTCTGCAAAAGAGGAAATGCCATGCAGTTTATCTGTATCTCTCTTGCATAGACGGTTTGTGTGCTCCTCATCAAGAAAGCAAAGGATCTCTGAACAGCTTCAATTCCCAAATTAGATATCCTTCAAGCTATGAATAAAAGAAACAAGTGTCAATCACACAAGCAGTAGTAAACCAGTTTTAAGCACCATCAGCAAAAGCAGTCACAGATTTCTGCCTATCATACAGCCCAAGGTAAATAAGGTGCTCCGTTTTGATCTTGAGGTGAGGAAAAAAAAAAAGAAAAGAAATGATTGTGGTCCTCATCTAGGTGAGAAAAGACTGATAAAAAGTAGAACTCATGAATTGCATTGACATCATCTAGTATCTCGATTGGTCTATTGGGTTATGGACCATAGATAATTTAGTTTTGGACTGTTGGCTAAATTAACTAATGGATTTAACTTTAATACCCTTAGACATGGTTTTATATACCTATGTGTCAGTTGAAACAAACTATGCAAACATTGTATTGCCCTGTTCGTTTAACTGTTGGGCCAGTTTGTTCAAATGCACATGGTTCTACCCTGAACAATGCTTTGTCCTAGTTTGTATGTTCAAACGCAGACATTGCTCATCAAATGCATAATGATGTTACAGGATTTGTATTGCCAGTGCAGAATTTAGTGCTTGTTTGGGATCCCCTAAAAAAGCCAAAATGTCAAAAAGTTACTAAAAGCAAAAAAGTTAACACTATTTACTAATCAATTGGGCGGAAAAAAGTCAGCATACACAGAGGGCAAAAAGACTAAAAAGCCCTTGCTAACATGCATGGAAATTTAAATAAAAAAAAACTCTCAATCAGTAACTGCATTAACATGCACAGAAAGCATGTCAGTACGCAAAGGATAAGAAAGTAATTTTGGTATTTTATATAATATTTTACTACAAATTTTTTCAGAAAAGTCAAAAAGTTATCCCAAACAACCATATTTTTTTCTCTACTTTTTTAGACAAAAGTCAAAAAGTACACTTAAATAGTTCATCCCAAACAACTTTTTAGTCTTTGTTTCCTCTTAGGTTTGTAATTAGTGGTTTCTATTGAACGCATACACATAGAGACACATATACCTAAAAACTTATTGAGAGCTTCATATAGTCCAAATATATACCTTCTTGATTTGGCGCTGTGATTAAGTTTGCAAAAGTCTGGGTAATTGTGTGCGCAGCATGTTAGGATTGGTTCATGGGTAAGCTAAGCATTCATATTGTTGACCGAGATGTGCAAATGTACCTCACCCTAAATGATATTTTACCCTAGTTCACTGAAATGAATACTTAATAATATTGACAGCAATTTCCTCCAAATGACAAATTCAGGAGGTAAAACAGATGGCACTACTTCTCAAATCTACCACAGTCCATATAACCAATGCATATCAATTGAAAAATGGTTATATGTACATGTTTATATTAATTCAGTTGATAGGTAAACGAGTAACTTTATTAACAGCCTTCAAGTTCCACAAGAATTATAGAGCATTAACGAAGGGCTAGTGCTCGTGATTTACCTCCCACAGCCACCAACAAATACTGAAACCAAAAATGGGCCATAAAATTTTTGTTTCCTGGTGATATTGTCAATTCTGACTATTATACAATAATGAGGATAGTTAAGAAACACACCAATAGTTAAAAACAAGCAAAATGTTGTGTCAAGTTACATTTGAAGAACCACATGCAACAATATCTCATTGCTTAAATTGACAAGTACTACGTACTATGATAACATTTATTACCTCCCACAGCCACCAACAAATACTGAAACCTATGAAGCATGGTCATCTCTTTGAGGGCTACGATATGTCGAACACGTATCGGACACGGACATGGACACTGGGTGGACATGTGTCCGACACGTCGCAAAAGGTGCCCCCCCTTTTTTTTTGATTTTTTTTTGTAGCCGGACACGCTTTCGACACGTTCAAATTAAAGCAATCAAACCAAGCCCTAACCTTGATTTCAATGTAAAGAGAAGAGGTTCATTTGTTTCACGGTATGTTCTTTTTTCTTCTTCGCTTAACTGGCTCTCACGCTTCTCTCTCGACCGCTTCTTTTCTACTTTCAATATTCTTCATTCGACTTCTCCGAGTTGCGCTCTCTCGCCTCCCTTTGTTTTGTTTTTTTCTTTTTCTTTCTTGTGCTGATTCACTCTCTTTCTCATTCACCCCCAAAAAAAAACCTCTACTTTTTTTTTTTTTTTATTGTTATTTTTTTCTCTTTTTTTTTTTGTGGCTTTTCTCAATCTCTAACTTTATCTCTATTATTTATTTATTATTTATTCATATTCTTTTTTTTTCCGGCTAATTAGTTTATTTATTTATTTATTTTCACTGCTTTCAATATTTTTTTTTTTATAATTTTATGACATATAATAAATAAATTTAATTATATATTCAACGTGTCCCAGCATGTCAAGTTCCCCATTTTTTTAAAATTTGCATGTCTGTTCAGGTCATGTCCGTGTCGTGTCAAGTGTCCGTGCTTCATTGATCAAACCAAAAGAATAGGCCTAACAATCATTGTTCTCTAGTGATATTGGTTACTTCCAATTCTATAGTACAAGTAATGAAAATAGCAAAGAAATACAAAAATGTTGTCTCAAGCTCCATTCTAAGCACCACATGCAGCAATATCTTGTTGCTTAACTTGACAAGTAGTAGTACTAAGTGCCATGGTAACATATTTCTTTCATTTCTTACACACCAAAATCTAATCATCACTTAAAACTTCTAATTGAATGGCACAAACACAAACCTTATTCTCAGTTGGCCATTAACCATTGGTCTCTCTTTAGTGACAAGCGAAGCTTAAAACTAATATGCATTTAAACCAAAACCTCAATTACACAATAGAAACTATAGACAAAATAATAAAAAAATCGAGTGCAACATACACCAGCAGGCAGTAAAAAATTTCTTTTATTTTGGGGAGTGGAGGGACAGCAACTTCTTCTTTGGTTTTGGATAAATGGGGTAAGAATCAACTGCTAGAAGATGAGAAGAGTTAAATAGTTGTCATGACCACAACAATAATACATTAGAAGAATAGAGCATCAGTATTTCACAGAATCTAGAGCAACAAAGCATGAATAACTCAATCCATCATATGCGCAAAAAATGACACTTCAGACAGACCACTAGAACTTTTTTCTACAACTAAAAAACAATGGTTAAGACATAAATTCAACGGTGCAATAACTTACAGTTTTTCATGCGCCAAGGAAACTGTCTCCCAAGGAAGAAACGAATTGATTCCACGCATTAGAGCCGTGAAAGGTATCATAGAGAATAGCTGTTCAATAAATCCACATGCCTAAGAACACAAACTTCAAGAAGAGTCCATATGAAGATGACAAACCCACAGGTGGACAGAATCCTCAAATAGAAGCCAACGCCACATTCAGTTATTCGAGGTTAGACGCCGCTTCTTTCCATATTCAGCATCCCTGATCTTGGCGCGGTGGCTCTTCCTCTTGAGACAATCGTGACTTGCTGTGCATCCTCGGACGCGTGCCCTTTCCCATTCCTCTTCATATTCTGGTTCCCGGTCCCTATACCTATGATGATCCGCATATCTGTCTCTGTCATCCTTATGTCGATCCGTTCCCGATCGCGATCCCTATCACGATCACGATCTGAGAACGCTCACGGTCACGGTCACGCAGTCACGATCACGCCTCCCGCCTCCGCTCCCGCCTCTATCTTGACCAACATCTCTATCATCACGATGCCTCCTTTCAGGATCATGACCAATATCCTTCCCTAGGCATGTCCCTATCATAACCAGGATCTCTATCATCTCGATACCTCCTATCAGATGACCCGACCAGTCCCTTTCTGATCCTCCATCTTTTTCTTTCATGGAATTTTGCCAACCCCCTCTATCATGGGTTACTTCTCCATACTGATGGTCAGACATAGCTTCTTCGCCATAACTAGACTCCCCTGCCCTGCCAGCATGCTCCTCACCAGCCCATCCTGCCATATTAGGATCAGACCACATTCCCATATTATGTCCCTCAACACCAGTAGTGGGCATCATGCCCATTCCATTCATGGGCAAGCCTCTTCCAAAGAACGCTGGATTCACATGAGGAGCTACACCAGGCAAACCAACACTTCCCACTGGTGGGAATGAAGACAAAATCCCCGAAAATGGGGGAGTTGGAGCACCAGGAAACCCTCCATAACTTCCCATCCTCCCCATAGGTGCTCCAAAAGCTGGATCAAAACCCTGACCCATCATAGTTTGAGGGTGCAACAAAGGAGGTGTCACACCGATACCCTGCCCAAAACCATTTCCACCATTCCCCATGATACCACGTCCCCCCATCCCACCAGGTCTATTTCTCATTGGACCAGTAGGCCCCCGATTTCCCATCCCTTGACCATTGCCTCTCCCCCAATTTCCTCTCCCATAACCTCTATTATTATCACCGCCGCCTTGGAAATTCCGTATCCTCATTGTTATCACCACCACCTTGATAATTCCCAAAACCTCTATTGTTATCATTGCCACCTTGATAATTCCCAAAGCCTCTGGTGTTATCAGTCATACCACCAACTTGATTATTCCCACCTGTTGCATTGTTGTTGCCCCCAATTTTACCTGCAGCATCACCACTACCCTCCTTGCTTGAGCAAGAGCAGCCTGAGCCATCTGTTGGTTCCTATTAAACTGAGTCTCTCCCATTCGTTTGATACTATATGGTGAAGCAGATGCCACAACATGGCCGCCCCATTAAACATTTGCCCATCCATTCCTCCTTGCAAGCTGTCGCTGCAGCAGGATCATAAACTCAACCTGACAAGCCCTTTCGATTTCCACTCGCCTTCTCATCAAAATTTACCTCCTTCACAGGCCCATACTTACAAAGCTCAGCCTCAAGCTCAGCATCTGTAGTCCACCAATGCAAATCACCAACAAATAGAATTGTCCCTCCACCCCAGACCCAGTACCTCCACTCCTCGTCCCCACCACAACCCCAGTAGCAGTACCACCAGAACCATTTACATGGCCTCCACCTTGCCTAGCAAACCCTTCATTCCCTGCATTTCCTACAATCCCAACATCATTAAGGCTGCCTGAGGTTGCTGACCAATCACTCGATTAAATAGCATCGCTATTATTATTATTCACAGTCTGATCTTCTAAATCACCTGCTTTACCTGGCTAATTGCCCATCGTCAGAATTCAATCCCCTAGGTAATAATGGTGCTCCGACCGATTCCCTCACACACCCATCTCATTATCTCTAACACCTAACATCCTGAAACCCCTCAATTTCTACCAGAAACCTAGAACCACCATCACCATCCTTCTCAAATTTCCTCTCCACAACACCAGGTATCGATGCACTCGACTCCGCCACCTCCTGTCTGCGGAGGCAGAAATCGGCTCCACCTTCTTCTCCCACCTCCTCATTTTCTAGACTCTAAATCCTCATTCTTACGAAACGATTGAAGAAAAACCCTCACCAACATTGACATCGTTGTAAAGATCTTCATAGTCATCGTCTTCTTCGCTCTAGAAAACCCTCGTCGGCAACGGCGGAGATCGCTTCGTTCGGTGATGATCTCCTACGTCGCCGAACGCGCCACCCCTTCATTTTCATCCATAGTTATTGATGATTCCTAGAACTGGGGTTTCGATTTCGAACTGGTTTCAAGAAAACAATCAAAAACAATTTCATGAAAACAAAGAAAGAAGAACATAAATTCGAGATCAGAGTGAGAGATCTTACTGGGAGCTTCTTGACTCAGAGAGAGAGAAACTGAGAGTAAACCCCTAATCTGGAAAATTTGTAGAGCTTTGGAG